>BLFK01000991.1:831197-870970 GCA_014634185.1 Astreopora myriophthalma | reverse complement strand
AAAAAAAAAAAAAAAAAAAAAAGCGCTGTTATTTGGCCAGAATATACCTTTTCACGGTTAATCACGCCGTATTATTTGGGGGCGAACATGGCCCAAATTACAGGGACTGTAGGGAATTTCGGCCGACTTTGAACTTCCGTAACTCCGCTACGGAAGCAGTACTTTGACAGCGAAAATTTTCAGAGGAATTTGTACTGATACTATTTTCAAGGCGTATAAAGAAGAGATTCGAGCTACAAGGACCGTAAGCGTTTTTTTAACAGCTTTGCCCAGGGTTCCATGAAGGCAGTTCTTGTAGATATTATAGCTATTGCAGTCGTTCTTCGCGCTTCTTTCTTTTTAGACCCTAAGCTTTTATCTGTGACCTCTCTCTGTCTCTGTCTTTGTCTGTCTGTCTGTCTCTCTTTCTCTCTCGTTGTTCTTATTCTTAAGAAGTCTTAATACTAATATCGATTTCCCAGAAAGTCATTAACGAAGTCAGAGTCTGGTCGTACTGCCTTAAGTTACTTTTACCATTACCGTACAGCTCAAGCGAACGCTGAGGTCATTCCATTAAGTTCTGCTTTGTTTTCGTTCTTTTCTTGTCTGGTAGCACAAAATCGGAAGCCTACATTCGACTCCCCTCAGCAGCTGCTTATATACGTTGACGAAAACGCCCCTGTGGGTAAGTTACAGAGTTTCCGTCCGTGATAGAAATATGATTTAGAAATCATTGTCTTTTTATTCTGTTTGTTACTACCTTCTCACCCTTCTCACTGTTTGTTACTACCTTCGACCCTTCTCACTTTCCTTGGGGACTGTAGAGGCCCTTTAATCGATTGATTAACTAATTAATTAATTAAAGCCAGTTTTCCAACAATTTAATTTGCCCTAAGGTGGAGGTTTTCTTTAAATTAAAATATGCATACGGTGATATGTTTATACTCCAATCAGGTACTGCAATTGATGTCGTCAAGGCTACTGATCCCGAAAACGACCCAATCGTGTTCTCTCTGGATGCTACCAGCGACGAATTTCTCGACATCGATAACAATGGCAACTTAACACTCCAGAAACAGCTGGATAGAGAGGTCAGCAATTCAGAAATCAGTAATTTCTACTTGGTTGAATTGGATCTTCACTTCAATCTTACTAGGCAAGCTTATTGCACGGAACATGAAAAGTATATATCAAATAACAGTATCGTGTACCATTTAACGTTGATTGAGAGGTCAGGAAGAATTAGGAAGTGTTATGTGGACACACGGAGCAAACGGTATCCAAATGCTGCACACGAAGAAGCAATACAACCAACTGAGGCAAAATTGATGAAATTTGTTTGAAAATGTTTTCAAAGTCGGTTCTACTCTTCGCTCTTAAAGAAGTGGCCGCTTAAGGAATAAGAAAGTACCAAAAATCCTTTGGAAGTTCAAACGTGCTTCTGAAAAGGGGGCTGGAATTCAATAGAGCTGCCCGCTTACTATATTGCGGACCAGGCGTTCAGAGAGCATTCAATGAATTTGAATACTTTGCCCCTTTTTTCCTTCCTAGGAGAACCATTTTTATGATATCAAAGTTTATGCTGCGGACCAATGTCCAGGTTGCACCTTGAGTCAAAGAAAGGTAAAAAATAGCTTGTGATCTAAATTACACGTACCCCAAGCTTATCGAAGCAGCCTAACCCTGGCCTAAGCCCGATTTAAACCTTTTGGTTGTTATGGAATTTATTCCCGCTTAGAACTAAACCTGCTTTGAACAACTCGGCCCAGAAATCTTCAAGTAGAGTGACGCGAAGATCTGTTTGTCCAATCGCGTTAACTCGAAAATCACGCGTTGAACGTGCGTTTTTCAAAGTAGAAGTAATCACCCTCCGCGCGTGCAATGTTCAAATTAAAACGAGCGAATCACGCACTGCACGTTTATTTTTTAAGTCATAAAACCTAGTTTTCATATGTCATATGCGCATCCCTTTGGGCCTATTTCGAATAGCAGTGCTCCGAATATCTTCAAATCGCGTTCTTTTCGGGATTATTGCGAATGCACATCCTTTTGGAGGAAACCTTATCCCACTCTCTTTCTCTTAATCCCAAATCGGAATGGGAACTAAATATAACAGGCGAAAAAAAAACGCGCACCCTCAGATTCACTTTATCGCTAAGGCCGGTCAAAACGAGGAAACATTGGTTCGACGTAATTTGCGTTCGAGCAAAACTAAAAACATTAATGTTTCTAGTTTTGCCTGAGCGGGGGTTTTTACGGGCGTAAATCTTTCCTCCTGTATGAAAGAAATAGTTCTGAATCAGGTCAAAAACATTATTGCTTCCCCAACGCAAATTTTGTATCAAAGTTGCTGAACCGATCTGAACGCAGAGCCTTTTCAAGAGTCGCTCTTTACTTTAAGCTTGTGTTGTAAGGAGCGAATAGCCGACGTAAAGATGAACGGGGAACGCTCGAGACACGAGATCTTAACTGTGGTAACAACGAGTTTTATTTAATAATCTCCAGACTGAAAAACCGCTCGTCTTGGTAGTCAACGATATTAATGACGAAAGACCTACATTCATAAGTACACCATATATTGCGAGAATAGCCGAGGTAAGCGTTTTACTTTAAGCACTGTTTGGAAGGGTTAGGCGTCTTAATGTGAAGGAATTCAATCATACACAAGCAGCCTATTAAATGTAACACCAAGTAAGTGAAACAGTTGCAAGGGTTCAACAGAAAGCCACGCCAAGGCCATTTTGACCACAAAAAAATATTTTTTTATAACTTTCTCGCAATGTCACAAATCGCTGACATCAACTGTCATGGCTACTTCATTGATTGATTCATTCTCCACAGTTCACATTTTGTCATTCTTTCATCTGCCGGCGGTTTTCATAGGTCCTCAAAATTGACCTGCCCCTAACGTCGAAGTCTTATACATAGCCCAGTTGCATGGGTAGAGCGTGGCACTAGTAACGCCAAGCCAATGGGTTCAAATTTTCTTGTGAAGTGGTGCATTTTTTTCCCAGGCTTTCTCAGACCTAACGGCATAAATTGCGCAGATATTTGCCATGATCACTTCACTAGTTTAGTCCACAAGCTCATTTAAAAACGTTAAGCGTGGAAAGGCCCCTGTGGAGAAGCGTGGAGGGATTATTGTGGTGACTTGCCTTTTCTTTTATCTAGAATGACACCGTTGGTTACCCAGTGATTCAAGTTAGCGCAACTGATAAAGATACCGGCCAAAATGCACAGTTATCCTACACATTTAGCCCCAAGACTAAGGTACGTTACATATTATTGCATAAATAATTTCTTTTTGCAAAATTTTGCGTCCTTGTTCAGCACGTTGCTGAAAGCCTTCCACTTACTTCTGCGTTTATGAATAGTCGCTGACCACCATTCGCTTTCCTCGTCGGATAAAATTTTGTGTACAGATCGATCGGTCACTTTGTTGATTGATTGACTTCTGACTGGTTGAGTCACAAGAAAAGTGACTGAGTGGCAGACTGGCAATCTGACGTACTGACGGACTGACGGAATGACGGGCTAACAAGCTGACAGACTGATTGATTTACTGACTGACTAGCTGACAGACTGATTGATTGCGGTTTGATTGGCAAACTGACTGACTGACTTGTTGACAGAATGATTGATTGTTTGATTGGCTGATTGACTGACTGATTGAGCTACTGTATCTTCTCCAAAGGAATTACATCCGAGACTAGTTTTCCGTCTTCTAGTATGAATTCAGCTAATGACTGACTTTTCGCTCTCTGTGCTAACTATTTATTTTCTTGGTTTCTATTTGAAGGGTTCATTAAGTCCGTGGCAGGTTAGACTTCTTTTCTTCTCTCTTTTTCTTCTCTCTTTCTTGTTTTGTTGCTGGATCGATAATCTTTCTTTGATAACTTAAAACCGATGGCATGCTTCTATCGTTATTTTGCAATAGTCAACGCAGTGAGGTTTTAGCGACGATCAGCGCAAATAGGGCACTAACTAAACAGTGGACTATCCAATCTGTTTAGAGCGAGTGAGGCCACGCAACAGGTCTCGCCACTCACACGCTAACAGCATCGCGAGCCATTTTGCTCAGCTATTTCTGCGGGTGTGCTGAAAGCTGTTTTTGGAATCCTGGCTGTTTCTTTGACTTGACTTTGTTGTCTCTTTTCAATTTGGATTTCCTTCAATTTCAACTGCATTTCCTTGTGTGATCAGTGCGCTCCCCCATAAGTTATGACTATCTATTCTTAATTTGGTAGTTGTGTAATTTACGTTCTACTGTTTCTGAATTTTTCTTCAAATTTAGCACAACGTATGAACAAGCTAGAGCTTTTTAAGCCTGCTGATAACTTGATTCTGCCAGTTTTCTGTGAAGATTGTCTACTGTCTTTCTTGGGTGTTGTTGTATAGCGTCATCGAGAATTATACACGCAATTGCAAGCCAAACTAAACTGCATGGGCTTTTTGAAAAAGAAAAATCCCATGATATTTTGCAAATAGTGCATAGATAGGGCTGAATTACAGTGCGACGCAGTCATAAGCATAAGCATGAGCATAAGCGCGAGCAAATGCATAAGCAGTGCAGTGTAAACCTGTGCGACGCAAGTATAAGCGGAAAGCGGCGGAAGTGGAAGTAATGTGGCATGTCCTATTCTCCCGCGACCTGATTCGTCAGCGGAAGTAATGTGGCTGACCTTGTTACCGGAAGTAATGTGGCTCGTCCTGATTCTGGAGCTCACTTCGCTGGCTTATCAGTGTCACTTTTTAAAATGTGAGCATCGTTGTGCTTATGCTCGCGGGCATGCTGAGTTACGCTTGCGTTGGATTGCGTACACGCCCATCGCCTCAAATTTAGAAAATGTGTGAGATTTTTGCGCTCACATCTGCATCACAGGATTCAATACGAAGAGGGGTGCGATCTTTAATTAATTTCTGACCATGTCCTGCAAAGGAGATAAAGAAATCACGGCTAACTTGAAATTTTAAAACAAATGGGATTGTCACGCGGAAAGGAAGAGGAAGTTCATGCCTTTTCCGACCTGCTTATTTTGACGCGCGCAAGTAGAATAACGATACATGGGCTGTACGTGCGAGATTTAAAATTCCGTCGTGCATCTAGAAAAGGAAATGCTAATTTGCGCAACTCCTTAGGCTTAATTATACCTGCTTGTTTAATGTTATGATATTTGTCGAAAAGGCCGAGCTAATGATTCCATGGATAAAAATCTGCTTTAGCTTGTACAGAGTAACAGGCGAACTAACCCTGGAAGTCCGAAAGTAACAATGCCTTAACTGTGAGATATCATTCTGTTAAGCAGACGGACACATTCGCAATAAACAATCACCTTGGACAAATCACCGTCAATGGTCCTCTGGATTTCGAGAAAGAGCAACGCTATACGCTGTTCGTTACGGTGAAGGTAAGCAGTCTTTGTTCAGACTCGGAATCGTGCAAAAGCAATGCAACCAATTTGGTTTCGCTCTGTCAAGGGCGAAATAGCAAAACAGACAGAATCCAGCATTGCGTTCATAGTTTTAGACCCCATTTGTTTGATTTAAATCTTTTGAAATTGCCCGTCTGTTTACTGTAAACATGACACTAAAAGATGTCATAAACGTATAATGGACTCAGGCATTTGAAGCACTGTCAATCCCACTAGAAGATCATGGTTAGCCTGTGACTTCGTCGATTGAATGAGTGAATTAATGAGTGAATGATTGATTGATTGATTGATTAATTGAGAGGGTGGGTGACTGATTGATTGATTGACTGATTGATTGAATGGTGGATTGACTGATTGCCTGGTTGCTTGACTGCTTGGTTGATTGATTGAATAATTGATTGAGTTGGTGGATGGGTGGATGAGTGATTGATTGATTAATTGATTGATTAGTTCATTGAGTGCTTGGTTTCCTGGTTGATTGATTGATTGATTGGGTTGCTGGGTAAGTGGGTGGGTGGTTGAGTGAGTGAGTGATTGATTTAACGCTCGATTGATTGATTGGTTGAATGGTTGATTGTTTGATTGATTGATTAGTTGATTGATTGATTGATTGATTAATTGGTTGATTGATTGAGTGGGTTGGTGGGTAAGTGAGTGGGTGACTGAGTTGTTGATGCATTGATTGATTGGTTGATCTTTTTTGTTGATTGGTTGATCGATCGATTGATTCAATTAAGTGTTCGTTGCTTTTTCTTTTTGTTCTTGACAGGATGGTGGCAGTCCACCTTTAGAATCTGAAACAACGGTCATCGTTGACGTAACTGATGTCAGCGACAATCCGCCAAAGTTCCTTCGGTCAATTTACCTTGAGGAGATTCCGGAAAACAAGATTGTGGTAATATAAGCTAAAGAATGCAAGCATAATGCCGAATTGTAGACTTCATGGTGCGGCCTATGTGAACGGATGAACTTTCATGTTTGTTGTGGGTGCATGTTTTGCCCCGCTGTTTTCTATATGACGTGTGACATCGCCATACCGTAAGGACTTTTTCGGTGTGTAGTAAGACGAAAAAAGTCTTAACCATGGTTTGACGGTTTTGTTAGCCGTTAGTATGAGGGCTACGAAAGTTTTAACAAAGGTGAAATATAGTTAGGGGTTTTTTAGTCGGTAAGACACGATAAAAGTGTGAACCATGGTAAGACGATTTTGTTGACGTTAGTAGGAAGGAGAACTGCTAAAGTCTCAACCATGGTAGCACGAAGAAAAAGAAAAGGGTGTTAACTGTGGTAAAACGATTCTGTTGGATTTAAACGTTTGACACACGTGCCTTTTAGGGGTCTTTAATTGTGCAAGTCGAAGCGTTTGACGGTGACACTGGTGTTAACAACGAAGTCTTCTATGAGATAATAAATGGTCAGTGGTTCACAGCTTTGAGATATTGTAAGAGAGCTTGTAACGATTAAAGGGTTTTCTCTCGAATCCCTTTTTTGATTTCTCTGTTACCTTATGTCATGTGAACAGTTTGAATAGCTCAAAGCATGTGCAAGCCTTTCCTTGAGAGTTCAGAGCATTGCAATCCCATACTAGCAATCAATTCAACCCTGGGTTGTTCAAAAGGTGAATAGCTACCGGATAAATTACTATCCAGCGGAAAAGCCAGATGGTCAACTTGTTGTAAGCCTGTCCTTCAAGGCCGTATCGTAAAATAGTTTGTTGTTTCAACATTTGTAAGTCACATTAAAGAAGTCAAGAGAGCTGAAAGGATGGTGGGCCCGGGTCTATGGATTTTATAGGCTGGGTACACCATAGCAAGCGCTAGAAACTGAATCCGATTTATCAAGAGTTATCAAGTGGATAGTGATTTATCCAGGGAATAGCGCTCTCAAAGCTAAAGCCCCGGCCAAAAGTTCGAACATTTTTGTCCAACATTGTGTTAGATGAACTTGTTTGACCGTTTAGCCGCGTGTTTCAACATCGCCCTTAAATGGTTTTCCACATTTTCGTCCAACATTTTGTGCTACGAACAAATGTTCGCTCTGCCACTCTGGCCGACATAGCTCGAGCACGGTGTTGGACGAAAATGCTTGATCGATCAGCCGGGGCTTAAGGGACGTTCGACATCTCTGAACGATGTAGCATTCCTCATCTTTATGATCTAGCGTATAGTCCTAAAGAGAAACCCACAACTGGATATTAAAAAAAAAGGACGGGATGCCCTGAGTGGGAATGGAGTCCACGTCCCCTTCATGACTAGCCGGGTGTGCTGACCACTACGCTATCCGTTCAATGCCTGCTACGTGGCCGATTTCCCTAAGTGTGGTGGTCATCTTAGGCGACTAGTGTCATCAGGGGACGTTGGGTTCCCATTCAGGGAATTATTTGCTTTTCTTTTTTATCTATTTGTATATCTTTTTTTTACATATATTTCAGTTCTGAATCCTAAATAAAAGTTTGCTTTGGCAATTTCTCTCTTGTTTTCTTTTTGTTTGTTGTTAGTAAAACCCTTATTTGTGTTTTTCTCTTCACAATCAGGTAACAGTGAAGGATTGTTTGTAGTCGACAGGACCTCTGGTAACCTTACACTAAATGGCACATTGGACGCTGAAAAGACCGACTTCTTCAGAATCACAATTCGAGTAATTTCCTTCGTATTTTCAAACTGCACTTGTCAATTTACCCTGTTCACGTTACGTGATCTGTGTATAGTAAGCGCATGTCCGAACCTGCACTTCGAGGCCACTTCTATCTAAAAACAGTATCTACCTTGAAAGCAGAGGTTCGCTTGTGTATTTGCGGGGTTTCGTTCGTTCTGACCAGTTAATAATGGTAAACCTTAGTTTTTGGTCCAACAGGCATATTAACTGAAAAACTATGGAATGACCTTTTTTGCTTCGAGATGGGCTTTCGCTCGTGTTGAAGAATGTATAGTACACCAAGCATGTGCTGCAGGAAAACTTTATTCTTGGACTTAGGTATATCTATAGTCGTTCTAAAGGAATTAAAGGCAAAATACGCTGGTTTGCAATTTTAATTATTTCCCTTTTTTCTCTCTCTACTAAATTAGCCAACTTCTAAACAAGACGACAACTTACAACACTTGTATTGATCACACGTTGTTCTTCGAGCCAATCGGAGTGCCTTATTACTGATTATAATGGTTGCAGTTATAAAATCTCTGAGGCTTGTTTATCACTCGCGAAACGCCTTTTTTTTTTCTTGCCGTTGGACAGGCATCAGAGGTAGTTGACCCAACATCGTACTCCACAGCTGTTGTGTTAATAACGGTGTTGGACACAAATGACAACCCGCCTCAGTTCTTACAGAGAAGCTATCACTTCAGAATCAGAGAGGATTTGGCCACGCCTGGCTACATAGTGACGGATCAGCTAAACGTGCAAGATAAAGATGTCAATGTAAGTACGGTAATATAAAATGGGACTTGTAAAACTCAATAAAAACACTTAACAAAATCTTTATGTCATCGAGAGGACTTTCTGTGCGCTAACTTTCTGGCACCAAGCCTTGAGCCCGTGCAAACATCTGCGGCATCGTTGACCAACAACGTCTAACATTGCTAGGCCGATGATGGGCACTTTGGCACACCGCGTTAGGAGCTGTTGGCAGTTTTGTTAGCAGTTCCTGGGCGTTGCTAGTAGACTTTTGAAATGCTTCAAAGTTAACAAATCGCAGCTTTTTTTTTTTGTCCTGGGATCACAGGAGCGTGCCCCGACAATGTTGCACATGCGTTTGCAGGTGGCCTTTGAATGGCCAATTGCAATGTTAAGTTCGTGCACGTAGACCACACACCCATTCATTTAAGTATACGATGTTATATTGATATGCAAGTGTAAATTCGTTAGCCTCAGAATCGCCGCTTTGCCTACTCGTCTGGAGAAGACAGCAAGGACTTCACAATAGATCCTTCTTCTGGATTGCTGAGGATGAACACCAGCTTGGACTATGAACAGGGGAAATTCAATTATTCTTTCAAGGTAAATATGTACTATTATCATTAATTGAGTATCATTGAGTATCATTAAGTATCATCAAGTAAGTATTGATAAATTATTTTTTCTGAAGCATCCGCCTCAGCGGCCGGAATCCTACATCCTCGAATTCGTCGGATTGGCTAATCACGGGCTCGTAGCCCATCCAGGTTTTTGTTACACGGCACACTGTCCGGAATTTTAGGGGGGTGCTCTTAGAAAACTTGAAATTAAACCCCTAAAGGAGACCAATCTGGGCGTGGCCCAAGCTTTTGCTGATCCCTAAAAGAGTCCATATTTACCCTGGCTTTCATCACCAACGAGATTTTATTTATATTAAGTATGTACATTCTTATATTTCTTCGCACCTCAATTGAGACCTTCATGGCTAAATATAATGGCATTTTGCTCAGAACACCCTAAGAGAGACGAAAATCCGCCCCTTTCATGCTAGTCCCCCTCACCCATCCCAGGGCTCACAAGTCAGATAAATTGCTGACAGACATATTCACATACTCATATTATTTTCTGAGCTCTTAGGCGCTTTGTAAGCATCATATTCTTCTTTTCTGTCTCTTTTTCCCAATTTGAAAAGAGGACTTTCAGAAAAAAAAAAATTAGCTAGAATGATAATAAAGTTGTATGAAACTCTGGTTTCAGTGAACATACCTCCTGAGTCGATGTTATTCATTTAGTCGTGTTGAGACCAGAGATCAGTGTTATCTTTAGTAACCTTAGAAAGCGAGCCTTCCTCTTCTAGATTTTTCTTGTAGCACAAGGTGGCCAAATGTATTTAATAGGTGGGGGAACGAAAAAAACAAACAAACAATGAAACTAATGGTAATTTTCTTAGTGGACGAAGGAACGAGGAAGGAAGCAAAGGTTTCTTTATGCTTGTCCGTGATGATATGTAAAGTGTCATACCTGTCCGGTGAAAGCTTTCGCCCCACTGTGGTTTTGGCACGGTTAATTGCAGGTTCGACCTTTAATTTCCTTCGTGTCGATGTTTTTTACATTGTGCGTGTGCTGAACTTCGCGCGAAATACACTGATCAAGTCTAGAAGGCCGTCGTCATAACATATGTGTTTGTTTGTTTATTTATTTATTTGTTTAGTTTTCAAATTTCAGCTTGATCTGCTGAGATCTGCTCTGTTTTTTTTTTCCATTCGCTTAAAAGAAGTGCCTCTGTAGTTCAGTTCGTAATTCCTTCTTATTTATATCGTTTTTACAGGTGTTTGCAAACGAAACAGACACGGCTGAGGTCCTGTCAGGTGTTGCCATGATTACAGTGGAACTAATTAATGTGAATGATAACGAACCCATATTTCAACAGAGTTCATACAACTTCACCATCGACGAGGATGTCCCAGTTGACTTTGTCATTGGAACTGTGAAGGTGATTTTTTTCTCGAATAGTTGAATACAATATCGTACTTTCTACAACCCATAGCCTAAGTTGAAATCATTTTCAGTGCATGAACTGGAACACGTGAGCGAAGATGCTATATAGTAAGATCCCAAGCAGGCAGCGTGTTAGGGGTGTAATCCGTAGGTCACGGGTTCAAGTCCCGCTCTGGGCACAACCTGGAATTGTTCTAGGTAGTTCGGCCCAACTAGACTGGCCCCCCTCCCCCCAACCTGGTGGGATTTTTAACTCCGTTGTGTTCATTTGAATCTTTTGTTTCATTTGCCCTGAAAAGGGGAGTGATCAGTCAAGTATTTATGTGTTTGTTTATTTATTTATATGTCTATTGATCCTGGCATCATAACCAAATTCACATCCACATATTTTCCAATCTTTCAAGGCCAATGTTGTTACCACTGCTTTGTATTTTATCGGTAATAGGCTACAGACGCTGATCTTGGTTCCTTTGGACAAATAAATTACGAACTGTACGGAAGTGGAAGTTCAAGGTGATTATTGCTGTACTTATACTTGTAACGATGACAATGACGATGAGATGACGATGATGATAATGATGATGATGTTAATGATGATGACGATGACAAAGATAACCATAATGAGAAGCCTCCAGCCTATTTGCTTTACGTTTAAAAGGTCCGTGGCTTGGCAGCAAAGTTGGCCATCGAGGGAAATTGTGCTCCCACGACCCTTTGCAGAAAAAGTCACCTTGATGCAATCACGTGGAGTTACTATTTATCCTTTTTCTCCTATTACGTTAGCTTTAAGGTGGACTCAAACGGAACCATCAGAACAACCAAACCACTGGACTATGAAAGTGCAAAGGAGTTCGAGTTTTTCGTTGTTGCCAACGACGGTGGAAAATTTTATGAAGCAAACAAGAATTATGTCACTAACGTTAGAGTCGTACTCCAAGACGTAAACGACAATGATCCAGTTTTTCTGAACGCGCCATATTCTGTGGATGTGATGGAAAATAAGACTGATGTGTTTATGGTTTATCAGGTTTGTTATTGACAGAAAATTATAACACATCTCGCGCTCACATTTCGTTGTCATTCAGTAAGTTTACAGAGTGAGAAACATCAGTGCCTAAGGCTCGTTCTGATCAAAATAACATTTAATTTTTACTTCTCAATAAAGGCGTATCTTGACTGTCTCTAATTATTATTATGTTCATCTGAAATTATTCTTACGTATATCTAAATTGTTAAACTGATATCAACTGTTTTTTTTTTTACTTAGTAATTTCTAACTAAGTACAAAAGCAAATGATAGCAGTTTAACAATTTAGGCATACAAATATTTTCAAACGTAAAAACATTTCAGACTTACGTGATATTAATCACAGACGGCCGGAAAATGCAGTTTTGACAAGTAAAATAAATTGACCAGAGAGGGCCTTCATATTTTTTTACTAAAGTCGTTACACATGTGAAGGTTTGAGTCTTGGAAAGGAAAGGGCCGAAAGCCAAAAATGTGGAGTCTGAAAGAAGGGGCGAAGGTTGGAGGGTAGCTTTTTTACACTTAAACCACTATTAGCCACCCAAATTCACGTGAATATCTTTTTCTATGTTTAGCTTTGGATGACAAGTGATATTTCTTCAGCAACGAAAAGTTGAAAATAGATCAGATTTTGCCCTCTCTGGATCGCCCAGGTTCAAATTGCTCGGCAGAAGTAAACTATAGTACTCCGATGGGATTGGGAAATTCAGCTCAACGAGCCTTTTAAATGGCTATTAGCCGCCCAAAATACACCTTAATGTCTTTTTCTACGCGGTTTAGCTTTCGATGACAAGTGATAAAAGTGTAAAATGAATGATTGCAGTCATTCTAAATTAGACCTTGGGTTACCATAATACATTTCTTTGACCCTATTAGGTATATTAAAGCTGACTTCAAACAGTGTATCCCTTTTCTCGCCAGCATAGGTTTAGCACTGTAATGGTTTTTGTCCTACGTTGCAGTGCGTTGTGGGTTGTGGGTAATGCTATTGTATACCTCGCACGGGGAAGGTTATATTAACTTAGCATATAAGTCACAAGTTTGTTTATCCGTACTTCAGGTATCAGCGAGTGACTTGGACAGCGGTGAGAATGCAAGGGTACGTATTAAACATTTTTACGCCTTTTTCCCCATTTGTTTTGTTCTTTTTTTTTTCAACTGCTGAGAGACTTTCCATCAACTTCGACACTTGCTGAACAACGTAACTCGGATTTTTTGCCAATTATGGTAGCGTCATTTTCAAGGGAAGGAAAAGAAAAAGGAAAATAAATATCATTTTAAACATCAAATGTTTCAAAAACCAGACTGGCAAGAGGCTAACAAGGGGCTATTAGGGAGGATAAGCATGCAAAGGGGTTTTTGATCGACGGACTGCAAACTAAGTGAGGCTTTTCCCCTTGTAACCTGTCTTGATATTACCACATTCGTTTGTACTGTCCAGCGTTTTTAGTCTTACTGGGACAATTGGCTCGAACAAGGATGCGAAACCACTCCAAGAAAATGAAAAGTCCGCTCCCAGTTTACGTCCGTCGCTCAAAAGCGTCTTTGCTTAGGTTCCCTATGATTAATACATTTAATACTGAGAAGTGGTACCCAGGATACACAAAGCGACATGTTTTTGGAAGGGAAGATGGGAAATCGAAATTGGGATGTCCCCCTCTAATATTTGATTGGAAAAAAAGTCCTTAACTGATATGTAGGACTATTTCCCTGGCCTCACCACATTGGAGGGACAGTAATAGATGGCACATTTAGCCTCTTGTCTGTGATCTCATAAAGGATAAACCTAAATGACTGAAGAACCATTCCACCTTATTTAGGTTTCCTTTAACATAAGTAGTGGAAATGTCGGAGATGCTTTTGCGGTCAATTCTAGTGGCGCTGTTTCCACCGTGAAGAAGTTGGACCGTGAAAGTGAACCATCGTATACACTAACAGTAAGTGAAATCTTTACTGGCTTGTTATTTCCATGCGCGCTTTTCAATTGTGTGGGAAAAAAAGAAAAGAAGCAAAAAAATAAAATAGAATAAAAAATAATAATAAAATAAAATTTAAAGAAAAAGGAAATTGTAAAGCATAAATTAAAAGAATCCACGTTGTTGTTTTTACATTAACACGTATTTATAAAGGAGCATTGCTCTAGAACCATGGGAGCAATGATCCAGCGATTTTCCGATCATTCTCCGAACTTCAAGGCTTTCCCTGTTTTTCGAAAGCAAGCATATGATTTTTCTTGTATATCAGGTAATGGTCTACGATCACGGAATCCCGAGGAGAAACACAACAACAACTTTAACAGTAACCGTATTGGATAAAAACGACAATCCACCAGTGATTGATGGCGGTGCCTACATCGCTACAAACATAAGCGAGGTAAATGGATATCGATTCGAGTCTTCAGTTAGTGTTCCATCGCTGCATTTCGCCCCTACACCTCCGTGGCTTTTAAAGTTATTCCATTCGGCCATAAGCGTTTAGTTATTCGCGCACTGGACGCAATCAGGATTACACTGAGGTCATGTCAGAATGGGTTATGGACTTCTGCTCATGTCCAATCCATTGAAATAAAAGATAAAGGTCATTATTCGTCGATGCGGTTTGCTTGACAATTTTGGGTCCTTTATATGTTGCTTTTAACGATATACCGGTTTTCTCTCAGTTTCACAGCCTAGGATGAACGCAGAAGGGTCGCATTTGGCATTTAAGGCCAACTAATCCACTATCAATGAAGATTTGAATAGGGCCCTCCATTTGGTTAACCTATAATTGGGTCGCCACAAAGATCCTAGCGAAACTGTCAGATCCTCTGCTACTCGTCGGTTTGATAAATTTTGCTGTCATTCCTTACAGGGTGATGGAGGTGGGACAGTCGTTTACACTTTTCGAGCTTCGGACAAAGATATTGGCAACAACAAGAAATTGACCTACGCAATATCATCGGGCCACAATGGCGAATTCATTCTTAACAGCAACACAGGAGTATTACAGATTTCTCCAACAGGACTTGACCGAGAGCTTCACTCCAGCTATAGTTTGACTATAAATGTCACAGACGGTGGGGAGCCAAAGCTGTGGGTATGTTTAGTCGCACGTATACTTTTTATTTCTTTGGGCGGGGACTTTGTGCGCGGAAGCAACAGGTACTAGTCTTGCAAAAGTATGATTACCTTGCAACATATGATACGACAGCTGATACAACAACTCTGGTTGCAGCTATTACCATAAATCAAGGTTATGAATCCAGAGTAGATACCATGCAAAAGCACCAAATGGGAAAGACTTTTAGTTTATTTTATTTCAACAGAGAATTATGGTAACATGCCTGAAAAATACTGCCAGGGGACAAACAAGCAAAAAACAAACGAACGAACAAAACTACCAACAAAACAAAACAGAACAATATACATGCATACACCACCGAAGAACCGTCACGGTGATATTTGTATAATGCAGACCCCCGTACACACATCCTTCCCGCTAATACATCCTCCAATATGGCTGCCAGTGATATGTGTACCTCCCCTACACATATCACTTGTGATATGTGCATTCCCTCCAATGTGACTGCTTATGATAAGTCTGGCTGCAAGTGATAAGTGTGCCAAGTATGCCAAGTACTCAAGTGATGTGTATCCCTGTACACATATCACTAGTGATATGCGTACAAAATCCAAAATCAGTTTCCATCCTGGCCGTACTTAGATGCAGACCAGAAAATGGATTCCGAGCGCTAATGTGGTTCTTGTTGACGAAACGTTTGCAATATATTTTGGTTTCCAGTGACACAAAAGCCTTTTAGAGTACGGCTCAAATTGACTTACACTGCCCCTTTAATCCCCTACAGGATTCCACGGTACTACATGTTGATATCCTAGACATCAATGACAACTCTCCGGAATTCGATCCGAAACCTTCGGAGTCAATCTCGTCCTACATCAAATCTATCGATGAAGGCCCTGGGAGTGTTGCTATGGTAGTTATTGATGTCAATTCCACTGACAGAGATTACGGGTCCAACGCTGAGATTAGGTATTCCATCTCTGGAGATCAACATGGCTTCTTCAAGATTAACTCGTCTACGGTATGAAGTGTTAAAAGGTGTTGCTAGGCTAATGAGTCAGTTGAAACAATCGATACGCACCTTTTTAGCTCAGTTCGAAAATAAACAACATCTGTAACGACTGCTCTTGTTATAGCCTCTGCATAATAGTTCAGCCATTCAGTAAATCAGTCAGTCAGTCCGTTGGTCAATCAATCAATCAATCAAGCAAGCAGGCAATCAATCAATCAATCAATCAATCAATCAATCGATCGATCGATCAATCCTAGGTTCAATTAGCTAATTGTCTGTTATGTTATCTTGGTTTTTCGTCCATCTCTTCCAGCGATTAGCCTGAATATTAAGTAATCAAATAGTACTTTAAACATCATCATCAACAACAACAACACATCCATTAAATTTTAGGGTGAATTAACAGTGGAAAAAGCTGTGGACCGAGAGAGCTCAGATATGACATTAGATGCAAAAGGCAGGGGAGTGTTTTCACTCGATATTACAGCCACCGACCAAGCCGTTCCTAGCAATACCAGGAAATCTTCAACTGTCAGGGTAAGTTTACACCGTTGGTATAGCTTCTTCCAGTTTTAGCACGGGGGTAGGTCGGTCGGTAAGTCAGGATAGTGGACCACTAGATCAGTTTATCGCACATTTCAACACACGTTTCAACATTACTGTCGGTGCACAAGAAGTCAAGGCTTATCTGCCCCGCCTTAGTACTTTTCGTTTGTTCGTACTTTTGTTAGATCACCGTCATTGTAAATGACATCAACGACAATACACCTCATTTCGTTGACCCGCCTCAGTCAACTCAAATTAGCGAGGCAGCTCGGCCTGGTAGTAACGTGATTCAAGTTTCAGCAGTGGACGAGGACTTGGGTTTTGCTGGAAAAGTTGTGTACAATATCACAGGTGGAGACACAGACGGTAGGCCGCTCCTTCCTTGTTTTTATTGTTTTCACTCAACAAGACACGCTTTAGGTTTCGTGTTTTTTGTAGACCAGGATTTTTTATTCTATATTCGCAAAAAAAAATTACCCTCTTCTAAATCACGTCTTTAAAAAGAATAATAGCATCAACCATCATATTTCTTCTTAATTGTATGCCATATAACAGTTTATTCAGTTTCTATTCTGGGCGTTTTCTCGCTCTAGGCCATTTCGAAATTACTCCCAGCGGTTACATCCTTGTTAAAAACGCTTTGGATGCAGAAGTTAAATCCATCTTCAATTTAACCATTGAGGCGAGAGATGAGGGTCAGCCAAGAAGGATTAACACTGTAAGTAGACTGTCGTAGTAAAGGGGTTAAGGGCCTGCCATTTTTATGTTTGAAACTTTTGCTGTACTTGGGTGCAGCCATTCAGAAGCAATTGTATTCTTTGTGTGAAAGTAACATTATTTAGATAATGCATCGTCCTGAAAAGAGTTATCAATAAATTGTTGCTGTTGTTTGTTTTTTGCATGGTTAAGAAGATAGCTCTTAAATGGTGTGAGCTTACTTTTTTCAGTGAAGCGACAAAACACTTTAGAAATGCTGACTAAAAAGCTTCTGTTTTAAGCACTACATATGGTCTAGGTTAAATTCATATCTTAAAGAAATACTGCACAAACAGCGCTTTGAATCGATATGGACAAGAGAACATTGTCTTGGAGGTATTCGAGAAAGTCACAGGTGGTGTTAAAAATTCTTGAAATTTGTTCGGTTTATTTGTTTTTTGCCAATAAATTATTGTTGTGAGGTCGTTAGTCTTTTGATTCCCCTCTCTCTCTCCGCAGACAATTGTATCTATCGTAATTGACGACGTCAATGACAACGATCCTGTTTTCAACCAATCATCTTACGCTGGTCATCTGATGGAAAATTCCAACATGAGCACGAGCGTTGCAACAGTGTATGCAACAGACCGCGATCGAGATGAGAATGGTCACGTGTTTTACAAGATAACAGCTGGCAATACCGGGGACGCTTTTAAAGTAAATAATCTGACCGGAGTGATTTCAGTCCAGGGTCCCATTGACAGGGAGGCGATAAAAGAATACAAGCTTACTGTTCAGGCGGAGGATGGTGGCCATCCCTCTAGTAGAAAGGTAACTGAGGAAAGCACAAGTTATCTTTATTGCGTCCTTCCTAATCATTATCACCATCACGATCGTCTTTAACGTCGGCGCTGCCTTTGTGATCGTCACGAACGTGTCCTAAGACAGAGCCAAGGCTGTCACTACTTAATCAACTACAGTCAGCGACAAATTTGTTGAGACACTTCTCGCTCCCCTGCCCTCCCTGCCCTCCCACAATGTTGACTGACAGTTGCGCGAAACAACATTGAGAGGGAAGGGACAGCAGCAAAAAGTAGAAAATCAGTCTGTGTATTGTGTGCTGTCTCAAGACGTTTTGTCGTGGACTGTAGACTTTTATCCAATACATGTGAACATTTATTGGTGTCACGTCCGTCCAAGCATGTCTAAATCGTTTCTTTTTATTTTCCTTTCGTTTATGAATGCAAACAATCGTTTTTTTACATTTTATTTTGATAGGCATTTGCTGAGCTTGTAATCGGCGTCCTTGATGAAAATGACAACGCACCGAAATTCAAAGAAAGCTCTTTTGAGGCGGAGGTTGCGGAGAATTCACCAGCAGGAACCACTGTAGTACCTGTAAGTTATGAATGTGAAGTTTGAGGTGGCGCAATAGTGCGACCATTCGCAGTTTTAAGGATACGGGATGGCTTTTGACTCCCAGAGACACCAGGTTTATATGTGGGCTGAGTTTGTAGATGGATCTTGTCTCTGTTCCGTTGAGATTTTTCTCCGTGCTACCAAGTTTTTCTTCCCTTCAAATCCGACGTTTTAAGCGGAAAAGATATAGGAATAATCATCATTATTTTGTTTATCAGGGATCAAGGCGTTTCCCGAGGCTAGTTTTGTTTTAGGGCTAGCAATCTAGCTTTCGATAACTTGCTGTTATATGTCGCCCACCCACTCGTGCAGCTAAAGAAGAATTAGAGCAGTCGTAAACATGCTCAAATATCTCTTTCCCAAGTAATAAGTTGCTGTTCGAAGCAATTTTGCCCACTTAACGTGATACGTAAAATGTACTGATATATAAATACAGTTTGTTGTTTTGTCCGTGTAGAAAGTCTTTATAAGTGCAACGGATGCAGATGAAGGGAACAACGCTGAAATTTCATTTTCTCTCGAAGGTAGGAGCATCAGTTTAGTATGCAACTATTCCTCACAGTCTTTAATATTTCCGACTTCCGAAGTGCAGTACAAAAGCAAGGTTATACGCGTTTACTTCACTCACATCTATTTCTTCAACTATTGATCGTGCACTTCACTGTCAACGAATAGCAGTGCACACCTGTCCTACAGTCATAGCATAGGAACCAATTTCTCGTTTAACTTTGCTTTTGTTCTTTTGTTCTTTTTTTTTTGTGCAGGTCAAGGCTCCGATATTTTCCAAATTAATTCAACAACAGCAGTAATCACTACTCGTCTTAACAATTCTCTGGACCGAGAAGCAAATGACACCTACCTCTTAACCCTTAGAGCAACGGATGGAGGGAATAGAACATCCACTGTCCCACTGGTCGTGAAGGTAACCGATGTCAACGATGAACCCCCCCGGTTCAGTCAACAGGTGTACTATGCAAATGTGTCTGAGAACGCTGCTCGTGGTACCACAGTAACAAGACTCACTGCAACAGATCTTGATCTGCTAGTTTTGAACAAGGAGATTACGTACACTTCTACCGGAGCGGATGCCAAGTTTTATATAAACAGAGCGACAGGTTTGTCAATCGCTTGTTTTTGTGGATTTGTTTTTAAACACTTCCTGTTTTCAAGCATATTCCTTCCTGGTGACTGCAAAATCGACTTAATTATACCTTTGTCATCAAAGTCCCTGGACCAAAATTTCTATTGTCCCCGTCGTTTTCATTGCTCGACAGAGAAGTCATCTTTGATATTGTTTTACATTGCTCTTTTCTGGTGAATTTCTGAGAAATTATACCTTCCCTGGAAAGAGGGTTAATATCAGAATAAGACTCGTTTCTTTTCTTGACAAAATTGTTAGATTGTGCCGTATCACATAAGGGGCCTTGTACGTAGCACTGTGGAGCTTTTATAACCATCTATGTTTACACCTCAAAGTATACCTTGACAATGCCTTAAAGATTCGTGACAAGCAAGAGGCCTACTGAGGTTATTATTGACTCACTTTTCATTTTCTAGGTGCTGTAATCGTGGATTCCATCTTAGACCGAGAATTCAAAAGCCACTATGAGCTCCACGTGACAGCAGCAAACATTGGAGAGAATGCCCCTGAAGGAAGCTGTCAATTAAACATCACCATCACTGACGTAATCGACGAGAAGCCGTACTTTGAAAGTCAAGTGCTAACGTATCATGTGCTAGAGAATGCCACTGTTGGAACAACCGTTACCACACTGACAGCTTTAGACAAAGATGTTGGCGATAGCATTCAGTATTCACAGGAGGAAAGTGATTCAGCTAGATTTTTTCATATCAACCGGACCACTGGCGTGATATCAAGTTTCAGAGAACTAGATCGCGAAAATATGACAGAGCACGTCTTATTCGTGCAAGCTACAGATAGTGCAAACTTGACATCGGATAAGGTCCAAATTGTTATCAGGATCGACGATGTTAATGATAATACGCCGGTCTTTTCCGAACGTCATTACGTCCAAGATTATCGTGAAGAGTCGCCTAAAGACACTAGTATCCTTACAGTCAGAGCGAGGGATCCCGACTCTGGCACGAACGCCGATGTGAGATTCAGTATCGTAGGCAATGCTACAAGCTATGTCAAAATTGACCCTATTAGTGGGTTCATTTCACAGGCTGAGAAACTCCTTGATAGAGAGCTTTCACCGTTTTACAATTTCACCGTCCGTGCGAGCGACATGGGTGCTCCATCTTTGTCCTCTGAAGTTAACGTATCTCTGGTCTTAGTGGATGTAAACGATAACAGCCCGGCGTTTAACAAGAGCGAGTATCGTGGTTACGTTCTGGAAAATCAGCCCATTGGAACACCTGTGTTAGTTGTCACGGGAACCGACAAGGATGTGGGTTCCAATGCCAGGCTGTCCTACGGGCTTCAAGGCGGTAACTTCCGTTTCAAGATTGATCAAGATACTGTAAGTGTTTCTTTCTAGACTCACAATACTCTTTTCTTTGTCATGAGTGAATGATTATCATGACGTGTCATTTCACCGAAAAGCCCCTTGGGGACGTGGAATAAACGTATGTATGTATGTATTGAAAAGCACAGAAAGGACACAATGAGTGAAGCCTTAAAATATCTTACGAATGAAACAAACATTGAAAAATTGATAATCATGACAGTTAAACTGAGCTCGATGAAGGCCTCGACGGCGGCAACTGGATGAAGATGATGAAGATGATAATGATGATGACGATAATGATGATGATGATATTGTGGTAGATTTTCAACCATCACAAAGCATTTGTTGAATTACTTTTTCAGTATCTGCGTAATGAAAATTATCACTAATTAGACGATTCTGTGGTACTATAAACTGACATTTCCTGTAAATCCAATGTTGAAATGCATGTGGAATACTTGCTGCTCTAACCGTTTAGGTTTGTTTTCAAGAAAAGGAGTTTCTGTATTAATATCTCGTTTAAAAGAAAAATTGGTGTAGGTGGGAAATGAGTAAGGTGTCTTGCCTTTGGAACTTGTCACTTGAAGTGGCTTTAAGTAGACTGTACCACCCTTGTTGCAATTTCAGTGTCAGGTATTGTGCAACGCATGGGTGCGACCGTTCATCTTGATATGCTTCTTTTGCAGGGAAACATCACCACAGCTGTTGTTCTGGATCGAGAGCTCCCTGGTTCCGAGACATACACTCTTACGGTATTGGCTGCCGACGATGCAATACGAAGCCGTCTAGGAACCACACAGGTAAATAACATATGAGCTGTCTGCGACTCTTACATATTTGTTCGTTTGATTTTGTGTGTGTTGTGCAAGAGTTGTGAAATCCTGGATTAGTTCATTAAGACATACTTAGATTTTAAAGCGGATTCAGAGCCACCTTAATTTTTTGAACATTTAAGGTGGCTCTGAATCCGCTCCAGAATTTTTGTTAAACTTTGCAGAGACTTTCATCTTAGCCTGCTGATCACTTTCCAGCAACATAAAATGGTGCTCACTGAGTTCGTTTTTGAGATATGAGCACTTAAAGCCAAAATACAGGGTGTTTTAACAGTGCTTTCCTGTTCCCACGATAACTTATTACGTCACAATAATGACGGCATCTTGTTTAGCAATAATTGCTGATACAGTGCAATCCTGATACAGTGCTGTAGTGTCATTCCTTCTAATAAGAAAGTATCTTCAAGGTGTTGAAACTGGTTTGAGCCACCTTAATTTAATCTATACCAAATTATAATATTTTTCTTTCCCCCGACGCAGCGTGTCGTATTTTCTTCAAAATTCGCCCAGTTGATTGATTGATTGATTGATTGACTGATTGATTGACCAATTGATTGACGGCCTAACTGACTGTTTGATCGATTGATTGGTTAATCGATTGATTGGTTAATTGATTGACTGACTGATTGATTGATTGATTGATTAATTGACTGAGTGGGTGACCGAATGAGTGATTGATTGATTGACAGGTTGTCGTTACTGTTCTCGATGACAATGATCATCCACCAGTCTTCTCACGACCAAAGTACACCTTCTACGTTTCTGAAGGTGCCAGTATAAATGATCCAGTGGGGACTGTGTCTGCGACGGATAATGACGAGGGGGAAAACGCGCAGATATTGTTTCTCATCAATGCAGATAATCCAAGTAAATATCAGCACTTATTAGTTTCATTAATATGGATTAATTTTGAATCGTGATAAGGATTGAGTAATGACATGTCGCCAAATGATACTGTAGAAGAAAATTTTCTTGTTGGCTTTATCAGGAACAGTCTTTGTACTTTTCCCTTGTAATGGTACACTGCATGACGTTATCGTGATCCATGGTTGACCGAGTGGCCGAGTGGCTAAGTGACTGATTGATTAATTGATTCATCGATGTTTGCCTTTTAGACTTTGCCTTCAAGGTGAATAACTCAACGGGTGCCATCACAACGTCAGGAAAATTAGACAGAGAAAGCAGCACCAACTTTACATTTGTGATCATTGTAAGTACACGATAAAGTAGAATATAATTTTTACCGAGTAAGGAAAAAGGAAATCAAATGAGCCAGTCTGCGCTCGTGGGCATGGGGCCGGAGCTAAGCACAGGAGATGGCATGATAGCCTGCCACCAATGTATACATAATTGCTTCTAATAGAATGTTTTAACATGACGTCACAGCGGCCACGTTGGGGGAGTAAAACAAAGAAACGGAGGCCATGTTGGAGGACTGGAATATTCTTTAGGGAGCTGAACTCTGTTTTTATAAAAATTTTTCCTTTTGTTCCTGTATGCGAATCTTGCTGCTGGTCACATAAGCGAAAACACTCTATTGGCTTAGAATGTGGCGTTTCTCAGCGTTTAAGTCCTTTTAATTGCACTTGTTTTATTTCTTTCTTTCAGGCGCGTGACAATGGCAGCTCCCCTCTGGAAAGTAACGCTACAATCCAAGTCATAATCACCGATGTTAATGACAATCCACCTCGATTTGAACGCTCCACCTACAACGTATCATTAAGAGAAAGCGCATTTGTTAGGAGTAAGGTACGCCTAGATGACAGTGGCAATGTTGTACCTCCTTGATTCAAATTTTGCCATGTAAGTTAATCTGGAATCGGGATTTCAGATTTGGAAACCCGACTCTGGAAAATTGGGATTCTCGCACCAGGTATCCGGCTGCGGGGGATTCAAAATCTGGCTCTGAGAATTGATAAACTGTACTCTTCATGGAAATCAAGACTGACAGATCCCGGAAATGGCGGGGGAAAAAAGTCGTAAAGTGAGGTAGATGTCAATTTAATTTTGCCCTCTTAAACTCGTTTCTTTGTATTTAATCTTCAGGTGAAAAGCGTTTCGGCTATCGATCCAGACTTGGGTGCAAATGGCCAATTTCGTTACAGAATTGAAGATGGCGATCCAGACGATCTGTTTGCAATAAACGGTACGAAGGATTTCTGGTATAACTGTATCGTTATTACCATTTCATAACAGGTTGTATATTGCGTCTTTTCTGCGAAAATGGCGGCCTAAAACGTCGGCCTTTTTTAATTATTATTATTATTATCATTATCATTGTCATTGTCATTATTATTATTGATATTAATATTAATGCCGATATTATTATTATTATTATTGTTGTTATTTAGTTATAGTTTTGTTGTTGTTGTTTTGGTAGCGAATCGGATAGCAAAATAACAAAGCCAACATGTCCTCAATTCTATCTTCTTTTCTTGTTACTGCAGCAAATTCTGGAGTCATCACTTTAAGACAAAAGTTGGACCATGAAAAACAGTCTTTCTTCAACATCACAATCGCGGCCGAGGACCTTGGCAGCCCCACCCTCACGGGCTATGCTAATCTCCTAGTAACCGTCATTGACGTAGATGACAACGCGCCTGTCTTCCACCAAGATAAATACACCGCCGACCTGCTTGAGAATGCGACTGCAGGCACGTTTGTCTCCCAAGTCAACGCTAGTGACGTCGACGCAGCAGACGAGCACAAGACAATTCATTACAGAATAGAAGCAGGAAACGAAGGAAGACATTTTGTCATTGGCGAATTAAATGGTAGTGTCCATTTGAATTGGACTGGTGTAGGCCTTGATCGCGAAAAAGTAGCAGAATATTCGTTGACCGTGGCGGCTGTTAGCCGTGTGAACAGCACTGAGCAGAAATCAACTGCTACGGTAAATAAAGGGAGGGGGGCGTAAAAGTAAGGAACCTTTATTTATATACATGAATTCGGGACAACCGAAGACAAATCTTCGGTGATCGGGAATTCAACTTTGGTGATCGGGAATTCAACATCGGAGCAGAATTTGAACTCGGGATAGCCGCATACAAATCCAGCGCCCCAACCACTGGGCCACGGCGCCTCCTTTCAAGTTGCATTTGACCATTTGAGCTGTCTATCTTTTCACTCAAACAGGTCCCAGTTATTCGAAAGATGGAGAGTGCTATCCACTGGATAACTCGATTGGATTTGCTATCATTTATCCGCTGGTTAGCGTTATCTACCTTTCGAACAACTGGAGCCCGGAGTTTAGTTTTATTACGATGACCTGGTCCCAGTTGTTCGAAATCTGGATAACTTAATTGAATGGATAATTTTGAATGCTGGACGCCACACAAAGAGTTACTCACTGAATAAAGTTATCCAGATTCTAAACTACTGGGGCCCGTTCCTCGACGGAAAGCGCCGAAACTTTTCGGGCGTATTTCGAGATCTTTTCGAAACTTTCGAGAAACAGGATCCATGCAGGCCAATTTCATCGCCTCACAAGGTGGCTGTTTTAATTTACGGCCATCGTGAGTAGGCATCTTTCTCCCTTATCCTGAGATCAACTATATCAACCGTTTTTTCTTTTAGAAATGGTATGGTTTGCTCCTTTTTTCTTTCCCACTCTTTATAATTTATTCACCCTCCGTAGATCTACAGTCCTATCCAAAATTTTCGGGACAGTTGCTCACAACACATCACACTTAATGTCCTTCCTCTTCCCCGATGCAATGTCGATTCAACCGCAGTCTTCACCTCCTTCCTATCTGTGTAGCTACGATTAAACTCAAGCTTTCTCTTCTTGCTATTTTGCAGCTGAGCGTCACCGTTTTAGACGTGAATGACTTCATTCCAAAGTTTGAGCCTCAGTCGTACGCCAAGGTGGTGGACGAGGACATGGGGCCACTGGGTGACGCAGAGGATAGAAAGATTCTAACAGTTTTTGCAAAGGACGATGATGAGGGAGTCAACGCGCAAGTCACCTATGCTATTGTCGGGGGAAACGAGAAGGGTGTGTTCATTTTGTATCTTCCTAGAGCTCTCATTAGAATTACTGTCTACAACCGCAAACAAGAGCAACAATTTTCAGTTTTGAGCCCTTGGCAAAAATTCCCGGAAGAACGAAGACTTGCCCTTAAAAGCGAAAAAAAAAAAAGAGGGAACTTGGTTAAATGTGATATGATATCGCGCGTTGTCCTTTTTTTTTCCGTTTATTATCAGGTTAATGTGCGCTATTCCTGTTGTGTTTGGATTTAGTGTGCCCTGTCTTTCATTCTTCTTAACTGTTTCTCGAGTGTGTGCTTTCTTTATTTAGTCACGTTATTAGCCGTTTCAGTGCTAGGTTGCGTTTTCTATTGATTCTTCAGGGCGCGCTTCCTCCGTGGATTTTGAATGTTACGTTAGAACCAGTGTGTGCAGTCAGATACCTTATTTAGTTTTTTTTATTTTTTTTTTCACTCAATTTGCAGGGGCTTTTATCTTGGACAATGTTACTGGAGAGTTATTGAAAGCTGAACAACTGAATCGTGAAGATAAAGACTTCTACAGTCTTTTTGTGACGGCAACAGACCACGGCAACCCTGCACTGTCAAGTAGTACGACCATCAATATCACTATAAGGGACGTGAATGATCAGCGTCCAGAAATTCATACGCAGGACATATTCCATATACCAGAGGTATTTCATTTAGTGAGATATTCGTGGACAGTAACTTATTAACCTATTTATTGCCCCTACTTCAGTACCTACGAGCCTCACTTCATTCATTCGTTTGTTTGTTCGTTCATCCTTTCGATCGTTGGTCCCTTCGTCCGTCCTTGTGTCCGTCCTTTCGTTCTTTCGTTCGTTCGTTCAGTTCGTCCGTTCGTTCATTTATTCACTTCGTTCTCTCCGTCTATCTCCCCTCACTTTATTTCTGATGTTTTCTCCCTCCATTAGTCTCTCTATTCATGCCGGATCCAATGCCAAAGCTTGGCAGTAAAACCACCTAAGTTTCGGACATTTTATGGCGTCATTTCTATGTTCAAAGAGTACAGACCCTTCAAAACTCTCGTTGATTTGTTAAGTAGATCAGTGAAAGCAAGTACAGATGACTTCTCGTTTTCTTGACTTCTTCACTTCGTATTTCACTCCAGAATGCAACAGTAGGCACAAGGATCACGATGATTAACGCTACGGACAGAGATGTTGGCACCAATGCTCAGATAATGTTTACGATCATCAGCGGAAATGATGATGGCAAATTTCAACTGAACGAAACCAGTGGTGAACTGCTAACGGCAGCCACTCTCGATTACGATAGAGCACCCAACTCCTACAAGGTAAAAAAAAAATAGTTGAAATCTATAGCGGATGCAGACCATATTGAAAAAAAAAATTAAAAAATTAAACACCATTCGCCGGAGCGAATAACTTATGAGAAGTTTTGGTAAAACTTCAAGTAGCCTCCGAAGAAATTTTGGAAGTCAGGCGGGAGGAGTGTTGGGTGTTGTGCTTGAGCGTTGCTCGAGGGGACAAGCTAGAACGGAAAAAAGAAAACCACTGTTACGTAAAAAAGTACTGTGTGCAGGGGCGACGGCTGATTAAAGGAAGGAAAAAAGTTTTGTTT
This sequence comes from Astreopora myriophthalma, assembly GCA_014634185.1. Lineage (NCBI taxonomy): Eukaryota > Metazoa > Cnidaria > Anthozoa > Scleractinia > Acroporidae > Astreopora > Astreopora myriophthalma. Next base: position 843,510 of record BLFK01000991.1, on the reverse strand, counting down.
GTCATGACTCTATTTCAAAGGAGAACAATACCTTAGCCAACTTATTCCATTCTAACAGCTCACCATACAAGCTCAAGACCTTGGAACTTCGTCATTATCCAGCGTGAAAACCATCACTATCGCTTTGAAAAACATTGATGACAATATGCCTGTCTTCAATGAGGTAAGTGCACATAGAACACAAGCACGCCAAAGTTATCACTGACATTAAGCCCAAGCGCAGTTTAGAAGACAAGCTGTAGACCTCACAGCTAGAAATGTCAGCATCTGATCAACAATGACAACCGTCTCTATTTCCCTATTGTAACCGTTCAAATGGCCTTACTTTATTCCGAGCCACTGTTAACTCATTACTGTTGTTGTTGTCGTTGTTTTTTTTTTAAGGCAATCGTACTTTTGGGTTTTGTATGTGAATTAGTTTAGGATTGAGTCTGATTGTGACTAGATCGCACGTGCATCATGCCACGCGCCCATGTTGGTGTACCATGTGAATACTCTGTGAAACGAACTCTTTTTCTAATCCAGTGAGGTCGATTGACACGTGAGCAATTAGAGTCCCAAAGGCCCAGTGTGACGTTGCGGAAATGAAAATTGTACAATAGATATCCTGCCATCGATCGTTGGAAAGAGCAGCTTTAAGAATGCCCACTGGCAGTTGCACTTTAAGAAGATCCAAAAACACCCGATAGTTTCTCAAATGCAGTTTTTGTAACGTCATCACTTGAATAGACGTCTTGTAGAGCTGCGGGGCTATTAAATCTTCATCTTGTTTCCTCAGCGACAAGTCAAGTTATCAGTGGGTGAAAATCTTCCGGCCGGAGCCGAAGTTGGAACAATAGGAGCTTACGACGCAGACAATGCCGGTCCTATATTTTACTACATCCAAGGTGATTAACGGTTTGTATAGCTGCCTGAATAGCTGGCCGTATGTTGTTTGTTTGCCTGCCAGTTTGTCTGTCAGCGTCTGTTTGTCCGACTGTCCGTTTTCCCCTCCATCTGCCTTTGTGCCTTTCTCTCTCTGTGGCTGCATAGGTCTCCGTCTATTCGTCTGCGGGATCTGCCCGTCCATCCCTGATCTGCCTGTACCCCGCTTTCTGAACTGGCTGCCCTGTCTCTTCGTCGATCTGCTTGTCTGTTCGTCCATGTTTCTTTCCATCCCTCTGTTCATCTTGGCTGCCTGGATATCTGTCTGTCTCTCCTCCTGTTCGTCTCTCTTAATCTATTCTCCATCAGTCTTTAACTCTGTTAGTCGTCCTGTCCCTGCCAGTGTGTATGTGTGTGTGTGCCAGTCTGTTTGTATGTGTCTATCTTTCTACCTGCCTTTGAGGGTCTTACAATCATCCCGTCAGCGTAAACTGGAGGGATATTTTACCAACTTAAGAACATATCTCTCGTTTTCCATTTTACTCTTGGTCAGCAGAGAAAGACGTTCTTCATCATAATGAACAACACAATTGCATACATTGGTTTATTTATTTGTTTGTTTACTTTTCAGGTGGAAATACGGGAAATGTTTTCCTTTTAAATGAAACATCTGGCGTCTTAAGTACAACTCGTGAAGTTGTAAGTTCTTTGAATTTACCTCAGCTTTTTACGCACAAGTCCAGTCATGCGCAGTTTCAGCGGCTGTGCTTCACTAACTTGTTCTGGTCTTATTAACTATACGTTATTTTTATAATCTCTACTCTATTTCTAAAGAGATGCAGGGGAAAATGAATCCTTTCGTTGCTGATCCACATTTGTTGACTTTAAGTAAAGTCTATAAACTCAAGATAAAACAAAAGCGTTTTGAAAAATGACTTCCTTTTATGGAAGCTCATAAATATAAGTTAATGTCTTATCCCTCACATTCTAACAGGATAGAGAAGAAAGCCCAGTGTTTTTCTTGTACGTCAAGTCCTCAAACGTGAAGGTACCTCAGCATTTCCGCATGTAATTGAAATTCAATTTCCTTCAAGCACTGGTAATCGATTTACTTATTGTGGATCCTTATTGGTTGATTCTAGCTCGATCCAGTCTCCCTTCAGCCAAGAAAAAGAAGAGCTATTATGGATGCAGCTTCAAACGGAACTAACGTAACGCAGGCTCCGTTACCAGGTACTACTGTTGAGACTCGGAGTCTATATAGGGGAATCTTTGTTTACATTATTTGACTCATTAGCATTTGCTCATCATTCTCTGATGAACCTATTAAAATAACATCTCTGAATAGTGAATGAAAACTGATAGCAATAGTAGTCATCTCTGAAAATTTGAGCCCGATTTACCGAAGAGTTTCGGAGGAATTCTCTCGTAAAAAGTCGAAAATTTACAAACAATGTATGGCTCATTTACGTCCTTGCCACCCAGCAATTTTGCAGCTTTTTGGTTGATATCTCGTTGGATAATGCTTGCAAAAAGCTGAAAATTGTACATATTACTCAGGTTGATCAGGTCTTTCAACTTTTGAACTTCATTTGTATGTGTAGTACTATGCTAATGAGCAAAACTTTAAACATTGACGTCAGCAAAGACCGCTTTATGAGTCTTATTATTACTTTGCTTTGGACTGTATCTCTCCAACCAAGGCTAAGTTGTTCGAAGAAGCTAGGATTAGTTCTAAACCGGGATAAACAACATTGAGAGTTTTCAGGTTTTGATGGACTTAACCAACCTTGTGTTGAATAATTCAACCAGGGTATGAATAGTGGCGACATACTGCCGGGAGGGTGGGGTGGGGGGACCTTTTGATGCAATTCGTCCAAAGCGGAGTAACAATAGCCTCCGTTGCTTTATTACAAAACTGCGAAAGTGATATACAGTTCTACGTATTAGAATTCAAAGGCGCTATAAGTATCTGAATATTTAACCCTCCTCTTTGGGTATCTCAGGGAAACACAAAATGCTCTGCTTCCACTTGGATTGAGCTCTTTTGCCAGAACACTCTACCAACACCGCAGAGGTCTTGGGCTCGAATCCGTAGATACCTGTTTGTTTGTTTGTTTGTCTGTTTTTTTCTCTTTGGTTTTGTTTTTTTTTGTTTTTTTGGCTGTTGACAGCTGTTAAGGAACGTAGAAACTTGATCGTACATCATCTTTTACAAGCTCCGCCTCTCCCATGTGCAATGCTCCAATAGCTTACGCATGAATCTACCTTTTTACCTTTGCTAACATACGTCTAACTTTCCAAAAATACAGATGACCCTAGTGTACAATTGGTAATCGTGGAAATAGCTGATGTAAACGACAATGGTCCTCGTTTCACGAAGAAACTCTACACAGGAGGTTAGCCTATTTCATTTGTTATTTACTTATGCAATCATGTGCCCAAGTCTTTGAGTCGCGTCTCGCTTGCATTTGTGACAATTGAACAGCTCCAGTTATCATCGGTAGTTTGGTGGAACGCGTCTCCATGTTTTCACAGATTAAGGGGGCGCGTATGGGCGTGATGCAATGTGTCAAATTGGAATTTCATCCTGTTTAGGCGCAGGAGCAGCTCGTTGTCGCTACGGGCCATTTGTGATGACTAGTTTTTTCAATCGGGAACAAAGGGCGTACCTTTTTTGTGGCCGAGAAAAAACCCCTGAAAAATGCTGGTAAGAAGAGGTTGAGGGTCGCGTGGGCGGGTTTTATAGCAGTTGCCACAAAAACGTCTGATTACTAGGGCCTTCCCGGATTACAGTGCATTCTCCTTCGTCAAACGCAGTTATCTTTGCCGACTTTTTTCATCTGCTTCCTCTATGTCTTCGTTCTCCTTGGTGCTCTATTTCGTGATCTGGCATCTGTTTCTTCATGCAGGAGTCTCAGAGGATGCGAAGCATGGAAGCGATATAATCCAAGTGTCTGTAAGTATTTACGAAGTAATGATTCCAATTCAGTATATCATTGAACGTATTTTTTTCAACAAAATTTATTTCCGTGCCTCCAAGACAACCAATCCCACGTCCTTTTCTTTCCATTTGTACGAGCTCTAGAAAGCTTGTAATTCTCCCTGTAGCAACAACTAAAATTGCTTCTGTTGTAAGATCTACTTGTCTCTGTAGTTTTCTTTGTTGCTGTTGTTGTTGTTCTAAGGTAGAGTGCAATGGCAACGATGTAAGATCTCGCGAGAGCCACATAATTGCTCAATTACATAAACTGCTTGTAACGTTGTTCGCTCTGACAAACGACCAACGCTCAATACGCCATCGTTTGAATCTTAACGGTGTCCAGTTCACTCTTTAATAATTATTTATTCATCGATTTCTAACACCACCTTTGTTTTGTTAGGCGGAGGATTCCGATGACGGAAACAACAGTCGCATTGCCTACGAGCTACTCAACACCAAGGACAGCAGAGAATTCAGCATCGACCGGGAAAATGGCTGGATCAAGGCCAAGGCGTCTTACGCAGGGAGATTTGGGAGCGAATTTGTGGTTAATGTCATCGCTAAAGACCAATTTGGAGAGGAGCCATATTTTAACGATACCGCTGAAGTTAAGGCAAGTCAAAGTTTGGCAAACAGTGTAGTACGCCCTCGGTGTGGTGATTTATCTCTGGCAAGCTTGCATACAGTATAGGGCTCCAGTAAATGACTGACCCTGCTGTACGGCGCAGCGACTAAACTAAACTAAACTTACGGTTATTAAATTGATAGTTGAAAATCAATCAATGAATCAATCAATGAATCAGTCAGTCAGTCAGACAATCAATCAATGAATTAATCAATCAATCAATCAATCAATCAAGCTAAATGGCTTTCTTAACTACCACCCAGACGGTGATAAATTTATTTTGACGAGTTTCTAAACTGTATTCGGCGTGTTGTGATTTCGACTTCTTTAAAGACGGAGTGCGCTTCCACCGCTACTGATTGGTTAAACAATTTCGTGGCACTTTCTCAACCAATTAGAAGCAAAAGGAAAACCAACTGCGTCTTACGCGAGCGCGTTTTTCCGCCCTTTGCAACAGCTGCACACTGGATCTGCTTGGTCGAGAATTGTGATTGGTTCCTTTAAGGATCTGAGCCGGTTGTCATTAGCTTGGGTTATTACTTTTAGCCAAGGCTTGCGCCAATCAATGAAAATCTCTTAAAGATGACTGTATTTGCCTACTGCTTAGATATACGTGCTGACTGATGTTGAAAGAGCCGTCATCATATCGGGAAGATCACCAGAATTCATACGTGAAAATCAAGACCAGTTAAAAGGGTAAAGTAGGATTGATTCCTTGCTATGACGACCTTTCTCAATTTATGTTTATGCAAATGGAATCATGGAGTCATTCATAACATTAATTAAGCTGAATTATGCTCGAATTTTTATAGGGCCGCATTCGCCCCTTACATTTTACTCGAAGTACGAAGCCTGTGAGAAATTAAAACATGAAAGGGGCTCATTACTCATTCCTTTTGTACCGTGCTTTCTTGCAGGATTCTGGAGAATATCACTGGTTATATCATAAACATTGATGATATAAACTATTACAAAGACGAAGATGGGAAGTACGACTACAAGAGGTACGGTAAAGATTGTATCTTTCTCTTTTTTTTTTTTTTCATACGGAAGGTCACGAATATTAATGAGTACGAATAGTCCTTCGTGCTCAAATCACAATTGAGGCCCTGTTACGGGTAAGGGAGGGGGGATAGTCATCCCTTATCCCCAAAATTCCTGGGGCAGTTATCCCTTATCCCTAAAATTACCGACACTGCTATCCCTAAAATTGCCGAGACTGTTATATTTAAAACTGGGTCAAAACTATCCGTTACCCATTATCCCTATAATTATTTAATCAGTTATCCCTTATCTCTAAAACCCCTAACGTGGCCTCACAATGTTTTCCTTCTTGTCTTTTCTTTCCATGTGTGTTTGCCTATCCATCTGCTTACTTTTTCAAGGACGGCGGTGCTGTTTCACGCAGTTGATCCTCAAACAAATAAAGTAATCGACAAAGATATTGTTATCGAGTGAGTACAATTCCTCGTTTTTATAATTTAGTTTTCAAGCCATTTACATTTTAGTATCCAGCCAATAAGATCTCGTTGACACAAAAAATAACAATAAAAACAAGGGAAAGTAAATAACCTTTATTTATACACGGTGATTTTAAGGCTTCGAGCTTGTGGGGAAGTGTATAGAAAGCGAGTCCAAGTGCCATTGTTTTGTGATGGTACTAATTTTTTTCTTTGCATATGAATAAAAGCTTATTTCCTGAAGAAAGACTTCGCTGTTAGTCTCATTTTAAAAGAAAGGCTGAAGCCAATTTGGAAATGACCTTTTCAAATGAACAGAACAACGTTATGAAACCCAATTGGAAGAAGGCCTCCAGTTGACTATTTACAAGGCGTGGTGGAGTTGAATTCGGGAGCAGCAAAGACAAATACATTTGCTGGTCAGCGCAGGATTTGAACGCGGAACATCCGCATGCAAATGCAGCACCCTAACTACTGGGTTACGCCGCTTCCTCGATGTAAAATCGCGATATTGTCTTTCATTCTGTTCATGATATTTGTGTAAAGTATTTGCTGAGAATAATTGCCTTTTTTGGCTTCTCTGACTCCCTTGTACTGAAATTTTACTTTTACCACAGCAAAATCGATAACAACTACGACAAGTATCTGAAATTCTTTCAAGAATGGGAGATAAAAGAAGTTCAGGTCAGATCCCACTCTGCTTTTAATAAAATTCAATTTTTTGATGGATCTTAATGTACTTGGCATATAACTGATGGTCTGAACAAAGGTACGGGTCTTTACCATTCACACAGAGAACCGGAGATTTCCTTTGGAAAGTCAAATGATAGGGACTATTCTATTTGGAACGTTTCCGAAATTATGGGTAATCTGGTTTATCAGTGACTTGTTTCATTTCTTTTTGGGCCGTCCATGTTCCACAAGGAAAACCTGCATCTTTTTTTTCAAAACATGGCATACTTTGATATTGATGATAGAAATGTTTATGGTAATTTTGATGATGGTGATGTTGATGTTGTTTATGATGTAAGAATTTGTTGAGTTGATGTTAAAGCAATTCCAATTTTCTCAACAGCCTCACATCGCAGAAGATGAATCAGATGAATTCCCAGTAGTGTTATATGTAGTTATCGGCTTGAGCATTCTTCTTTTCCTGATCATCTTAATATTCTGTTGCGTGGTGTGTCAGCTAAGAAGAAGGTAAAGGGGTCTCTTTGTGCCAATGATTATTGAAAGCCTTACAGAACGTTTATTCAAAACTAACGTAATTCACGGCTACAGGACTCTTGGCCTAATCCCTGAACGAGGTGAATCAAGGAGATAAACGGGGGGAGGAGTTAGTTGATAAAAATCAAGTAATAAAAATCAATGTTCGTTTATGGTGATGACGAGGAAGAGGAGGAGGATTAGGAGGACAGCATTATCATTACCACTAGCATTTTTCTGTTGTACAAGGAGAAGAGTATTTGCTTCCTGTATTGATCCTTAGATGCTCTTTCTGTTTGTTCTTTTAAGACAAAAGAGAAAACTACGAGCAGCAACTGCAAAGAGTTACGGAGGTAATTAGCTTTGAAAAAAAGCTTCACGTTATAAGAAGTTGTGGCTGTAATAGCTTATTGCTCTCGTTCGTTCGGTCGATCGGTCGGTCGTTTGTTCTTTCGTTTGGTTTTCCATTCTCTCGTTCGTTCGGTCGGTCGTTTGTTGCACAGTTACTCCCGGCACACATTTAAAAGTGTACTACAACATTTTCTGACAACATTCAACCTGTTTTACTTGTTTCTTGTAGGTTCTCGCACAACAAATTCAAATGGAACAGTTACATCGATTTCAAGGACAAATATGCACATTTCTGAAGGGTAAGTAATAAAATCTTGTGTCGGCCACAATAATTAATTAAAACTATAACGTTTCGTAGTTGTAGTAATAATAAAAAATGCTGTTATCAAATATCTAATAAAAACGGGCGATAATCGGCCATTTCCAAGTTCACGTCAACCTTCTTTTCCAAGCGAGATCAAGAAAGAAAGTTTTGCTATGGAAATTCTTTTTACTTTGCATATGAATAAGAACACATTTTTCCAAGAAAGACTCGTTTTCTCAAAGGAAAAGCCTTGTACTCCCACTAATTTTAATGTACGTTTTCTGTGAGAGTTGAGGTTCTCTTTAAACCTAAAGTCTTAAGAGCGTTATGTCGTATTTGCAGCAAGCTAATATTAAACGACGCATGTGCAATATCTTTGTAGATCCAACCCTGTGTGGGTTGACCCATATCACAACTGGGGCCTGAGAACCGATGAAGATGATTCAGCCCGGTAAGGAAACTTTTTTGTATATATGTTATTTTATACATTTACCTTCATTCAACCTGCAAAAAGCTTGTGATGCGTACGGCAATACTGGGCTGCAGATGGCTGGGGCAAGCCACTTTAAATCAGTGATATCTTAATTCCGCTCACCCAGAAGTTCATATCCAAGAAGTCTCGATCTCTTTCATTTGGCCTTAGTTCATCAGTTTACGGTATTATCTAAATTTGGAATAGAAGTCCCGCTAAATAACGGCTTATCAGATTGGCCGTGATAGCCACAACACTTCTGATGGTGTCTGATTGGTCCGCAACCAAGAGCCGTACGAGGGATTGTTCGTGCTGAACGCAAAATTATGCAGCAGTCGTTCGAAGAGTAGATAATACCATAAACGGACGGGCCGCATTCCATTGCAGATCGAGACTTCTGATTGAATTGTTAGGTTGAATTTTGATCCGATTGAAATGAAGCCGTCACTTTTTGCGTGTTTTTTTTTGTTGTTGTTTTTTTTGTTTTTGGTTGTCTTTTTTTGCAGTGAGCCTTCGCCATTCTACGGAGGCACGTTTCACATAGCTACCCAAGATGCTCATGGAGAGTTATATGAGGCACAGGTATGAATTAGTGTCCACGCCTCCTCGACCAGTCGACTCTACCGCTGGTACGCTTCTTCTTCTTTCCTTCCTTTTGTATTGCTTTCTTTCTAAAGGGGCTGCATCACGACTCGGAGTCCAGAAATGCTGGCTAATTCGGTGCATGTTCCTTATGATAGCCATCACAAAGTCCCCACCCCCCTCCCTCAAATAAACCTAATCCTCAACTAAGAGCGGGTTTGAATTGACTGTAGTAAAACCGAAACCAAAGTGGATCCAGAGCCAATCACGTTCTGAAGGAAATATACTCTTCAGCCAATCACATATCAAAGTAATATTCACTGCTTGGCTTTGCCAGCCAATCAGAACGCAAAGCGAGTCAACGCAGCGTGGACCTACCGCGGGAAAAGCGGAGTTACCAAGTTGAAACTGGTTTTAGTTTTGAATCTGATTGATTGAAAGTTCGTTCAAGTGTTTTTGACAGTTAATAACTTTGTAAATAAAAAAGGCTTGAGGGCACACTTTGTGCTTTTTACCATAAAGAATACGAATCTCTTTACCCTGTATTGCTGGACATAAGTGGACTTGCTTGACCTTGCGTCGTGAGAGAAAAAACAAAAACATAGACACTGAAAAATGGTGAAGTGAAACTATGGGGTGGTATCTATCCTTCTACCCCCGCCGCCGCCTCTGCCCTTTTCCCCCCTTTCCACCGTACCCCCGAATATCAGATGAGCCTAGACCCTTCAATTGTAATATTGTGATCCAGCCCCTTGAATTTCTAACTCATATACTCATTTTTTTTCCTTGTCTTTCTCTATTTCTTTCTCTGTGGCACTCATACGCGTACAACGCACAGCACCGTGTATACTTCCCCCTTCTCTTTACAAAAGTACATGTGTTTTCCCTCTAAAATCGGAACCCTCCCAATACTGTCGGCCGGAAAATTTCAAGATCATGGCGTCCAACATTTTGGATGCGTTTACCCATCGTGTTGAGTTGTCGGGCACTTTATAGTTCCGAGTAAACGCAAAAATTCTGGCGTCCCTGACAAACGCGAAGCTAGTGCTCGATTTTACTGGATGCGACAAACTCTGTAAAATCGTGTTCGTGTGGTATTCCTTCCCGTCTGCGTTTGCCGTAACGTGGCTCTAAGTATATCTGATGTTGCGCAATTTCGAACAGGCACCGAACAGGTCCCGACAATATTGGACTTGGGCATACGCACTACGATTCAAAATGACTGCCAAATAGCACCTGGATTAGCTTTCTCGATTAAGTTTTGACGAAACTCTCACAAGACTCCACTGCATAGCCTGTGTCTAACGTTCTTGGAACCCGTTGGGACCCCTGCTAACAACACTACCCAACAGCGGCCAGCAACAATGGACCTTCTTGTAAGCATTTGCTGGGAGCCCTCGTACACCGCAGTCCTTTAAATGGCTACATTCTGTTGGGACTATTCCGGATAAGAATACACAGAATGTTCGGATTACCTGTTCGTTTGGAACTTATTCCGGTTTCGGAATGAACGGAACAGCATTCTGTTTATTCTGCTCTCAAGAGCAGGAACAACGGAGTAAACAGGAATACGAAAAATACGTATTTTATTCGGAGATTTGGGGGCGAAACTCAGTTTTTCCGTTTATCCTAAACCGAAATAGGAATAAACAGAATAGTCCCAAAGAATCTACCCAAAGACAATTTTAACCTGAATAAGAGCTGTCTGACTGGGCTTTATGGTGACTGCCAAGCGCCTTGGTGAGTTTCAAGCTGTATTCTAGTAGCGATCGACAATTTTCGTGATCTTTTTTGCATTGCAGGGATTTTCGACCGACATAGCCGATGACGACAGCGACACCGAAGACAAGACAAACGCAAGCGCAAGTCGAAAAAGTTCGACCTCACCCCCTTCCCCTGAGGGGTACGAGTCCTCTCCTAGAACGGAGAGGCACTTTTACGAAAACCCAGAACGCTTTATGGTCACTTCAATATGAGTAAGAATAAATAGCAAATCGTATTTGCATAACAAATGTTTCGTTGGTATGCCAAAGACATAAAATAGGCAACAGGAACACTAAATCGTAAAGCGACCTTTTCGTCAACACACCGTTCAAAACTTAACCGCGGTTTAGCGCGGGTTAGCGCTGTTAAGACAGAGGTCAAACATTCGGAGTCTTCGCATTGTAACATTACGTCACCATGGGGAAACATTTTTAGCAGAGCGAGGGGAAGGGGAACTTGCGCATTTCTTATCCACATGTTTTCAGTAACTTACAAAGAACAATGACTAAAAGTATATAAATATAAACTTGTCCCTCTTCTCTCCAAGTCGAGGTACATACACTGAGTTATTGCTTGCCTTTTTTATCTTCCGTCTGCATATGTGGACTTATAGTGTTTTATTTTATCAATGAACGCCTTACACAATTTTTCCATTTTCATTTGCATCCACGAAGTTTGTCAAGAGAAAGACACTTGCGTCCAGAAATGCAGCATGCACGCTCCTTATGACAGACAATACAAAGTTTGCCGTGAAGAGTAAACCGTACCCACATATTTGCAGCGATAGGCTTAGGATTGGAGTTAGTGTTATTATATTGGGGTTGTGGCAATTACTTATATTTGCTGAAGGAGTAGGGTTAGTGCGGACACTGTCACGTTGATCCTCTCCATTTCTGGATGTAAGTGGTGTTAAAGGGGCTCTGTCATGGACGTTTTGCTGCCAAGAACACAGAAAGCCTTTCTTATGACCTTTACTTGTGCCCAAAACATTCCTTTAAATTAAGAAGGTGGACGTCAAACGATTTCTTGCAGGAAGAGTCATCCATAATATCACATTTTTGGCCTTGTCAAGATGGGGTGCGAAAATTTGAAAAATTTAGGCTGTTTTTTTTTTTCAAAATGCAATCCATTTCCGTCATTACCATCTGCAACAACAGAAGACAGTAAATAGTCTCAGTGCAGTGACATGGTCTCCAATAAGAAAACTGCAGGAAGTTGCGTCAGGGGACACTTCGTGACGTTCACCTATGTTGTCTTACACTTTTAACGCTGACTAAAATCAACGACCATGCACTCGACCTTTAAAAAGTGTTGTTAGCCATTGTAACTATCTTAATTGTGAGAATTTGTTTATAGCCTGTTTCTTTTTTACGTTTCATAAGTTAACCAAAATGAGTCTCATTATTCACGGATCATACCTTTCAAAGGTGGCTCAACATTTCTATACCATTTTTCTGGTATTAAGTAGAAAGAAAAAAAATTCCAAATATTAGAATGCTATCAGATCGAATTCTAGCCATGCCGGCGTGGTATATGTACTGAAGATATGTCTAATGAATAGTATTGTATTAACTGTGTATAGTTGGTTCCACGCAAAAAAAAAAAAAAAAAAACGGCTGGGTTTCCAAAGTTATCGAATCAATAAAATCCCGCTTGGATTGCTTTACTCTCGTTATTTATGAAGACTCTTTGGGTCCTCGAC
>BLFK01000991.1:816157-825129 GCA_014634185.1 Astreopora myriophthalma | reverse complement strand
CGCCTAATAAATCGCAGAAAAGGGTGCCGAGTTTGGTAGTTGCTCGTCTCTGAGACGGGAAGGATTACGAATATTCAAAGCTTGCACATGCACCTGAAGTCCCCATATCTTTACTCCAAGCTTGCATGCAGATCTAACTTTTTCGTGGTATTAGGTCGGCGACACTACGTGTCCATTGAACGAGGACACAGCAGGACAATTTGCCGCATTCTTCAATGTCAGCAATGACGAATACCAATCAACGACTTGACGTCCATTTTGTCAAATCCAAAATTTCGACTTGAGACTTGGATTAAACAGTCCAATATATTAATACGTCCAATATTTGTTCTTCAATGCCGTTATTATACCTTTCACAAGCCTCAGGAGGTCAATGGAGAAGGATTTGCTCAGCGAAAACCACCTCGACTGAAAAAAGGTCTCATAAATCAGAAATCAAATCACCGCACATGCGCATTGATATCAACATTCATTAGGTGGTCAAATAGAAAAAGCGGCGTTTTGCAAACACGCGCTCAGCAGACCGCAAATTACTGACAGCAGGCTGCCAGTCTAATTGGCACCATAGCCGATTGGTGCTTCTTCATCGTTAAAACTCCCATTGTTAAGATAATTTCTCCTTGTTTATTGATAGTAATGATAATGAAAATGACATTGAGAATCGAAAATGACCTAGCTGGCATGAGCCTCATGTAGCTAAGTGGTAGAGCATCCGAAAGAGTAACCGAAAGCTTTTAGGTTAGACTCCTTTTTGGAGCACTCGGATTTTTTGCATGCTCTTTTTCCGCATCATTACCGATAAATTCATCATTTCAAAGTAACATTTGTCGGGCATATTGTTTGTTTTCGCCCCTGCAGCGTCATTTTGCTCCGCCAGGGCAGCAAATGGCACTGCGCGGGAGCAAATAAACAATATACCTCTAAAATCATTTGATTCCCTTATTACCGTGGCGCAGGCCGATTTGCAAGGAGACAGTTTGCAAACATCCCGAGTATTCCTATTTTCCGTAACAGCCCCTCAAAAATATGTCCCGAAGTTAAGTGAGCTGAAGATTAAGAAGGGTGGAGCAGAGAAAATTTAACTTTTGTTAAAAGAGTGACGGGAAGAAAGAGATGGATACAAGCACCACTGCTCGACATGCAGGACTGCAATTGTATTAAAGAAAAGGCAAACAGAATATTACTTAATTGAATTTGTCTTGAACCATTTCCCTCTGTTCTCGTTACTTCGCAGATAATGGGGAAACAGTCCAGGCAGTGTTAATTCAGAGTTCAAAGAACGATTATCACAAACAACAAACTATTCATTTTCCGGTAAAATAACAAAGGTTCTAATGGCTTTGATTAGTCCTCTGGGAAGCCAAATGAACACAAACGCAATTCCTCGAACAGATACATGAACACGATGGAAACGAAGCGAACCTTATTGAAATACGAAAAAGACAACAAAAACCGTTGAAATAATAATATATAGAAATAAAATAAAAAAATACCATGAACTTAAAGTTTCATCGACGGATCTCCTTAAATGTCCTCAACTTTTAACAGTTTTCTGGAACTAACTTCGACGAATTTTCGGAAATTGTAAAGAAGGTTATCAGTTATGCTTCGAAGAAAAGAAAATATTGTATTTTTCCAGAACTAAAAAAATATCACTTTTTTCAATATTTTAAGATGCTCAGGTATCCAAGGGAACACAAAGCAAAATTCCTTGTGAGGAAGAATGAAAACGATAGAAACTCAATCACTATGAAATAGAAAACAAACATGCTACACCAAGGAAAAGCTAAGACATTGCTATAAAGGAATGGATTCGCATCTAAAAAAGCCCCTCAGAGATGAAAGAAGAATGAAAAAAAAAAGTGTTGTTCTTAGCCCTCTTCTTCCTCTTCGTCTTCTTGTTCTCTTCTATTCTTTTCTCGTCAGTGAAAGTAAAGAGGTCGATAAAAAGAGTTTCGCAATAAATGAGAACTGCGAAGTAGTAATTTCATTTGGAACATTTCAACCAGAGAGGGGGTTGAAAAAACATGGTGCAAACTGCCCCACATGGCGTCGAAAGAACAATAGAAGCCGCAATGCTCAATGTTAGCGAAATGCCTTTCTTCCGCACGAAACGTTCTCAAATTATTGAACCCTTCTTAAATCAAAGGCTAGCGCGGCCCTCCGCTTAAACCATTTGGTTCTGACAGTCAGCCAGTTAACACACGAGGCGCGAACTTAACCGAGGTAAGGGTTTTGTTATTATTGCCTGACAATCTATTTGACGATAATTTACAATCAGATGTTATGGTCGTTCATTTTAGTGAAGGGGGCAAGCTTGAAAGACTTTTTTGCACATGGATTTTTCTTTCGCGAAACTACATCCCTCTAAGTGTAAGTTTAACAGCTCTGGAAATTTCTCAATTGTTTCAAGGTTGAGCTGAAAACTCATCAGTTTCCCTATTTTAATTTCATCAAGAAATAGGATATAGAAGATAACTTCTGGCTGGTTATTATAAAATTATATAAGATGCTCTAACATAAAAAGCATTTTTTTTTCCAATGGAAAAGAAAACAGGAAAAAAAAACGCGCTAGTCATTCACAACGAATAAAAGAATCCTTCCTAATAATCAATTTTTCAAAATAATACCGTATCCTGTACCATCTTTGTTTATTTTCTGCACGTTGATGCGTTTTACGAAAAATTCTCACCGGGTTTTTCTGTCAAATGGTACGCACTCGTTCCAGTTCTTTTTATACTTGTTGTATTACTAATACATTTGGTGGAAAATGCCATTGGCGAAATTGAATGAGAAGTAGAGCCATGCAAGATTATCATATTGCACGGACATTTTCTGGCTGAAATTATCTTTCAGTGTTTTGGATTTGTTTTGAAGTTACGTTCTTCTATCTTAGCAGAATCGAACATGGATGCTCAGAAAACAGCGTTCTTCCTTCTAATCGCCTTGCTTCCAGTAGCAACGGAATCAAAGGCACCTGAGGGCCACAGAGGTAAGTGGCATCAATCTGTCGACAGGCCTTCATTATAAACTGGTATTTCAAGTTTAAGGAAATAAACTTTTGCCTTTGTTATCATCACAGTGGTAAGAATCACGGATTACGAAAAAGAAGTTAGCTACGTAGCTGACAGTGTCAAAGGCCCAAAAGACGAGATGAGAGACAAAATAACTGAAATAAAAAATATGCTGGATGAAGTTTCCGCCTTGGCTGAAATTTGTGGAGGTTAGTTAACCCATGTCATACATAGATGTCACGTCTTTAACCCTGTGTAAACTTTTTTTTTTCTTTTTTGACATCTAAAACGCGGGAGAAAGACCTCTGGCACTAAGGCTTATTGGAAAGAAAGTAGGCTGTGATTTGTTTCCTTTGACTTCTGCGTCACGATGCATCGAATGGTGATCAGTTTGGATCCGCCATCTTGGATTCAAGGGTTCGTAAAACATTCCCGAAAACCACCTAAATCGTTCTGAAATGAATCGAAATGCCTAGCATAAGAGGGGAATAAGCAGAAAGATGAAAGTTCATATCACCTTGACGCACTAAATACTTATAGCCCCACCATTAGATGATTCTTGTATTAGGATTTTATTGTTGAACTGTTTGTGGCTTGACCACACCTTCTGTAACAACTTTCTTGATATGCTTTCTTCTTCTTCTACTACTACAGCGTGTGACTCCAACCCGTGTTTGAATGAAGGGACATGCTTTGACGAGACAAATGGAAAATACAGTTGCCATTGCGCGGAAGGTTGGAAGGGTGACCAATGCGAGAGTAAGGGAGATTTGCTCACGTTCTTTACTGATCTATCATAGCTCTTAATGATTAAAGCCAACCTTGTGCTCCTTTTGCGATCAGCAACGAAAGTTGACGGTGATGTGCAGTGCATCTTTCCGCTTGCCACTCGTTTGCGTACGCGCCATCAAGAGGTCGCGTTTCATTGGCTCTGTGTGAGTTACTAACCAATCAGAATTAACTTCAACTATCCGCACTAATTTCAACCATCTGCATAACTTGACATACTCAGGGTATGAAAATGGAGAAACTGTTGTATGTACATGATTAAGAACAGTATATTACTTTTCTTCAATCGGCAGAATGCCACACAGCTCTTGGTATGGAAAGCGGTAAAATAAAAGACGAACAAATAACGGCCTCTACTCACGAATACAGTCGCCAGCCGTCACTAGGAAGACTGAACTATGACGTATCACCAGGCACACCAGGGTCTTGGTCATCAAGTGTTAGAGACAGAAATCAGTGGCTTCAGATTGATTTGAGCAGCGGGAATAGAAATGTGTCAGGAATAGCCACTCAGGGAGGCACTAATTTCCGTGAAAACAAAGGGTGGGTTAAAACCTTCAACCTACAATACAGTGACGACGGTGTGAACTTCGAGTGGTACAAAGGTGGAGAAGCCACTGAAATGGTGAGAAGCATCAGAGAAGTGTTCACGTGTCAAATTGTTCATGTACATTATGTGTACGTAAGAGCATGTTTAGAAAAGTTAAATATACAATGAATGTGTATTCATATGCATATATATCCAATTAATGTGTATGCATACGCATAGAAAGAAAGGAAGAAAGAAAGGAAGAAAAATTAAAAAAAAAAGACTGGTATTGTCTAAGAATATTCGTAGATAATACAAGTTTATTTTAGTGCTTATTTATTTCAGTACTTATTAATTTTTTTGGTAAGTCCTTTCTTTGTTTATTTTTTAAAATAGTAATTGTCAGAATTGGTCATGTTCCGGCATGTTCCGTGAAATTGAGTGCAGAACGTTGAGATTAATTCTCATTGGTTAATAATTCACAGTGAACCAATCAAACGGAACCTCCTGATGGCGCGATATTTGCATGGAAAAAAAGAGTTCTGAAGAGAAAGAGTTAATGGCGGGCGCCTTAAGTCACTGTCGAGTAGGTTTTGTAAGCTCAAAAACAGCTATAAAAACAAACCCACTGTGATGAGCACAGCTGTCTGCTTGTCCGTTTCGAACAGGAAAATACCGATGAAATTGAAAATTACAAGCCGGGACACCTAAAAACTTTGCAAAACAAACAACTCAGAATAGGATCGCGTGGACTATTGTGTCAAGGTATCACGCAACTTTTGTATGTATATATGTTACTAAGTAATCACAAGATTTTTCGCGTGCAATATGAAATAAATACGCACTCCATTTAACAAATTGACGTCAGTTTTTTATGCGTCTGTCCTGTTATTGATCATAAATTTCGTCATCACATTGTCAAAGTAGCTGTGGATCCACGAGGCGATAGCCGAGTGGATCCGCAAACTACTTTGACAATGTTATGGCGAAATTCATTGTCAATAACAGGACAGACGCATAAAAAACTGACGTCAATTTGTTTTTTACGATAATAAAAAGGTAGGAGAGACGAAATTAAGACGAAACGCGAGACCAAAATGTGAGAAACTTCAAATTTTATTCCATCTGACGCGACCAAATTCATAACTTGCCTCGCTCTCTTATTGGCTCATAGAAAAAACGGAGGCTTTCTATTGGTTAAAAAGTGACAGATTGACGTTGCGGCTCTCCGCTCTCCGGCTCGTTGCGTCAATATCGCATAAATTATAAATTCATGTGTCTGTCCGCATATTGACCATAAAAATTAGCCAATGAGCGCGCGTGAATTTCTGCAGTTATCGTAAAAAAGTTTTTCAAAGACCATAAAAATGTCGTTGCAATACGGGCTCGCGCCGATTTGTCAGCCTTTTAAGAAATTTTTGTTTTATTGCAAATTTCTGGCGGGAAACAACACAGTAACAGTGAAGACAGCCGTAAAAAAACAAGCAAACGGAAACGACAAGATTTAAAAAAAAAACAAAAAACTCCGCCAGCAGCGTAACAAATCGCATTCTCCTGTTGCACCCACCTCTTTCCAACGTTTTGAGCTGGTAAATGTTGCAATGTTTTCGTATCCACAGTTCATATTAATGACCACTGACCATATTTATTAACCCGCCATCAATTAGGTATTTGCGGCAAACAAAGATGAAGACACGGTTGTCTACCATGACCTGAGCCAACCAATCACTTCGCGCTACATTCGTGTCCTACCGAAGAGTTGGAGAAAAGTCATAAGTATGAGAGTGGAGTTGTATGGTTGTCAAGGTAATAACTCAAAAAGAAAAAAGAAAATAGACTCGCAAGGAGTGCATGTGGCTACCTCTGTCCAGCTGCCATGCAGGGTCCACATTGTCTTCCTATGTTTCCAAAGCAAATTGTGTGTCGAAAGTAAATTGTGACCAGAAAACTGCATTTCTCCGGTAAAATATATTCCTCTCAAACACATAACCGCCTTACTAACTTTGAGGATCTCTCAACAGGAGTTGAAATGACAACTGTCGAAAAGGAAACTTAACGTGACAAAGGTCTCGGTGGTGTGAGAACTACCGCGTAGTTTTGTATCTGTATTCATCTGTTTAACGTGCGACCATAGAAGTAGCAAATCCTCAATTAAACAAGTGGCATACATTCAGGTTAATTTAATTTAATTTAAATTTAATTTATTCGCCACATGGAAACAAGATGTAAATAAATACAACACAGAACTGAAGAAAAGGAAGTAAATTGATAGCTACATCGCTGGCGAGGACGCCTAGAAGAAACTACTAAGCTTATATAAATCAGGCCTCCCGAAATAAAACATCTAAGAATTTGAACCTACAAGATGGCGACAGATATTACAATCAAATAGCTTTCACATAACATACTACCAACATTTAGTTCTTTAATTAACGCACTGAAACATAAAGAAGTGAAAATTTTTTACAACTCTAAAACAGTTTTACGCAAGACGAACTAAACTATTTCTTCAAGTTCGTTTCTCAATTGTGGAGTGTTGAAGAGTACAAGGATTTACCGCCTTTCAAACTCTTCTTGCAGAAATAAAACCATGCGATTCGAGCCCATGTCTTAATGGTGGAAACTGCACCAACGAAGCGGACGGAAACTATACTTGTCAGTGCCCGAGCGGTTGGATGGGAGATACTTGCCAGGGTAAGTATGGCCTATTGTCGTATTTTTGATACCTAGACTGACTGACTGACAGACAGACAGACAGACAGACAGACAGACAGACAGGTAGGCAGGCAAGTAAGGTAGGCAGATAGGTAGGTAGGTAGACAGATGTATCAGTTTACTGGATCAGAAAGTCAAACGGGGCGGGGTTAATACAGAGGAGTCCCTGATAGATCTCAGAAAACATCAAAAGCGCTTATAGTCGTTCTATACCTACTTACGTTTTACTGGATCTGGTTGGCGTGCAGATATGTGAAATGAACGCCTTAGTAATAGATAATAGAGGTCCACGTCGTAAGTTACTACGTTTACAACCTCTCGTATGCACTAGACAACACGCGTAAGCCGACACCTGTGCTCTGTCCGAGTCGTGTCAGCTTACACTGATACCATCATATGCGTTTTACGTAGTCGTTTACACGGATGCATTTTTCATTAATGTTTCACCAGAGAAGAGTGCAAAGGGTTTCGAAAAGTCTGCTATTATCGGAGACAACCGAAAGTACTTAGCCAAGTTGACCGAGTGGTTAAAGCCCGTCTCGATGAGCGGTGGTCAGTGGAAACTTTGCTGGCGAACTTCTAAGCATGGCTGGGCTTCCTCGACCTTCCACGCCATGTGTGATGGGAAAGGATCAACGGTTACCGTAATAAAGGCAAACGATAACATATTTGGTGGCTATACCAGCATATCTTGGGGTGAGTGAATTCAAACAGCTTTTAGTGGAGGATTCCCATTAAAACAAACCATTGCCACGCACACACCCGCACACAAATAATAACTATAATACTAATTAATTTTAAAAGTAAATAAATAACTACGTAAATACTCCTTTACTTTAGCCAAAAGAGGCTGAAGGGCGTTGTTCTCTTTCGGATGAAAGAGTGAAGAAAACGCACTGTTCTGGTGAGAATACCCCAAATTTAAAATTCGATGGTTAGCTCTTCTAAATCCCACCAGCTTCAATTGAAAAAACGACGGTATGTGGATTTGGTGCTTCTTTGAAACAATCAGTAAATAGGCGGTACAAGGAAGATAAATGCTGTATTACGGACAGTTTTTCATTTCATTCGAAATACCTCAAAATCACTGGAACATGTTTTCTCACTCTGTTATTACAGAGATTCGCTCATAACCGATGACGGTCGATATACTCGATACAGGTTTGGCAATCGCTAGCTATCTAAAATATGTTGCGTTCTTCAGGTGGGTCAAGTCGATATGTCAACGATCCAGATGCCTTCCTATTCTCACTGGCAAACAAGGTCAAGATTCCACCGTGCAAATTAGCGCAACCCAACACTGGCAGCCCCCATTCCATATATACCGATACTGGTTATGGCCCTACGTTTGGAGGTGGACATGACCTACACGTTGCCAACGGTGCTAACGCGAACACAAATTCCTACACAAACCTTGGTCACACATACAGTACACCACCATCGGGAGTGAAGGCTAACGAATTTCTGGCAGGAGCATACAACTTTAAGCCAAGCGAGATAGAAACATTTTACTACCAAAAATAAAAACGGAGGGGGACAGGTTCCTGTGCAGTTTTCCTTTTTTCTCTCTATCTTGTAGCCTTTAAACTCCGGGGTATCTGTTATTAGCCATATTTATTAGCCATTGAGAGCCCTTTCAGTGTGTTACGTGCATGCCAAGCGACAAGGGTTCGACGTAAAACAGAGCCAAGAATCCGGCATGAATGTTTATCAAAACGGAGTTCTTTACGCTTGTTCGTATAGTTCATCATCAAACTAAGGAAGGGGATTCGTCTTAACGTCATCTTCTATGAAGGATAAGCGCTGCAGGCCACAGACAGCCCAATCGCAGAAATCGGGTGAAAAAGCGATGTACTGAATCGCACGAAACCGCGCGAGAAAGTAACCAGAACCAGTAGAGTGAAGGGACGAGGGCTTATTGTAGG
>BLFK01000991.1:733657-811157 GCA_014634185.1 Astreopora myriophthalma | reverse complement strand
AAGCAAAATATGAGAAATGGCTAAATTTTATGGTTTTGTGTCCGAGTGTAAACATATGAGACGAACTCGCAGGAGCGAACTCGTTATTCTCTTTGCCCGGGTCGCACAAGAGCGAATTTTTTTTTACTTCAGCAATTAATCAGTAAGATTGGCCTTAAAATGAGTGAGACCCGACGTTTCAGAAACTTTCCAATTTTTGGCGGATTGACAACATTAAGCCAATCTTCAAAGAAGCCGTAGTGCTACGGTAGCCCACAACTGTCACGCGAAAAGAAATACCTCACGGCAAATAGAAATACCTCACGGCAAAAAGAACGACATGTATTATACTGTGAGCGGATGCCAACTGTCTATGTATGCTGATGACCATCAGCTCTATACATCAAATATGGATGCTAAGGAAGTGGAATTAACTCTTAATGCACAAGCAAGGCTAGCCTCGCAGTGGTATAAGGAAAACGGATCATGTGTATTTTGTGCACCCCTCGACCGATATACCGGTCGACATATCGACCGATACTCGACCGAAATAGGTCGGTCGACACCCGGCCGATATGTTGACCATTGATTGTCGGTGGAATATCGGTCGACTGTCGGTGGTATATCGGCCGACTGTCTTATAATATAAGTCAAAAGCTCAGACTGTCAGTGTCACATGTATAAGTCTGATAAGCATTTCATCCTTTTTTGGTCAACCTCAAAAATTTCTGAAGGCTTTTTGTTCGGATCATGTGCCCCAAATTCAGTCGATTGGGCTCGATTGAGTTCGATTGATTTTTGGTTCGGTTTTGTGCGATTGACTACAACGGATTTATATAAAAAAGCCTCTGAGAAGCGGGGTAGATCACGGATATCTGCGCTGCTCGGCAGAAGTTTCAAACATAGGTTAAACTACGTCTGCAACGCAAGCTACAGTCACCAAAACGCAAGTAGCAGTGAAGTATCGGCGGAATGTCGGTAGCCTATCGATCGACATGTCGGCCGACAATGGGACAACCACTCTCGGTCGACATATCGACCGATACTCGACCGATGTATCGGTCGACATATCGACCGACGCTCGACCGATATGTCGGTCGATACGTCGACCGACACATCTCGGTCGATATATCGGCCGAATGTCGGTCGATATGTCAACCGACATATCGGTCGAGTGTCGGTCGATATATCAGTCGAGGGGTGCACAAAATACACAGGATCCAGGAAAACTCACTCCTTGCAAACGAGGGTAAATTTCAGTCAATGACACTAGAAGCAAACAAGGACGAAGCAATGTCAGTTTCTATTACACTGGATGGCACAGCACCGATGGAGCCCACAAATGTTATGAAACTCTTAGGCATTATCATAGAGGATAAACTTAATTTCACAGAACATGTTAAGTCAATTGCGGTCGAGGCAGGGAGACTTGTTGGTGTCATAATGCGCTTAAGAAATCTCATTCCAGAGAAAGCTAAACTTAAGCTTTACAAGTCAGCAATTTTACCACATTTAACTTACTGCTCTGTTGTATGGTATTTTATTAAGCCTCTGATACACGTAAACTAGCGAGGATCCAAGAAAAGGCACTTAGAGCTATCTTCCGTGATTCAACTTCAAGTTATAAAAAACTGCTGACTGCTGCTGGATTGCCAACATTACTAAATCGAAGACTGCAGGATATGGCAATTTTAATGTTTAAAGTTAAGAACAACTTGTGCCCACAGTATATAATCGATCTTTTTAAAAGACAACAATGCAACTTTAATTTGAGAAATGCAGACTTTATCACCCCAAGATTTAAGACAGTGACTTACGGAAAACATTCAGTAGCGTATCTAGGTCCAAAACTATGGGTCAGACTTCCCAATCGTGTTAAATCATTCATTTTAAAGAATTCTACAAATTACATCAGAAAAAGAGATCTAAACAATTTAATTGATGCAAATAGTGGGTGCAAATGTTATTTGCGTTTAACTTGACTACCCTTTTCATTCTTAATTTTATTCGTAATTCTACCCACTTCTGTACTTTTATTTTGATAGATATCTCTTTATTTTTATCCTGTAAATAGTTTTTATGTTTAAAATCGTAACCTGTACATAGTCTAGAGAACTATAACTCGTTTTAGGTGTCCCCAATGAGCAGCAATGCTAGACCCTTTCGCCACGTAAATAAAGCTAATTTTTATTATTAATATTATTAAGTAGCTCACGGCAAATAGAAATAGCTCACGGCAAATGAGTCACGGTGAAAAGAAAAATGCCAGGGAGATGGGTCGAGTTTTCTCTGTTGCGACGCCAACTTGAAACACCAGAAGGGCGATTGATAGCATGATGTTTTCATGTAACAACTGATAACCGCTGCGGGATGGGGACAGGTTTTCCTCTCAGTGTGGCCAAGTTTAGATTTTCAACGGCCTTATCACTTGTTATTCACGAAAAATAAACGTTATACGTTCACGAACGAAGGTCCCTGAGCCGGGACGCAACGCTGCTTTCACTTCAAGACATCATCTCTCTTAGTAAGCTTAATTTCTTACTTAATTTCTGATAAACTAATTCCAAGATATCACTGTCATTGTTGATACAGCCTCTTGGTGTCCCTCTATCTCGGATTAATTGGTGCTTTCTATTGATATATTCGAAGAGGACAGACCGTAATCGATTATAGCAATATATTACAATTTTGTCATCATAATAAGTGCAAAAAGATAAACCGTATTCTGCACTTGTGGTATGCATTTTCAATTAATTTATTTGCGGTCCGTGCAAAATAATGCCGCAAATTCAAGGTTTTGTGGAGGCGAGTGATTAACAGTGAATCCTAACCTTCGGCAACGCCTGCTTCCCTTCAGTGCCAGTACTTCCTGGATACATCACCCAAATTGCAATCATGCATGCACGATCGACAACGTAGGTAAATAAGCCTCAATAAGACCATTTACGAATAAAACTACATGATTTTTACAAAGGTAAAACGAAGGAGAGACGAAAAAATATACAAGGAATACAAAATAACATGTGGCAGTTTTTTGGGGGAGGCCATGCGGCTCGCGGTATGAAACTGTTCATGTGCAGCTCAGACTTGAGGGGGGTTCTTCAGAGAGAGTTTTTATTCTCAGGTTAGGTAAGTAGGCGAGGCTTTATCAACTTCTCGCAAGGGTGTAGTTCATCCACTCATATTTGTAAATGAAGGTAAATCAATAAAGATTTGAAAATATATACAAACTTTCTTTAATTGCCTTCCCTTAAGCTTTTTTCTCTCCAATCTCGTTACTTGTTTGCAAAAAGGAGAGATCCAATAAGAAAAGTTGCAGAGTTTTGCGATACGTGCTAAAATCAATTATCTCTTGTTGAGATAAATAATATAATAATTATCAGTGTTAGACTCAATGACAATTCCTCGCATGCAAACAGGAACACAATGCTAAAGGAAGGAGCCATAGTAAGGAGCCTGGTTTATACGTCGAATTTCATTGAGACGAATTAATTCCTATTAACTTCGTCTGGGAGACGTGGATACTTAGACGTTGTATCCGTATTATGGCAGATGGTTTTATACGTCGCTATTCAGACGAATTTAATTCCTTGCATTAAATTCGTTTCGATTTTTTCCTCTGAAATTCGACGTATAAACTAGGCCTAAGATAAGAACGACCAAAAGAAAAAAGAAAAAGAAAATGCCGAAATAAAGGAAGAACTTAAACGTTAGCTCTACTTCCCTCCGTCTCCGTTGACACCTTTTCTCTTTTTTACCTTAGTAAGTCTTTCTGGAACTACTTCAGAAATTTTGAAAATTATAAGAAGCATATTAGTTATCTTTAGATTGCAAAACAATAGAATTTTCTAGGTTATACTGTACAGTTCCATTTTAACCACCCCCAGCAGGTTAGCTCAATAACAAAAGGCGTCTGTCAGGTGACAGTGGTGGATTTTTTTCAATGGGACCCGTAGTCAGTCTTAAAATAAGTGAGTTGCTTTGTCAACAGCACTTAAATTATTAGCCTTTGTACGCTTTTCAGATCATTGTAAGGACAATAAATCGTAGCCCTCGATCGATTATGTGTTTAGTTATCCTGTGGCTTTTATATCACTGATTATATTTATGAGATGGGTTGACTGGCTAAGATCTCTGTGGAATGAAAGAGGCTGCTAGAGACGCCTATACGTATTGTCGTCCGATTTTACGTACGGAGTGATTAATGTGCTGCGCATTTTAATATGTATCAAGTATAAATGATCATATAAATTGCATTACCATTCCCATAATAGCCTGCAAGAAAGGCCGCCTGCGTTTCCACTGCGTCAATCATCAGAACTGTCGGATTTCAGCAAGGTGAAACAAAACTGAGCTGGCAGCAAAATCGTTTGTGTTCACAGGCTATTACCATCACCATTTGCCAATACGCTGACAAGCTACCCAGGGGTCTAAACAAACGCAAAACGAAATTCCTCGCGAGAAAAGACGAACACGATGGAAACTACCTCACATTGAAACAGAAAACAAACATGAGATTGGGAAGAAACTAAAACTCTGACTTTGGTTAAGTTTAGTGAGGCGAATGATTAACAGTGAATCAGTCCTAACGTTCACCGCCTGCCTTCCCTTCAGTGCCAGTACTTCCTGGATACATCACCCAAATTGCAATCATGCATGCACGATCGACAACGTAGGTGAATAAGCCTCAATAAAACCATTTGCGAATAAAAGTACATGATTTTTACAAACGTAAAAAGAAGAAGAGACGAAAAAATATACAAGGAATACAAGGCGTACAAAATAAATATACAAGGAATACAAAATAACATGTGGCAGTTTTTGGAGGGAGGCCATGCGGCCCGCGGTATGAAACTGTTCATGTGCAGCTCAGACTTGAGGGGTGCTCTTCAGAGAGCGTTTTTATTCTCAGGTTAGGTAAGTAGGCGAGGCTTTATCAACTTCTCGCAAGAGTGTAATTCACCCACTTGTATTTGTAAATATCAATAAAGATTTGACAATATACACAAACTTTCTTTAATTCCCCTTCCCTTAAGCTTTTTTCTCTCCAATCTCGTTACTTGTTGGCAAAAAGGAGAGATCCAATAAGAAAATTTGCAGAGTTTTGCGATACGTGCTAAAATCAATTGTCTCTTATTGAGATAAATAATATAATAATTATCAGTGTTAGACTCACTGACAATTCCTCGCATGCAAACAGGAACACGATGCTAAGGGAAGGAGCCATAGTAAGATAAGAACGACAAAAAAAAGGAAAAAAATGCCGAAATAAAGGATAAGTATATAAAAAGAAGTTAAACGTTAGCTTTACATCCCTCCATCTCCGTTGACACCTTTTGTTTATTTATTTTTTTTTTACCTTAGTAAGTCTTCCAGAACTACGTTATAAATTTTGAAAATTATAAGAAGCTTATTAGTTATCTTTACATTGGAAAACAATAGAATTTTCTTAGTTATACTGAACAGTTCCACTTTAACCACCCCCAGCTGGTTAGCTCAATAACAAAAGGCGTCTGTCTGGTGACAGCGGTGGATTATGTTTTTGGTCAAATGAGTTCCCTTGACAACTGCACTAAAATGGTTGGAATTTTTAAACTTGTCAGATAAGAACAATAAATCCTAGTTTTCAATGTTCAATACGATCTTGCGTTATCATTAAAATTACAGATAGGCCCATGAATTCCTTCTTCTTGGTTAATTTGAATTTTTTTCATCCAGTGTTCCATTGTGGCCTTGGTTTCTTAGTTTTAATCTTTAACTGTACTTAAAGATTATTGTACTGGACACTGCAGCCCAATGCTTTAACAACGCAAGCGCCGGATTACGTTACGAGACTTAGAATTATAATCCTGGTCACAAGTGTTGGGACAGTTCACGGCAGATGACTTCACAGGCAGCCACTCTGAAGACCAAGACCGCGCAAGCCCGCCTGCCCCCCTCTCCCCTGTCAATGTTGAGGAAAGTCTTGACCACAAAAAAAACAAAAACAAAAACACCTTGACAATGGCTTCAAAATAGCCACGTTTCAAGAATTGTTCGCCTCCAAGAACAGTATTCTCCAACTAAAGTCACGATAAGAGAAAATATTCACGTTTTATTCCAATAATCACAAGTTTACAGCAATCACGTCCGCTTCCAACAAAACTCTCCAACAACCCCCTATTGTCCCTTTTCCTTTTTAACCACATCCCATCTAGTCTTCAGAATATATCAATTTTCTTTCAACATTGCTAGGGGTGGGGGGTCAATTACACTGGCTTCTATTCGTCCCTTTTTATTCTAAAACGTCAAGGACGTAGTTGAAATGGTGGGTCTTAGAGTGTAAAAGGGGAGCTGTCCCAACAACTTATGGCCAGGATTGTAGCTCGAGGCGCTCGTAAATAATATGCTGAAGGATAGCCAAGGATGCATAAACGTACCATCTGAATTGGTCTTTTAATGTGATAACGTAATTCCCAGATATCACTGTTATTGTTGATACAACCTCTTGGTGTCCCTCTATCTCAGATTAGTAGGTGCCTTTTATTGATATATTCGAAGAGGACAGACCGTAATTGATTGATTATAGCAATATATTACAATTTGGTCATCATAATACGTGCAAAAACACAAACCGTTTTCTGCACGTGTGGTATGCATTTTCAGTTCATTTCTTTGCGGTCCGTGCAAAATAATACCGCAAATTCAAGGTTTTGTGGAGGCGAGTGATTAACAGTGAATCCTAACCTTCAACGCCTGCCTTCCCTTCAGTGCTAGTACTTACTGGATACATCACCCAAATTGCAATCATGCATGCACGATCCATTTGCGAATAAAAATACATGATTTTTACAAAGGTAAAAAGAAGGAGAGACGAAAAAATACAAGGAATACAAAATAACATGTGGCAGTTTTTTGGGGGAGGCCATGCGGCTCGCGGTATGAAACTGTTCATGTGCAGCTCAGACTTGAGGGGTGCTCTTCAGAGAGCGTTTTTATTCTCAGATTAGGTAAGTAGGCGAGGCTTTATCAACTTCTCGCAAGGGTGTAATTCACCCACTTATATTTGTAAATGAAGGTAAATCAATAAAGATTTGACAATATACACAAACTTTCTTTAATTCCCCTTTCCTTAAGCTTTTTTCTCTCCAATCTTGTTACTTGTTTGCAAAAAGGACAGATCCAATAAGAAAATTTGCAGAGTTTTGCGATACGTGTTAAAATCAATTATCTCTTGTTGAGATAAATAATATACTAATTATCAGTGTTAGACTCAATGGCAACTCCTCGCATGCAAACAGGAACACGATGCTAAAGGAAGGAGCCATAGTAAGATAAGAACGACAAAAAAAATAAATAAATAAAATATTGCCGAAATAAAGAAGAAGTATATACTGTTGGATTTCAGCAAGGTGAAACAAAACTGAGGCGGCGGCAACTGAAATCGTTTGTGTTCGCAGCTATTACCATCACCATTTGCCAATACGCTGACAAGCTAACCAGGGGTCTAAACAAACGCAAAACGAAATTCCTTGCGAGAAAAGACGAACACGATGGAAACTACCTCACATTGAAACAGAAAACAAACATGAGATTGGGAAGAAACTAAAACTTTGACTTTAGTGAAGTTCAATAATATTTCTTCGCAATAACCGTAATTTCTTTTAGAACATTTAACTTACCAGGGCGTTGAAAAAACGTAGTCTCGTGCCAACTGCGCCACCTTGCCTCAAAAAACACTAGAAACCCCACTGTTTGATGTTACCTAAATAACCTTGGCCTTACACGATACGGTCTCAAATTATTCAGCACCCCCCTCAATATAACGGCTAGCGTAAACCTTCCTTTAATCCAGTTGCGATTGGGCAGCCCCCGAGTTAACACTACAGACAGAAACTTGAGCTAAGGTAAGGGCTTCTGTCATTGCCCAACATTTATTTAAAGCGCATTTCAGAAGTAACGGTAAAACTTTTTTAGTGAGTCAAGAGGGACAGAATCTGTGCAAAAAAAAATATGATTACTGAGACAACCCGCAAGCGCTTTGGTCGCGGGCTTAAAGCATTTCAAGCATTTGGAAATTCTGCGGTTTTTCTTTTTAACTCCAATATAGAATTACAAATCGATCTTTCTTTTCGAAACTCTGTGCATTATTTACAAGAGAAGCCGTTCAAGTGTATAACTTAAGAGGCTATGTTGAGCCTTACTGAAGTTGAGCAGAAACCTTACAAGATTCTTCTTATTTCGCAAAAGAAATATGATGTGGAAAATAGCCTCTCGCGTTGCCTGTCGCCAGTGCAATTTTCCCATCTTCCCGTTCCTTTTACTGGGTATTTGCTTTTCCGGAATAGCCTTCTCCAAAGAATCATGCCTCTTTATGTGTTGAAAGAAATGTAATTTTAGCCCGCCCGGCTGTCATGTTTAGTTACCTATCTTCTGTGGGACATCAAGATCAGTTCTGATGGAAGCTTTCGTCCTCCCCCAAGTCCACGGCACTACTGAGCAAATGTCTCTGTAGCATTTGTGCACGAGTGATCCGATGTACTTCGCATCGCACTTTTTGATTGCCCAGGAAGCGCATCCGTACATGGCTGTTGAGAATACAAATGCTCGGCCGCAAGATTCGTAGTCTAACATGATTGCTACCATGCTTCCAGAGAGAACTTAAGTTTTGCAGCGTTCTCATGTCGATTCCATAGCTAGTCGCCTTCTGGTTTTTCCAAGACTCGATTTCCTAACCTCAACGCTGCTCCTATCAGTGTAATTCCTAACCGTTCATCTGGGACCTATGTGAAAATTAATGTGAACTTCATATTTCGAGCGGAGTGCTCAGAGTATTTACTAACTGCGTTCTTCTGGGGAACTATTCCAAATTGAAAATTGACTCTTTTGGAAAATCTTACTCATTCCATTCGTTATCTTAATTTCTCAAGCTTAATCTTAAACCAGGACAGAAGTAAATAGAACAGACCAGAAAATAAGACGCAGATTATTAAGCTTCTCAGTCGTCTGCATATGTCTAACGATTAACAGCTTGTCATGAAGTCATGAAAATGATCTTATTCTGGCTTATTACTTTCTTTTCGTACTGGCTTGACAGCACTGCCTAAAAGGCAAGAGATAAGCCTAAATCAAACAACTTTCGATGAGCTTTCGCAAATAGAAATTTCGGCCCGGGGCCTGTTTCTCGAAAGCCCCGGTACTTTTCGGGCGTATTTCGGGAGCGATAATTCCCTCCGTATCTTGAAACGAAAGACGTTTTAAGCCACAAAACTTTGCAATTAGT
Source organism: Astreopora myriophthalma (assembly GCA_014634185.1). Lineage (NCBI taxonomy): Eukaryota > Metazoa > Cnidaria > Anthozoa > Scleractinia > Acroporidae > Astreopora > Astreopora myriophthalma. The sequence goes on along the minus strand of BLFK01000991.1, from coordinate 801,916 downwards.
TTGCCCTCACTTATCTTGAAATCATGTTAAAAGACTAGATGTTCAGAATAGGCGGATCCCAGTTTTACAAGTTGCTTTTCGGGCCCGTAAACTTTTCGGAACTTTCGAGAAACGGGCCCCTGGCCTCAAGTTGTTCAAAAGGTGGATAACGCTATCCGTCGGATAAAACACTATCTACTGGCCGCAAAAGAGAAGCTTAAAGTATAAGTAGAAGAAGTTTATGTGTGTGCTTAAAAATAAGAAGGCAAACCGAGGAAAACAGGGTGGATCACAAGACAAAAGAGTGAAGATAAAAGAGAAAACTGCTTGACAGATCTCTGAGAGAAAGTTTATCAATAAATATTCGAGGGAACCGTCTTCCCCTTTCTTCTCTGTTGTTGTAAATTTGCAGTGAAGGAAAATTATCACAAAAATTTGAGCATTAAACTTTGTTAAACTGTATGAACTTATCAATATCGAAAACAACTTGTACTAGCTATTAGTATTCCCTTTACAGGTTTAAGTATAATGTACGTCCATTATCAGCTAGGACAAGAAAGAAACGATTTGCGAGAATTCAGTAAAAACAAATTAATTGTTTAATGTTTAATGCACCGAGAAGTCTAATGCAATATAAAACAAAAATTCTTTGCGAGAGGAAAAACAAATCAGTACATTGGAAACCAAGTTGTCATGAGGTAGACAGCAAACAAAAGAGACCGATGAATTAACAGTTAAACTTTCCACGAAAACGGGTTGGGATTCCCGTCAAAAGAGGAATAGAACAATAAAGGAAAAAAAGTGTTAACATTAACACAGAGATCTCTTTTGACTTTAAGCAAGGATATAAATCGATATGTAACCTGAGAGCGGCCTCGTAATAACTGAGTACTGCAAAGCAAACAATTTCAATATATTTCGGAAATGAACGTATTGAGGATATGACACACAAGGACGCCATACGGAGACTAAAACCGCGGTTAGCGAAAATTGTCCCCAAAAGCGAATATCAAATTACTTAACCCCCTTCACCGTTTGTTTCAGCCATTTGGAGTTGACGGTCCCTGAGTTAACAGAGGCGGCAACTTGATCTGAGGTAAGGGCTTTTCTCATCAGTTCTTGATCATTTATTTGGTGAGCATTTATGAAGTTGCCCTTTTAGTTTTACGTTTTGTTTTAAAGATTAAGCCATTCTTCTGTCTAAGATCAAAACGTCCCGGAGAAAATAGAGAGAGCGAGTTTTGTTTTTCCCACTTAGCAGATAGTTTTTTCCCCTTTTCTTGACTTCTTTTTTCTCTTTTCTTTTCTTTTTATTAAATTAAAAGCCTACGAGGCTTTGAAGGTCTACTTTCTCCTACTTAAAATAATCGCTACCTTCCACAGCTTGTGCTGCACCAAAGATACTTGTCAAACTTCATTTATTTCGAAAAGAAACAGAATATAGATGTAGCGGCAACGAAATTGGCTATGGAAACGAATCGATCGCCTGGTTTTGTCTCTCACTGATCACAGCTGAGTGCTGCTGAGTAATCCCGTAAATGATTATAGAACAGTCCGCTAAGACCGTTTTATTGGTCTCTTGAAGTGCCCAAACAGCGCTACTGCTTGTTTTAATGCTTCAAGAAGCGCGTTTGAGGGAAAGTTTGGTTTTTGAGAATTTAAGTCGGAGGATAATATAAAAGCCGTCAGCTTAAACTTACTGCACTCTTTAATTTTAGCACTGAGGTTCCAGCATGAGAGTTCACAAAACTTTGTTGTTCTTCGCTCTAATTATTTGGTTCTCGGAGCCATTGGAAGTAAAGGCCCTTGAACGCCAGAGAGGTAACCAGCCTGATTCTAGCTAATAACGACGTGTGTTAGGAACAAATAGAATCACGTAAAATCTCGTGTTAGGTAGCTTACCAAACGAAAACCACAACGGCTACAAGAAAGTCATTTAAAAATGCAAGCCGTGAGTTCGCTTTATTGGTATCACTACGCAACTATTTCATGTTGTTCGGCATTTAAAATGTATAGTAACTGTCGAGGAATTATACTGGTATGCACGAGCGGGTTAGAAGCGTAGGAAGAGAACTGAAAATTCATCGTTATGTACTAACGTCCTTCACAGAACTTTAAATTTGATCATTTCACGCCTTGTGCATTGTTTTGACTCACTAAACCTTTCCAGGGGCACCCACCGAGCAAATTGAGCAAAAAAAAGCTCAGTTTCATGGATATTTCTAGGCTCCTTGTAAATGTTTAAAGACTGTTGAAAGAGATATTTTTAACAGCTAGAAAATCCTGATCTGTTCGGATTTCTTTGCTGAAAATTGAAGTGCCCGAAAATCTTAGGGAATGCAATATTTATTTCAGAAATTGCTAGCTGAATGTCACCTTCGCAGAACTTCTCAGCGAATTATTTGCTTACCCGAAAATGTTAGATGACCTTTTTAACAACCATAAAATGCAAAAATATCCCTTTCGAAAATGTAACGGACCATTTTCCCCTGGATTTACCTTACTGTGAATCTTTTAAGTGATGTTTTAACAAATCAATAGATTTTTGGCAATGTTGAATCCGAAAATCTTCGAACAGGTGGACTCTCTCAAACAGATTTTCCACCGAAGTTTCTCGCTGGGTGCATGCCTTTTGTTTTGTGGCGTTCTTGACGCCGTCGGCGTCGTCGTTTCGTAAGCCTCCACAACGACGACGACGACGCTGATAACGATGACAAATTCAGAATTTGCAATTCAAAGATTCCTTGTGCCTTTAATAAGTGTCAATTGACTTAGCACTGTAGCCCTAATTCCAATTTGGATCTGGATTCAGTGGAAGAATAGCCACTCAGTGGAGGTGCCACCGCAAATTCCCATTACTACTATCATTATTACTATAGTTGGAGCTGGGAGACCCGAAACCTCTTAGATCGGCGTAAAAAACTAACAATATCTGTCTAGAAAGCAAATTTTGGTCGGTTTTCTTTTTGTAATTTGCCGGTTTGTTCGTTTGCTCGTTTGCGTTTTTAATTTATCTTTACAGGAATTGAAAGAGAATTGAGTTATGTAGAGGACAGCTTGAAAGGCCCAAAAGACGAGATGAGGGACAAGATAACTGAAATCAAAACATTACTTGATGAAGTTTCAGCTTTAGCCGAAATTTGTGGCGGTGAGCCAGCCCTATTATCACATGAAAGTCCTATACAACACTATCTAGACTGTTTGTTTGTTTGTTTTTTTCCCTGTGGGTCTAGACTGCCGGGGGGAGGTGGCGGGAAGATCGACAGGTCAGGGAACTGAAAGACGAATTGCTAGATATGATAACTGATGGAAACAAAATGGAACAAAAATGTCCATAAATTCGAAGTCCACTATAATAATAATAATAATAATAATAATAATAATAATAATAATAATAATAATAAACTTAATAATAACAATAATAATATGACATTTCATTTCAATTGTACCTTTATTCTGTTTCTGCGCTCTATAAAAACTGGTCAGTAGGTAGGCATAAAAGTTTCGACAGTACTGGAAAAAAAATATTTTTCTTACTACCGTACAGAAGTGTTTTTAATGTAAGTTCATTAAATTGAAGATATTTCCATGAACTTTGTTATAGCCCAATACGAAAAACATTTGGCCGTCCCGTTTTCAAAATATGGCTAACAAAGTCGATTTTGGTGGTCTAGTAGACTACTTAATTGTGTTGCTATGGTGACAGGTTTCGCAGTAAAAAAAATATTGTAAAATAAATCTTTAATGCTTTCTTCGTTTCTGGGGTAAATTTCACCGTGCTACGGCTATCCTATATAGTAACGTTACTATCCCAAAGCGGAGACTATATGAAGATTCTCTAAAAACCATTTCGAGCCACCTTAAGGTGGCTCTTTATAGTATTGTACAAAGCTTTGGATATTACATACGCATAAATAATTTCTCCCTCGGCAAATGTTTATCACATAGCACTCGGTAAAAGGGCAATAATAGAAACCTACAGCCTTAGACTACGTATGGATGACTCTTTCAGAACCTAAATGTTGTTGCTATGGCAACTACTGACAGAAATGCTTGGCTTGTTTTTTTAACCTACCTGACTTCTAGAGGGTGTTTCTACGTTTCTACACGGTGAATTTTCTTTGTTTTTGGGGAAACAGAGTAAACATCCAAGGAGTTTCAACTGACAAAGCTACGAGAAAATCTGTACATAATTTTCGAAGGAATTCGCAATTTTCGTTTTTGACGCGTATTACATTAATGTATGTATAAAATTTGATGATTTTTTCCTAACAGCGAGAAAAAGAAAAATCCTATCCATGTGCCAATTTTTAAAAAAATTCACCGTCTGGAACGCGCCCAATATGCGTTTTAAGATCACTCAAAAATCTTTGTTTTTCGTGACGTCATCAAAACAGAAATTCTTCAAGTTAAGGTACTGCGCGTGCGCCATTCGTACCCATGCTTCGCGCGCCAAAAAAACTATATAGAGCCACCTTAAATGTGTTTATCTCGTTTGATCCCGGTAGGGCGACGATTACACCGGCGACTTTTAGCAAAAGGTTTTTTGTTTACTTAATTATTGTCCACATACCTTCTACAACTTTCTTGACATGCTTCCTTCTTTAAAGCGTGTGACTCCAACCCGTGTTTGAACGGAGGGACGTGCATCGACGAGACAAATGGAAAATACAGTTGCCATTGCGCGGAAGGTTGGAAGGGTGACCAATGCGAGAGTAAGGGAGATTTGCTCACGTTCTTTACTGATCTATCATAGCTCTTAATGATTAAAGCCAACCTTGTGCTCTTTTTGCGATCAGCAACGAAAGTTGACGGTGATGTGCAGTGCATCTTTCCGCTTGCCACTCGTTTGCGTACGCGCCATCAAGAGGTCGCGTTTCATTGGCTCTGTGTGAGTTACTAACCAATCAGAATTAACTTCAACTATCCGCACTAATTTCAACCATCTGCATAACTTGACATACTCAGGGTATGAAAATGGAGAAACTGTTGTATGTACATGATTAAGAACAGTATATTACTTTTCTTCAATCGGCAGAATGCCACACAGCTCTTGGTATGGAAAGCGGTAAAATAAAAGACGAACAAATAACGGCCTCTACACACGAATACAGTCGCCAGCCGTCACGAGGAAGACTGAACTATGACGTATCACCAGGCACACCAGGGTCTTGGTCATCAAGTGTTAAAGACAGAAATCAGTGGCTTCAGATTGATTTGAGCAGCGGGAATAGAAATGTGTCAGGAATAGCCACTCAGGGAGGCACTAATTTCCGTGAAAACAAAGGGTGGGTTAAAACCTTCAACCTACAATACAGTGACGACGGTGTGAACTTCGAGTGGTACAAAGGTGGAGAAGCCACTGAAATGGTGAGAAGCATCAGAGAAGTGTTCACGTGTCAAATTGTTCATGTACATTATGTGTACGTAAGGGCATGTTTAGAAAAGTTTAACATATTGTTGATGTCTGTATATGTTTATGCATGCACATACATATACAATGAATGTCTATTCATATGCATATATATCCAATTAATGCATATTCATAAGCATAGAAAGAAAGAAAGGAAGGAAGGAAGAAAAATAAAAAAAAATGGTATTGTCTACGAATATTCGTAGATAATACAAGCTTAATTTAGTGCTTATTTACTTTAGTACTTATTTATTTTTTTGGTAAGTACTTTCTTTGTTTATTTTTTAAAACAATAATTGTCAGAATTTGTCATGTTCCGGCACGTTCCGTTTAATTGAGTGCAGAAAGTTGAGATTAATTCTGATTGCTTACTAACTCACAGTGAACCAATCAAACGCAACCTCCTGATGGCGAGATATTTGCATGGAAAAAAAGAGTTCTGAAGAAAAACACTTCATGGCGGGCGCATTAACTCACTGTCGAGTGGGTTTTCTAAGCTCAAAAACAGCTTTAAAAACGAACCCACTGTGATGAGCACAGCTGTCTGGTTGTCCGCTTGGAAAATGAAAATACCGATGAAATTGAAAATTACAAGCCGGGACACCTAAAAACTTTGCAAAACAAACAGCTCAGGATAGGAGCGCGTGGATTATTGCGTCAAGGTATCACGCAACTGTTGTATGCTTGTTACTAAGTAATCACAAGATTTTTGCAACATGAAATAAATAAGCGTGCAACATGAAATAAATAAGCACTCCTTAAGTTTCTCAAAGACCATAAAAATGTCGTTGAAATACGGCTCGTGCCGATTTGTCAGCCTTTTAAGAAATGTAATCGTGCTTTTTTATTCCAAATTTCTGGCGGGAAACAACACAGTAACAGTCAAGAAAGCCGTAAAAAGACAAGCAAACGGAAACAACAAGATAAAAAATAAAAAGAATTAAAAAAATAAAAATCTCCGCCAGCAGCGTAACAAATCGCACTCTCCTGATGCACCCACCTCTTTCCAACGTTTTGAGCTGATCAATGTTGCAACGTTTTCGTGTCCGCAGTTCATATTAATGACCACTGACCATATTTATTGACCCGCCATCTATTAGGTATTTACTGCAAACAAAGATGAAGACACGGTTGTCTACCATGACCTGAGCCAACCAATCACTTCGCGCTACATTCGTGTCCAACCGAAGACTTGGAAAAGAGGCATAAGTATGAGAGTGGAGTTGTATGGTTGTCAAGGTAATAACTCAAAAATAGACCCGCAAGGAGTGCATGTGGCTACCTCTGTACAGCTGCCATGCAGGGTCCACATTTTCCAAAGCAAATTGTCTGTTTCGAAAGTCAATTATGACCAGAAAACTGCATTGCTCCTGCAAAATATATTCCTCTCAAACACATAGCCGCCTTACTAACTCTGAGGATCTCTCAACGGGAGTTGAAATGACAACTGACGAAAGCCAACTTAACGTGACAAAGGTCTCCGTGGTGTGAGAACTACCGCGTAGTTTTGTATCTGTATTCATCTGTTTAACGTGCGACTATAGAAGTAGCAAATCCTCAATTAAACAAGTCGCATACATTTAACACATAATATACTACAAACATTTAGTTCTTTAATGAACGTACTGAGATATAAAGTAGTGAAAAATTTTACAAGTTTAAAACAATTTGACGCAAGACGAACCAAACTATTGCTTCTTCAAGTTTCGTTTCTCAATTGTGGAGTGTTGAAGAGTACGAGGATTTACCGCCTTTTAAACTCCTCTTGCAGAAATAAAACCATGCGATTCGAGCCCATGTCTTAATGGTGGAAACTGCAGCAACGAAGCGGACGGAAACTACACTTGTCAGTGCCTGATCGGTTGGATGGGAGATACTTGCCAGGGTATGACATATTGTCGTATTTTTGAAACCTAGACTGACTGACTGACTAACTGACTGACAGACAGACAGGCAGCTAGGCAGGCAAGTAAGTTAGGTAGGTGGGTAGGTAGACAGATGTATCCGTTTAATGGATCAGAACGTCAAACGGGGCCAGTTTAATAAAGAGGAGTGCCTGATAGATCTCAGAAATCATCAAAAGCACTTATTGTCGTTTTATACCTACATACCTTTTGCTGGATCTGGTTGGCGTGCAGATATATTAAATTGACGGCTTTAAGGTAACAGAAGTCCACGTCGTATGTTACGACGTCTACAACCTCTCGTATGCGTAAGCCGACACCTGTGTTCTGTCCCAGTCGTCTCAGCTTACACAGATACCATCATATGCGTTTTACGTAGTCGTTTACATGCATGCATTTTTCATTAATGTTTCTCCAGAGAAGAGTGCCAAGGGTTTAGAAAAGTCTGCTATTATCGGAGACAAGCAAAAGTACTTAGCCAAGTTGACCGAGTGGTTAAAGCCCGTCTCGATGAGCGATGGTTCGTGGAAACTTTGCTGTCGATCTTCTGAGCATGGCTGGACTATCTTGGCCTTCCACGCCTTGTGTGATGGAAAAGGATCAACGGTTACCATAATAAAGGCAAACGATAATATATTTGGTGGCTACGCCAGGATGTCTTTGGGTGAGTGAATTCAAACAGCTTGTAGTAGAGGATTCTCATAAAAACAAACCATTGCCACACACACACACACACACACACACACACACACACACACACACACACACACACAATAAATTAAATAATAATAATAATAATAACTTATTTTAAAAGTAAATAAATAACTACATAAATACTTCTTTACTTTAGCCAAGAGGCTAAAGAGAGTTGTTCTCTTTCGGATGAAAGAGTGAAGAAGACGCACTGTTATGGTGTGAATACCCCAAATTTAAATTTTTTTGTTTTGTTAGCTCTTCTAAATCCCACCAGCTTCAATTGAAAAAACGACAGTACGTGGATTTGGTGCTTCTTTGAAACTATCAGTAAATAGGCGGTACAAGGGAGATAAATGCTGTATTACGGACAGTTTTTCATTTGATTCGAAATACCTCAAAATCAGTGGAACATGTGTACTCACGGGTATTACAGAGATTCACTCATAATCGATGACTGTCGATATCCTCGATACACGTTTGGCAATCGCTAGCCATCTCAAATATGTTGCGTTCTTCAGGTGGGTCAAATCGATATGTCAACGATCCAGATGCCTTCCTATTCTCACTGGCAAACAAGTTCAAGATTCCACCGTGCAAACTTGCGCAACGCAACACTGGCAGCCCCTATTCCATATACACCGGTACTGATTCTGGCCTTACGTTTGGAATTGGAGCTGACCTACACGTTGCCAACGATGCTAACGCCAACACAAAATCCTACGCAAACCTTGGTCACACATACAGTACACCACCATCGGGGGTGAACGCTCAGGACTTTCTGGCAGGAGCACTCTATTTTAAGCCAAGCGAGATAGAAACATTTTACTACCACAAATAAAAACGGTGGAGGTATCTTGTAGCCTTTAAACTCCGGGGTATCTGTTATTAGCCATATTTATTAGCCATTGAGAGCCCTTTCAGAGTGTTACCTGCATGCCAAGTAGCAACAACGGTTCGACGTAAAACAGAGAAAGGAATCCGGCATGAATGTGTATCAAAACGGAGTTCTTTACGCTTGTTCGTATAGTTCATCATCAAACTAAGGAAGGGGATTCGTCTTAACGTCATCTTATATGTAGGATAAGTGCTGCCAGCCCAATCGCAGAAATCGGGTGAAAAAGAAATGTACTGAATTGCACGGAACCGCGCGAGAACGTAACCAGAACCAGTAGAGTGAAGGGACGAAGGCTTATTGTAGGCGAAACATCAAAATTTCCAACACTTCCTTGTTCGATGGATACTATGGTCGGGCTGCCTGTGTTCATTCTCATCATTTGAACTTCCTGGTAACCTTAGAGGCTTTCCTGGAGCCTTAACTGCAGGGGCAGAAGTTTGATGTCTTATTTTCCTTAGTAGTAACACGATTGAAGATTGTCATTTGAAAAGTGTTAACACCCTTTCCGCTTTTGTCCCATTTCGAACCATAGCTTGGCGAAGATGACACCTTGGTACTATCTGCTGTGCACGTAAAATTTAAAAGGGTCGCAAATAATGAGTTCATATTGATTGGGGGCTTTCATCGCTAGATCATTGATTGTATGCAATGTCCAGTCATTTATCGTGTTGGGGATCTTTGCCATTATTTGGCTGTGGTTATCATAATCATTACTGAACGTATTAAAAAACAAACAAACAAACAAAACAGAACAAACAAAACAGAACAAACAAGGTCATTGATTCACTTGTTTGCTTTTCCCTTTTCGCCCAAGGAGTACCAAATACCCCATGAACGCTATGTCGAAGATTCCTGAAAGATCATTTACCTGATACCAGACGCATTTTCGTCTCAGACCAATTATGCATCTTCCAAGATAGCTACAGCCAATCAGGGTTGACTTTTTTCCCAGTTTTCTATTCATTCTAACAGACCACATTCGTATTCTCAGGATTGGACTGGAACGAGCATACAATGGAGGCCCATGCGGAGGAAATAATTCGCATCTGAACGGCTCCCCCGTATCAGCCTCCATTCCATGCTCGTTTCAGTGCAACCGTGAGAATACGAAGGTTCGAGCCATTGACTCAGGATTATACATCAACCTCGATCGCGTGGCACGTTCGTATGTACTTGCTGATAACTGTTTCCAGCGTAAGTAACACAATGCAATTTCTCGCTCGACTTGATTTGCGGATAGCTCTAAAAGTAGTACATGTTCATTGTAGAGGAAATAAAGGGGACAAAATACTCAAAACCTCTCGACTTTTGCCCGCTACCACATGAAATTTTGCATTTTTGTCGAGTCATAAGCGAAAACGTGGGGAAAAGACAACTTCCTTTACAAAAAAAGCCGAAAAAACAAGATGAAGCGTGATTTACCACAATATATAAGCTGTTAAGGCTTGAACTTTGGCCCGGTTCATGTGTACAATGTCAGTTGTTCTGAGTTTTGGGATGGCAGATTCACAATGTTCAACTTTTTGGCTCTGAAAAATCGGGATATACTTTACCCCTGGAGCAGATTATTAAAGCGAGCGGCGAGGGCGTGAGCCTCTAGGGCGTCTGGTGGCACGATTCAAAGAAAAATGTTGAAATTCTAATGTTCTGAAACCCCAGTTTTCGTGTTTTGAAAAGGCAATTTTCGTCAAAAATGTTCGGTAAATCGAAAGGCCACTTTACCCTTTCGTCTCTCTGAGTGGCTTCGCCAATGATTACTCGATTTTATTTTATTCTTGCGCTTGTTTTTATTTATCTGGATCATCAGAGTTTCAGTTAAGTACTCTGTTTGGTGTTCTTGTATAAGTATTGTAAGTACTGGATGAAACTTTCAGAACAGACCTCAAAATCGGGAGTTTTCCTATCCCAATCGCATGTTGGTCGGGAATTGGGATTTTCAACAGCAAAATCGGGGTAATATTGAAGAAATCGGGATGCTTGGACAGTGTGCTGACATTTAGAAAGCATTTACTCTACAAAAAAGGAGTTGCTCCATCATTTTGCTGCTATTATTTTAACGCTTATTACAGGAGCACTCCCGAGTTCGCGCCGAGAACGGACATACTGCTCTAAAATAACGGTGCAGTCGATTGGCCTTATTCCGGAATAAGAATACAACGGTTTACTCCTAAAAATCCCCCCGTCCATAAGTGCACATGTCACATCATAGTTAATATTAACTATGGCTTTGGCGCTGGAAGACGTACTAAAGTGGAAAACTCGCGATCGTCTAGGCGCACAATGCGTCCTATGCCCGTCTTTAAACGAGACGAACTGTGTTCTACCGTCTAGCGTGCATGAAGCTTACATGTTATCTTTAATAGTACGTTGAATTCACTGGTACATTATCTTACAGTGATGTATTTTTTGTTAAAGTTTGGCAACTTGAACAAATAATAATACAAATAAAAAACAATTGAATACATTTAATAATACGATATAGTAAGCCTTTTCTGTTCAGACTCTTTTTCAAAGTCAGTCCGAGTGCACGATTTTACTTCTCATGAGCGAGAATTTAAGACTTCGCGCTGAGACTCGCTTTGAAAACGAGGCTGAATGTCTTAAAATTAACATCACTATTCAACTCAAAGTGACCAACGCATTAGATACCCTGAAGTGGATCAGTAGAGGGGAGGGATTGAGAAGCAACGCGGAAGAAGGGGGTGGGGGTGGAAAGAAGAAGTGGTGGATGGGTAGGACTGTGGTTTGCAGGCGTTACAGAGGAGTGGGTAGACTCCTTGCCCCACCCTCCCTTCCCCAAATCGTGAATCATTAATCCCCTTCAGGACATTAGCTGTACATCTGCTAAAAAAAAATTATATTTTACAGAACTGTTTGTTCTTCATTTTTCCCTTAAGCTTTGTATTTACTCATAAACAACTGCTACTGACTTAAATGTAAACACGAAGTGAAACATGAATGAAAATTGCTAAAATTCAATATTTCAGTTCATTATCAGCATTGTTTTGCCCTTGGTTCATAATCTTTGGTAATAATTTTGACGACTTTCCAAGGACTTGCGAACACAATGGGCTACATGCATTTCTGAGGTCACTTCAGCCTTGTTTTCAAAGTGAGTCTAAGTACGAAGTCTTTCTTGTGAAAATGAGTTTTCAATCATAATTATGCAAAGTAAAATTAATCACCATGATCACACTTGGACTCGCTTTGAAAAAAAGGCTGATTTGAACTCCAATGAGGCCTATTCCAAGGTTTTCTAAGACTTTACCAGCACAATTCTTCCGGGATAAAAATTATAATTAAAGCATCTCTCATGACCATAATTAAAAATGAAGAGCAATTTTAACATCATTTACAGTAGGGACAGTACTTGCCAAGTGACTAAGAAGTGCATATACTGTAAGCTGTGTGCATTATGATGCATTAAGATGGTATGTTTATTGCTGTTTGTTGCTTGGCTAAAATTCTCTTTCTCACTTGAAGTGTGTCAACCATAAATGCATCACCACCTGATGTCTTACTCTTCAAGTTATTCAAGGAAGGATACTCTTTTAAGACATTATTGTTTAACTAGGAAGGGATTTTTCAATAAGCTAAAAATTACTGTTTTGTTCAAATATTGCATCATCAAAATATTAATAATAAACAAAATACATTAAAAATATTAAAAGTTAATTGTAATTATCACTATAAAAAAACTGCTTAACCACAATAAATATTCCTAAATTAACTGTTCAATACATTGGCATAATAAACTTCTTCTTGACACTCTACATGTATATTTGTGACCATCTCCCTGATAGCTACTGTAAGCAAACCATTGTTTCAAACTTCCACACAAACTTACTGCACCACAGTGATGGCAAACCTTAACTTGGCTCTTTGTAACAATCAATGCAGGGTCTGAATATATTACAGTTATAGCTTCATGCCTGTTCAACTATCATCCCTAATCTTCACCTGATTCCATGAATTTTGATCTTTCAGTGCATCAACATTTTCAAGAAGATCTAGAGGAAATCAATAACAATAATCGTTGCAGATCAAAGAGCTCTGCTTCTTCCTTTTGAGGAACACAACAGATTTTACTCTAGTGGAAGAGTATCCTACGGTTATGTAGGTCCTCAATTGTAACTTTTTAAGTTACGTCCATCAAATCCTCAACCGGAGTACCATCAAAATATGAGGAGGCTTTTTAGTTGAACATTAAATGTTCATTTGGAACTCCAAAATCAAATTGGCTACAGGTGTAGGGCTGAATCAAATTTGCAGGACTGTAAAATATAAGTACATGAACAGTTATTTTATTAATTAATTTACTTATTGTAAGAATTTATACAATATACTCACATTGGCTGCAGCTGCATACGCGAGGACTTTGATGGTGGGTGATGGGCTGAATTATAATCAAAGCCTCCAATAAAATCAACTACAAGGAAGAAAAAGTGAAAACTCAACAAACACGTACTGTGACAGCCACCATTGATTTTTTACATGCCCGCATCTTATTCAATAATGTCTAATTACATGGTCTCCATGAAGCATTCATCAAAGGGTTGAGACATGCACGAGTTTCTCACAGTTTTGGTGCTTACTTTTAGTCATTGGACATCATCTGATTGTCCAACCATACAGTATAAATTATTTCAAATTGTCCAACCAATTGAAGATTACACTGTACTATTGGACATGATGACCAAACACCATACTGTCTCAAGTGACTATTGTTCTTGAAGTTGTTATGTTATTCTAAGGTCACAGTGCTTTGATTATTTGTTTTTGTTTATAACTAATAATTAAGAGTGACGTGTCTTATCGAGCCATAAAACGTTCCCTAGACTTGAAAAAAAGAAAAAGAAAAAATGCGGTGCTTTGAAAATCCCCTAAACTGATCATGTTGAATGCAAAGCTTTGTAAGTATCACATAATTTGATGATATGCAACCAAACGTCAAATATCCACGTGATAAGACAGTTGTATGCAATACAAGTATGCTAACTAATGGACATCACATCAAATTAATGGGGAACCTGTTGGATTTAAAGCATTGAGATAACACTTCCATGTCAAAACTTACAATGGTCGTCTTCTTCAGCAAAAGACCTTGCTACCCAGCAGCCTAACCAAAAACCTGCAAACTAAACACAGGAGTAAAAGAACACAATTAGCTGACCATGACAATAATAATGGATACGATTAATAGAATCTGTACTTACAGCAAGTATACATTCCGCTCCTGACTGAATTGACTCCACATACTGAAACATGATTAAGAAGATACTGTCAGTGTAACTTTGTTATACATCCTGTGGCAAGCAAGGAAGAACAAAAGAAGGAGGAAGGAACGAAAGAGTAAAACCAACCGTAAAGTGGAGAAGGCATTCCTCAGTTTTTGAACTCTGAGTTCCCTCACTGGTCATCGTGCCATTAAATGTCACAGTTTTGCATCCAATGCCATTTTTTTCCCAAAAACTCCGGTGGCCTGTCTTCAAACTCAACCAGTCATCTTCCTACAAGGTAAAGTAACAATATCATTTTAGAACACTGTCTTCACAGATTAGTATAGTTCAAGGGGCAAGAGCACTTTATAAAGCATGCATTTATAAAGGCAGCAGTGATTTGAAAGCATGACCCTTGCTAAAGTAGATGTGTATGTATATGTACACCTTCTTAGCACTGGAACACATTTTTTCGGCTGACTGACTGGATCAATGAATGACTCACAGGCTCAATGACCAACTGACAAGCGAAATGAGGAATGGACTAATTAACCCACTGACTAACCAACTACACAAATTAATGGCTAGCCAGCTGACCAACTACACCACTTAACCCACTGATTCACCACATTAGCAGAGGCTAACGATACATGGTGCGAGTAAATAAGCCATGTTAAATTCGGATTTGGAACTGCTGCTTTCCGTGGAGAAGGGAAGACCAGAGTAACTGGTGAGAAACCTCTTGGAGCAGAGTAGAGATCTGACAAACTCAACTCAGATCACATACTGTAATGTATATGATACTGAGAGTGAGAATCTAAGTCGCACTACATTAGTCGGAGGCAAGTACTCTCCCCATTACACCATCCCTACTTCTCGAAGCTAGAGTTGGCAACATCATAATTATTCCCATCATTGTCCCTAAAGTTATTCATAACTAATGTGCCAATTATCTGTTATGCTACATGTATGTTAAGCATACTTACATGTGAGACTCTGTCAATCTCCAAGTATAGGGAAATTATGAACAAATTAAGTCCAAACCAAATAAGGCACCAGACTGAATACTGCAAACAAAGAGAACAAAAATGATTTCAAACAGTGATGGGCAAGATTTCTGTACAGGTCCCTACTTTATTATGCATGCATATTCCTTGCGAAACTCTATTCACGCTCGTTCTTTTTGGAAGAGGGTTAGTAGGAATATGCATGTATAATTAATTTAGGGAGCTGTACGGAAATCTTTCCCAGTGATGTACAGTTACTCCTGTGCTTTTCATAGTATTGGATTGCATTGAGACAAATCACAATCCTTTAAATTTGCAAGTTACATGTAAACAGGAAGGGTAACCATGACATGTCACAGTCAACAATATTAATCTAAGCTAAAAATTATTTTAACCCAGTTTGATTAATTTTCTTTCTGTTTAATGCATGACAATGAATATCACGCAGAGGAAATTTCAAATTAAACAACAAGTAGGTTGAAGTATTTTTCTACGTGCTTCAAACGCATGGGAAGGTCATCAGAAAGAGTGTCGCTCAATTTGCTCATGATTTGCTACATGAGTTAACACGATTGATCTTTCGTAATTATCAAGTCCCTCAAGGAATTAACACACAATAAGCGTATTACACCGTCAATTGCTATTATGATAACTGCTTTCGAACAAATTAAAATGTTGTTCAAGCAATTCACTGAAATTTTGAACAAATTTACGAAAATAAGAAGCCCAAAAACAAAAACGTCAAATCGGCGAACCAATTTTCCGGTGAAATGTAACTTCCGATGAAGTGATCAAGCATTCTAGAACGTTTCATCCGAAACATGTTCACGTTCGTTGTGGCTGAACGTACATCTTACGGTATAAAATAACAAGACTGGTCTACTTTGTTTGTTTCCAACTTCAGATCTGGCCTCGGCTTTTCTCGTTTTCCTTAAGACAGGGACAGGTTTTCAAATTTATGCAAATTGCAGATATATTCGTTCTCTCAGCGAGAGCTAGGGGACTCACGCAGCGAAAAGATAGCCATTATTTGTGTCACCTCGGTTAACTGCCACTGTTTACAAGATCGCAATATCTAAGATAAAAATTTGTTAGGATTACTACGTGAAAAGTAAAGAACTGGTGTGCTAGCAAAATTAGTACAAAATTGAACAATTCATAGCTTACCGTTATGACGTACGGCGAGCGGTATTGATGCACTCCGAATATGCCAACGATTAAAAAAGCAATGTGAATGAAGTTTGCGATGATAGGTGCCCACATAAACCCGAGAAAATCGAATACTTGCCGCTCAAGGACCACAAGCTGCAAGGAAAACACCATTAGAAAGCATATTCTTATCAATGGATCACCGACTAATCAATGTTTGTTGGTTTTAAAGGTTCTTGAACTACGTTTATGAAGTCCAATGACACAGATACAACGCTTAAGCAGAGAGTCTCTGCATGTATGCCAAGCATACTCTGCAATTTTGGTGTAAAAAGTGCGGTACTTACCAGCTGAAGAACTAAAATGAGAAGAAGGATGTTTCTTCCACGGCAACAGCCCATATTCGTTCAAACTTCGCGATGACTCCTAGAAAAAACGCGGCCAATTACCTCCACATTCCAAAACAACGACTCTTCGCTTTAATACGCTTCACGTCGGTGACAGAGGCTTTATATGGAAAAATCGTTCCCAGGGCCTTGAAGATTTTACGTATACCGCGAAGCCCTGGACATTACTTCGAGATTCCAAGATGGTAGCCTCCTACGCAAACGTTCTTACGGGTTCGTCACGCAATCATTCCTCCCCCACGTTCGTGGGGGAGGAATGATTGCGTGACGAACCCCTAAGAACGTTTGCGTGCGTAGGAGGCTACCAAGATGGCGGACGAAGACAAGGTTCGGTGTATTGGAGAAATTTCTACGTTTTTGAATCAAAGTGTTCGTGAAATGGAAACTATACTACGTAAACTAGATTGGAGCAAGGATAGACTTGTACAAGAGGTATGGTGTGATTTAGCTTAGCGATCAATCGGAAGGAATGAATATTCCTGCTGTTTAGTCTCCATTCTTTAATAATTATGTCTCGATCTTCAAAGATCTTTGAGGATCTTAACAGGGATCCTGCAGAAATCTCGCCAGGATCTTTAAGAACCTTGACAGCATCGTTGAATTTAAAGAAGATCTTTGAAGATCCTAAGATCGTTGAAAAATCTTTATCCTTATCCTTAAGGATCTTTAGCAGGTCCTTGAAGATCTTGAAGGATCCTCAAAGATCTTGTGAGGTTTTCACCAGGGGTTACCCCTGGCATTCTTCTACAGGTCACCGGTCACAGGTCACAAGTTATTGTCCTACCAATACTGAAACCACCCTAAACTTCTACTGATGCAAATCTCATGATCAGGCCTTAACACTACATGTATCTTAAGCCTGGTTTTCACTAGCAATGCAAGCATAAGCAGTCAACCTTAACTTAAAGAAGCACAAGAATGTTTATTGTGAGCAAACCCAAGGATTAAACTATTTCCTCTTTCCTTGTGCTTGTGTTGGTGTTTGCCTGCATTGCGTGAAAGCGTAGTATTTTTTATAACAAAAGTCATTACGAGCACAACCGAAGCTCTTGCTTTTGTCCAATGGAAAACACCTGTTTCATATTCAGCCTGTAGTGCCTTATTACAGTGTATAAGGGAGCATGGAACTGCCAAATCCTTCATCCCTGTGTACCGTACTTGTGCTTACACTATTGTCCATTTTCACTTGACATGGATGTCTTATGCATGTGCTTGTATTGTTAGTGAAAACCAGGCTTTATGTTGTAGTATTAAGGCCAAATTAATTGTTAGCTGATTGCATTCAACGTAGAAATGAGATGGTCAATGTTCCGGTTGTTTCGGTACATGACTGTGTATTGGTTAAGCAGTGATGTATAACCTGCAAAAGACAACTGTTATTGTTATTCAACCATTAGCAGTTATAATTTGATTTTCTTTTCTAGCATAATTATAGCCTGTAGAGCAGGGGTGTTAGAAATCAAAGAATCCTTCAATATTATGCCACCATCTTCGATGATAAACGTGAGGGCTGGGGCAAGCCAAAGATGATAATTTTACATGTACTTCACAGTTTAAAATCCTCCTCCACTTGTCCCAATTCTCTACTTTCTGCTCATCCAAAGTGATGGCTTTTCACAAGGATTCAAATTCCTGGCATTGATACACCAAAAAGTGCCTGCCTATCTAAAATATGGGATCAGATCACCAAACTTCCATGATTGGCTTTAAATAATTTGGGACTGATTATGCTTCATTCTCAGATTGTGCTTCTTATCTGGCTGCCCTGATGGTATTCACTCAGTTTTTCAGGGAACTGATACATGTACTGTAGGCCTTAAAGTTGAAAGTTAATCACACCATACATTTATAACTGAAATTATAATTTGTAAAATAATTCATAAAGGTAATGAGGAATACATCCTGTTGTTGTTTTCCAAAGCCCTGTGTAACAGGTGGGCACATGCACTGTAATACACTTGGTACTCCTGTTTAAGAATTTGCATTACAAGATTATTTTTTTTTTATTTAACATGTCATTTTTATTTTTTTTTTTTATCCAAGGGTAACGATGGAAAGTTGGTTCATTGTGCACTAAATCATGCCCATAGTATGCCATCATCACAGCTTGAGAAACATCTCAATGTCTGCAAATACAAGTCTAGGGGATTGAACCCTCAGGTAATTGGGAAAAAGTACTAAATAATTTATCGATAACATTAGCCTAATTCTGGTATGTAGTGTTGTCTTTGTTTTGTGGTGTGTTGTAGCAATTTAAAGTAGTCAATCCATCAATTTTATTAACCGAATTGTTTTGCTTGATTTAGTTTGTAGAGGAGATGGAGCTTACATGTTAATTCCAGTATGTTTGTTTTGTTTTTGTTTGTGTTCATGCATCAACAGCAACCCAAACTGTATGGAGAATTATATTTTATGCTTGTGTTCAATACTACCCTTTCACTGATGTGTGAATAAAATTATACCGTTGCATGCTTTTGCTGGTAGGTATTAATACCACTCTTCCTTCAGATCTGAATAAAGCATCAATTTGTGACCTTCCATGGGGAGACATACTCTAAGGCTTATCCGTTCAAAATTGATGGGCAAAAATGAACAGATAACAAACGGTAAATGAACGCTTTTGAAAGCCGTTCAAACAGTTTTTCTGACCATTTGAATGGTATAATGTGTAGCCATTAATCTTAGAGTGCCTATCATGCAATTATAGCATTTGTTTTTATAAATTATTATTAATATTTAATTTGGAATTTTTACAGGATACTTGTAGCAGCCCAGAATTCTACTATCAAACATCTAAAGCAGTCATTCCAGTTTTTCTAGGTACATGTATTGTTTCACCCTTGACTCTCAATCCAAGGCAAATTGATGACCTGTTTCTTAATCACACCAAAAGTATAGTTCATAGGAGCTTGCTGTCCTTATAAAATGTACACTGTACATGTATCATGTTTGAAAGGTTCTCATAATTATTATGCTTTCACACTGTTTTTCATAAAAAAAAAAATATATATATATATATATATTTAATAATAAATAAATAGCTAATTCTATATGTCCTGTGACTGATCAATCAGCTGTACTGTATATAACTTACATGTATTGTGCAGTAAACTAAGGACCGTTTTGCACATGCATCTTCTGAATTATTTTATAAGAGCAATAGACTACTTATTTCTATTTTTTATAGGCATGATAAACCACTTGGGATTTTGGAAGAATGCTCAAATAATTTGGAAATCATTTTTAATTGCGTGCAGCTTGTGATTTACAAATTCTTCCTCTATCGTGAATAAATTAATAAATTATTTATAATTGATAATAATAATAATTAATAATTAATAGTAATTCTCCTCCTTTGTGATATAATACTAATTCACAATTCACCATCCGGCTCCCAGTTGGCTTGATATATTACTGTAGCTCAGTTGGACTTTGTAGAGCAGTGTGCAGCACAATCACACATTCATGGGCTCGATCCTGTTCAAGCCTGGATTTTTTCAGCTACTTTGCAACTGCTTAAGCTGCTCACTCCACTGCAATGATTGCACTTGAAACATCATGACAAATTCTTTGCATGTTCTTCTACCATCCCGCATGGCTTATCTGCCACACAAGCATACATGTAGAAGCATGAGGTCAATGGCCTAATTATTAGTCTCAATTTTTACATCACACCAAGTGCCTTATTCATACATGTAGGTGTCGCTAGGAGCAGACTACAACGTACCAGCTGTTATCTTGATCACATACTGTACAAAGATTGCATGAGAATATTTACAATGTGTTACAGCATGTAATTAACACCTAACACTACTCTAACGACAAATTCTAATGTGTAAGAAGTTACTTAATGTGCATACAAAGTTTCAGCTTGCAAGACTGGCGTGCAGTGCAAATTAATGATGTTCAATATTAATTTTTTCAGCTGCTGTTGCAAAGTTCTCTCTAGACTTTCCTTGTTAAGACTTTAATCCAATAGCCATAACTTTGATTTCCTAGCTGTAATCTCAGGCAGACTACCAGATAAAATAAATTATTCTGTACAATTTTGTCACAATTTTGTCCAACCGTACATTCTTCATTTCATATTGATATTAACTTTTGGATGGTAGATTTTTAAGGCAAGACCTTTCTTAATGGTAAAATCTACACGATACCGCTAGTCAAACAAATATTAATGTGAAATTTTCCTCCAACATAGAAAACTTAATGGGGGAACAAGAACAAGGGCAGACAAATGAAATCCAAGACAAACCAATGGAGATACATGTACCTAAAACGGATTGCAGTAACTCTACTGATGAAATAAGGTATCTGTTTACCTGCTGAGAGGTCCCCCATTGGCAAGTAAAAAATTAATCATCTGACATTGGCAAGGGTAAAATCTATGGAAGTCAGTGTTAGGGGTTAAAGGTTACTGGGTTCAGTGTACAATGAGTTTTTGAACAGACAGAGAGGTGGTTTTACCCTTTTACCTTTTGAGAGGTCCCCCATTGACAAGTAACCCCTGGTGTTAGCCAGAGTAAATCTATAAATTCACCATTAGCAGTAAAGGGTAAATAATTATATAATTATTATCTTGACGTTCTATACTTTATATGTCAATGAGGGAAGGTTTTTCCTTGTTGTTGTTTGTTTTGTTTTCCTTTCTTTTTGCTTTTGAGGGAAGGGGTGGGGATTTCTAATAAGGCAATTTGACAGCAACGTGATTAAAAAAATAATAGTTTATCTAATATCAGGTCGATAATGTCATGGGACAAGATTCCGGCATCTCACAGAAAGCTCCAGTCATGTGTGTTGTCTCAGCAAATGATTAGGGAGTGGATCATTGGGAACTTGCCTCAAGTTCAGTATTTAAGGTCAGTATTAACAAAATTAAGTTATTATAATTATCACAGAATGATGTCATTAAGAATTACAACATTGTATCAACTAAATTAAACTAATACCAAAACGTTTTCGTGATAATAAGAGATGATCTATTGAAGAGTTTTAAGCTAAAATATCTTTAAACAAAATTAATGTTTCTTAAAGGTTTTTGATTCATCTATTTGCTTGGCATCAATGCCTAACTCATTCCAAAGAATGACGGCACTTGAATGGAAAGCACGTAGTCCTGAGGTGTTACAGGATCTGGGTAATACTATCGCCTAGCCGTCCGCAGATCTAGTTTTGTAAATGTGTTTATCCTTCGAAAATTGTACATAGTTTTTGAGATAATCAGGGCAATTTCCTTTTGGAATCTTATGCAACATGCATAGTTTGTTGACACGAATAACAGTCATCATCGATAGGTAGCCATTGTAGTTTTTCAAAGATCTTGACAGAGCTGTCGCTCGTGTGAGCATTTAAAATTATTCTTCCGCAACGCTTCTGAATTTTTAAGATTCTATCCAATTGCATATTAGAGGTGTTCCCCTATACCGCACTGCAGTACTCAAAGATAGGCCTAATCAAGCAATTTAACAACAGGTTACCGTGATTGTGGGTGAGATATCCTCTTGCTCTCTTAAATAAGGCTATTCTCGAATTCAGTTTATTAACGATGTAATCAATGTGGTTGTTCCAATTCAAGTGCTTATCGATAATAACGCCTAGAAGCTTCTCCTTGTCTGCCTGCTGTAGAAAATTGCCATTCACAAATAGGTTTAAAGAGGTCGCATCCATTTGGTTCAGTTTTTGACGTGTCGAGATGAGAAGCTGTTTTGTCTATTTGATGTTGGGAATCATTTTGTTCAGCGCAAACCAATCACACGCACTGTTCAGGCTTGCCTGTAAGTGCTGTTGAATCGTGTTAACGTTTTCGTTAGCCTGAAATAACTCTATTGCCAGTTAACTTCTCATACACAATGTTTGTTCCAAGGAGACCACTTTATTAAGTGAAGTTTTGTATCTCTGCTAACAGTTCCGTCGAGGGCGCCAGTGATCGTCTGGTCAATTTTGTAATATCCTGTCTTCAAGAGGAGGAAGTCGCACGTCCAGACGGCATGGAACAGATGCTAACGGACCTTCTTGGAGAAGGTAAGAATTATCCGTAAAGGTTACGATCGACAAAATGCGACACACTTAGTGCGTACTCTTATGGGAGTAAACTGTATTACGGAATAGGAATCGAAATCGATGCTGTGCAAAACTCCTTCATGGGATTTGTGCACAAGGAATACTCGGAATACGTAGTTACTAACCGTGGTTGTTTTGGGACCTATTCCGAATGCAAGTCCTTCTGGACCGCATTGCTGAAGGCTCTGTTTATTCTCTTAATTTAAAACGGAATACGAATGAAAGGAATAGCCTCAAGAGAATCCGCCCTTAACCGGGGCAAAAACAGTGATTGATCGGAACTTCTACATTTCTTAGCAGTCCTCCGCAAAATAACTCCGTAAAATGACCACTATTCAATGATTTCTGGAACACGTTAGCTTACGACGGTCGATCCCCCACTCTCTTTGAAATAACTCAAACGCACTTTTGTGCGCAAGTCTTCTGCCATTCTTGTATAGCTAGTGTGAGAAATGTTTGCCGCAGGGTGTGTTACATTAGGTAATTTTCCGTGAAGCAGGACATTATTGCGAGGCGGGATGTCTCACAGCTTAGTATACCACTCCCCAAAGATTACGTTAACTCTACATCTCGTAAACTCTCGCGTTTCCCAGCGTAACCGACCTTTTTCCTTAGGAAAATTTGGCCAAGTAATAAATTTCTCGTAAAGAAGAGAGTGAGAACATTATAAAATGTAGCCGCTGTTCAGAAAATAAGAATCTGTCCTGTATATAAATTGCTTCAGGCGAAACTCTTAGCGGAAAGGCCTTTACTTAAGATACCCCCCTGTTCAACAAGCGGGCGGAAGGTTCGCAAATTAGCATATTCTATGTTAGTGGCACGTGGAGAGTTTAGATTTGGCGCGTGCAGTCCGTGCAATAGCGTTCTACTCTCGATTTGCACGTGTTTGCATGATGAATGGTTAATTAACATAATTATGCTTGGCATTTCCCCGGTTTTACAATTTTAATGTGGTCCCTGATTTCCTTGTGTCTATGGCAGAATATGGTGAGCAATTCAGAAAAGCTCAGAAAAGCTTACACACTCCGTCTTGAATTTTGCCGTACTTATTCTGAATACAAAACATGTGCAATAGTTTTTCCTGAATCTGAGGCATCTCCTAAGGATAAATTAGCCACTGCAGTTTCAGATTTTGAATCTGTTACCGGTGGCCAATCAAACTGCCACCCGCTTAACGTAGCTCTGCGTCGCTTTTGTAAGTGAAGGAAATTAGACTCCAACTGAAAGTAATACGAGAGCGGCTCTTTTCGATCAGCGACTTAGAAAGGGTCTTAGGTACCCTCAAGGAAATACGTTCAACGTTTTGTCTGATAAAGCTGTGAAAAGCCAGGAAAGCCAGGTTGTGCTAGGCCCAGTATATAGCAGAGCCTAACCATTATAATAATTATACTCCGTATTGAATGGTTTTGAGTTTGTGGAGGAATTTTAGCTCAGACTACATATTCTTACAGCGATTTGCCTCCTTGTGTGTGAGCGTCAATAGGAGCATGAGAAAAAAATGCCCATTGTTTAGCTGGTGGGTTCTCTGCGTTGGAACGCTTTATCGGGCTTCAAGACCGTTTCGGAAATCCGGCAGAGTATGGATTCATTCGCTTGGCTCCTTAGCTTAGGGCAGCGAAAGCCGAGGTCGAGAACTCACCCTTGACCATAACTGTCTGAACGTGCAAGAGAATGGATTTTCTTCGATTAATTTTTTGCCTGTAAAGATTATCTCATTGTAATAATTATTGTCTGAAACTTCGAAAGTTTCGGCTATCACCCAGAAACCGGCGTTCGATGCAAGAAAACGCTATCCTAAATTCAGGGGGGGGGGGAATGGTGACCATGTATATATTATCTCTCGCAAGGTCTTACTGACATGTACTTTATCGCTTGCTTTGGCTTGCTGTCCTTCCAGAGAACAATAAAACAAGCAAACTTGAGCTCAATTTTACCCAACCTTGAAGACATTACATCAGGGGGCCAGTACATAAAGAAGGCTATCGAAGTTTCTTCTCTAGATTAGGGGACGTAGTCCCAGCTGGTGTTCGATGGTCTCGGCTGTAATTGGGATGCCACCAGCAAAACAATACATGTAGACAGCAATTCTCTGGGCAAATGGGGACACCAGAAGGCCTCGGCTTTTGTTGTCGAGTAAACAAACTCTGCAAATTTTGCGGCACTGTTTCACCGTTCGGCAGCCTTGTCGATTCGAAAACCTACGGGCTTCTTTAATCATTGATTACGTCTAGTATTAATTTTACGTTTTATCGACGCTTCTTACAACTTTGAGCTCTTTGTCTTTTGTTTTAGAGACGCACTCATTTGTCTTGAACTTGTGGAAGTTCCTCGCCGTTTCAATCGTCAAAGAGAACGTCCAGGTTTGACGTTGTTCTTATTAGTTCATTTGCTACAGTAACTGTTGTCGTTATAAGAAGTGTTTAAGTTAGTTGCTTGAAAAGTACTTCTTTCCTTCAAAACAGTAAAGAAAATAACTTACACTTATACACTGTGGTTTTTATAGCTTTAAGGTTGGGGGGCTTTCTTTAGGGAGAAATAATTTAAAGAGCCGTAACCTCATTCTAAAGAAAACCGTACGGAAAGAGGCAGCCAGTTGGCTACTTACAAAGCTGGACGGAATTCGGGACCAACGAAAACAATATAGCAATTAGCCTGTACTTGTGGTAGTTTGTGTTTGCTGTATTAACTTGTTGTTGTTGTTTTGTGTTTGTGGTATGTTTAATCTTGTTTGGCTCTCCTTTAACTTTAGGCTCGTATCGACCTTGCAAGTAAAGAAATATCCCTTCCCATGGACCGGGTAATAAGCGAGTTAACGCCTCAACAACGGCTTGCTGTATATGAACGTGTTATACAGGTATATAAGAACTTCGAAATCTACTTTACGCTCGTGTGCAGTTTAATGTGGATTGTAATTGGACAACTGCAATACTTTTTCATTAAGAAGCTATCTGATTGCATGGCCAAGAAATCTTTCGCCAATTTCTCAACCAATCAAAAGCAAAGTCCAGCTGATGCGCTCGCACGCGTTTTCCCGCGCTTGGGCGCAGCCTTCATGCACCTGCTTCGAGACTTGATTGGTTTATTAATTGTTTGTGTCATTGGCTAGAGTATTTTTTTACGACACAATCAAAACGAAGTTTTATTAGAAGTCCAGTTTGTCTATCTTGTATGCTTTTGTTACACGATTGAATTTGGATTTTAGAAAACCTTAATTGAGCAGGTATATGCGAGAGGAAAGTGATTGCCTTAGAATAGAACTTGACATAAATTTCCTATGAAAGTTGTACACAGTTGTAAAAACTTCAAGGCAATAGGGTTGACAAGTGGGGTCACTGCGCTCGCTTCTTCAAAACGATGTTATTCTTTCACAGACAGACAGAGCTCTGTGTCAGTGAAATCCGCCTTGATATCAGTGTGAGCGCGCTGAAAATGGAAGAAATGAAGCGCAGTTCACTGAGGTGTGAAGTGCAAAACTAGGGAATCCACTTAAGATTGAACGGTTTTCAAGTGATTGTCAAAATTAATTACGCGATTGCGATTGCTACGCTTAGTGATTGGCTTAAAGATCTCGTGCCAGTTTATCAACCGGTGAGAAGCAAAACCAAAACCAATGGCGACTTGCACCGGCGATTTTTCCCGCGCTTTGAGCTAGTGACATGGAATTGCTACGAATTTTGATTTGCTCATCGCGCTGTTTGAACCTGCTGTGATTGGTCGGAGTAACTACTTTGGTATTGGTTTTACCGGCGACACTCAATTGCATGAAAACCGCTTGAATGTCATCTGTAACGCGTATTGAAACGATTTGATGTCATTTGATAACAGGTCTCCAACGCTAAGAGGGATGTGGGGAAAGAGGAAATTGATTTAGAATTGGACCAAAAATCAAACGACACGACAGGTGCATATTTGCAGTTGTAATTCCATCTCCACAATGAACGCTTAAGTGAAGTTTAAATTTGAGTTTTAGTGAGGTCTAAGACAATTGGCTAAGGGCTGTTTACGTGAAGGGTGGAAGATCCTAGAAGCCGAAACAACTGATTTTTAACGCCGCTAAAAGGCTACGGTTGAAAGACAATCCTCTCCTTACGCCTGTGATAGTTGACTCCCCATTAAGCACAGCTATACGTACATACGATAGCAATAATAAGGGATTCAGGGGTGCTTTCGGACAGGATCTAGTATGCGCAGTGCTTAATCAAGCGTTTGTCAAATTGGAACTTAATTACTGTTCATTTGCATTAAGGAAGAGCGTCCCGATAAGTTTACCGCCCTAGAAAGGGATGGAGCAGATAGCAGTCCAATCGATTTCTTTCGCCTGCGAGCGGAGATAGCTCGCAACAAGCTGTGCAAACGCACCCAGCATGTTGTTCGCAAAAGTGTTCCAAGCGTTTGCACGGGCCGTATGATGAGTTCAGAGTGTGCACAGACTAAGATAGCACACATGCATCCTAATAGGCATTTGCAAGTCCACTTCATAAGCCTCTTTTTCAACGCGAGGCGAAGTGTAAATTTGGTCTACTAATGGGCCATTTCCGAGTTGACTCCAGCCTCGTATTCAAATCGAGTCCAAGTGCAAAATTTTGGGGACGGTAATCAGTTCTACTTTAACACGACTGCTAGCTATTTTCACAAGACAGACTTTGCACTTAGACTATTGACTTATTTATGTCTCTTCTTGTGATAGGTGACGGCCAGGATCAACCCAAATCTCGGTATGAGTTACTAGCAGAGCAGCGTGACTACAAACGCCGGCGGCAGAGCTATCGAGCGAAAAACGTACACATCACAAAGAGGAGTGCTGTGGAGGTAGGCAACGCTGTCGGTTGGTCGGTCGTCCTGTAACGCAGTGCTAATATCAATTTTGCTGCACCCCAGCTCTACCCCCGACCCCTCTCTCTCCCATTTAACGGTGCAATCTGGATTTAACGCTCAAATGAAAGCAGGAATTCGAGTTATCATTTCGCGATTGGTTTTAGTTTGCATTTTCACGCTTAGTGACTTGCTGACAAATCTCTCGCCACATTCTCAGCCAATCAGGGACAAAAGCAAAAGCAATCGTGACTTGGTCTCACGCGTTTTCCCGCGCTATGCGCCGGTTGCATGTATTTGCTTTGCATTATGATTGGCTCATTTAATTGTCTCCCTCTGTCCTGAATGGCCGAAGAAATTACTTTGCTTTTGGTTTCGCGACACTAAATTGAAAACCGCTCTAATGACAGAAATGCGTTAGTAAGTGGACGCTCTGAACAATAGCAAATTTGGGCACCACTTTGTATACTAGGGAACTCCGTGTACGTTTCCTCTATTTACTAACGAGCTTTAGCAACGAGGCCTGACGGCAACGGCAACGAGAACGTCGTTTTAAAACAGAACTTCGCGTTATTACATTAACTTCGCAATTTTTTTAACTCTTTCAATGCTTACAATGTGTGTCTTTTTTCTAAGAAAGAAACTGATATCATTCTTATGAACGGCGCTAATTAAAGTTTGGAGACGGAATGAAAAACTCGTCGTAGTGTGCTGAAGTTCTCTCTAAGTCGCTGATTTTGGTCATTGGACGTTGCTGTTTTGCAGAGGACGGCAAAGAAATGCACAAAACTGTAAAACGCACGTGCAGAGCGTGCAGAGTCGCGATTCTTTTTGCTTATTAAACCAGCGGTTTGAGGCGTTTTTGTTGCCTTTGCCGTCCTCGTTTCTAAGGCTTCCTATTAACTCGTTTAGCGGGGAACTCTGCGGACGTTTCGATACAATTACGAAAACAATGGGAGTGGAATTCACTGACGGATTTTATTGCTGGGTGTGGTGGTCAACTTTTTACAATGACGTCTTCTGCCGTAACTTGGTCTTAACTTGTTTTTCTCTGTCTGCAGGTAATGCGCGACTTGATCGAGACACAAATGAATGTCTTGGAGATGCAATTCAAAGATGAGCGTGGTACAGGCGGTTTTAACTCCAACGAGGAAGATGTATCCTCTGAAGGTAGAGAGAACTGGGACGACAGAGCCGAACAAAAGGACTACACAAATACAAGACGCGAAAGCAGAGATGAAGGAAGATGGGAAACAGACCGAGAGAGGAGAAAGCATAGAGAAGGCCATAAAAGGGTGAGGTATGAGGATGCCGATGGAGACATTGAAAATAAAAGGGCAAGAAGATAGTAGACGTTCAAAATGTATAGCAGAGTAGATGGACAGTAGAGTTAGAAAAGGAACCCGGGAGATGGAGCGAAACGGGAGAATATACAGAGCAAGGCACAAAACAGGTGAACGATAAATAAATTGAAGACACCAGAGCAGAAAGAAAATGAGCTACGTTTAAGAGTTATCTACAACAAGCAAGAAAAACGCAGAAGAGAAAATTAACGACAATCAGTGCAAAAGTCTGGTCTCAAAATGAAGGCAGCAAATTGCCCGTAGAAAGAGATGAGATTAGACAAAAAGTGAGCAAACTGAAGTGAGCACAAAGTCTTGCTGCATGGATAAGCATGAACTGACAAAAGGACGAATTTCAAGCGAACAGTAGTAAACGTGAGTGCGACTGTGCGATTCTTGGGAAGGCGAGCAATAATGTTTCGATGGAAAACTGAAAGAGAGCTTAGGCAGAAAATTAGAAGAAACTGAAATGAACGCAGTGCTGCGACGACAAGCAAGAAAAAGGGACGAATTTGATGTGAAGGGAAGGTTAGATAACGGAACGAGACCAAAGTAAACTGGTGAACTGACAACGTTAAATGGGTGAGATGAACGGATAAGTAGATGTTCGTTGGAGGAAGGAAAGGTTGGGGGAAGATTATGAGCAACTTAAAGTATGGCAAGTAACCTGTAAAGTACAACTCCTATTGTGTTCCGGTACATTTACATCCCAAACTGACTCTTTTAACGGTCGTGCTTTCTTCGCGTGTGTAGAGTTTGAGTGACATTGCCAACAAAATTCAGGTAAACTGGACGCTCCAATTTGTCTACCAGAGACTTGTGTGGTTAAATAGGTCGGATACATCGCAGGGACAACACATTTTTCCCCCCCTACATGTTGCAAGAAACTCAGCTGAATTAATTTCGTGCGTCAAGAAGAGAAGACATGCAAAATAACGCGAGGTTATAATATAATTGTTAATATTGCATTTTATACCCTTAATGCACTTCGTCTTGCATGCTTTCCCCGTTATTAGAAATGAAAAAATAAAAATTAAAAAAAGTCCCTAATTCGATACTCTGCGATCGGCCATGGGATGAGCGTCCAATGCTTATGGGTACCAGCTTCGTGTCATTGGTCGTTTTTTGTTGTTGTTGTTTTTTTTGTTTGTTTGTTTGTTTGTTTTTGTACCAAAGATGGATTATGCGCATCTTGAAGAACTATCCGCCTTCGCATACACTTTGGAAGGCCTACGTCCCAAGATAGTTTGTCCAGGCGCATAATCCGTCTTGTGTCCGTCTTTATGCTACACGAGCCAAACAAACGCTCTACAAATCGCCATCATCATCATTTATTTGCCTTTTTTCCTAGTATATGAGCAATTTATACATAGTTCAATGTATGGCGAGGTGACCTCTAGAAACCACCAGGCTTATAGTTGAGACCACCTCGTACATGACAATATGTTTACATTGGTAGTGCTATAAGTGTGCGGCTTTGCCAATTCAGTAATTATTTTACGAAAAACCCTAGCAGTTTTTTCTTAAAGTTAGGAAAACTTGACAGAGAAGTGATTGTAACAGAAAGGGAATTCCAGATCTTTGGACCTTGGTAAAGAATTGAGATTTTTTTCAGGTTTGTTCGGCAATGATGCACGCGGTAATTGTTCGCTGTTCTCATGCTATAGTTATGAATTTGACTATTTGTAAAAAACAAGTTGAAAAACAATGGAGGCCTCAGGTTGTTATGATAACAGTACATAAATTTAGCTAATTGAAACGTATTGATTTGAAAAATGTCTAAAATTCCTAATTTGAAGAATAAAGGAGCAGAATGCGCTCTATACTCTGAATTGGTAATAGCTCGTACAGCTCGTTTTTGCAAACAAATTCTGTTTAAGTTACGTATGTAGACGACCATGTAGAGTTACAATAGGTGATATAAGGATAAATTAGCGAGTAGTATAAGGTGAGTTTCGTTTTTGAAGATAGAAGCGGGACCGGAATAACATTCCAACTAATTTAGAGATTTGTTTACATAATAGCTGATATGATCTTTCCAAGTAAGGTGGTCGTCAATATATACCGCAAGAAAATTAGTAGCGTTAGTTTGTGTTAAAAGTTGACCACCAAGAGAGATAGAAAAGTTGTGGTTACATCTCTTCTGCCAAGGTTTGAAAATGAGATAAGTCGTTTTCTTTACGTTCACCGATAATTTGTTACATCGTAGCCAAACATCAAGGTTTTTTGGTTGGTTATTTAGTACAGATTCTAGGGTATTTGGGTTGGAGTGAGAATAAAAAGGTACTAGTATCGTCAGCAAAGAGCAGAAGCTCTATCAATTCTGAAGCATTTGGGAGATCGTTTATGTAAAGTGTGAAAAATAAATGTTTGCCCAACTTCGCTGCAGACGCCGCGGATTATGCGTCTCTCGTATAAAAGTGGCATTCCAACCTGTCCCTCACTGTCCGCCGGCTGTGGCCAATCTGGTGGCAAAGGTCTTTTTTGAAATGTGTTTTCGCCTCTTGCAGATAGCAATGAGGCAAATAACAGTAATTTCGCAAAATAAAACCTATGGTGACTTCACAATTTTGTTGTTGTTGTTGTCGTTGTTTTTGTCCAACCACTTCTTGATAAAGCCCTTGTCGTTAGTTGCGTGATGCAGACCATTTTACGAGTCATCCTTTCCCTGTGTTAAAGTTACATTCATTTGAATGTTCAAAGTAAGTCCATAATAAGTTTCGCATTAGTACGGTCTCTGATTGGCCGAGAAATCGCTTGCCTCTTCTCAACCAATCAGAGGCAAAACCCAAGTTAGGCTTTGCTCGCACGTGTTCCCGCGCTTTCAGCTGGCTGTTTGTATTCGCCTCGAGTTCTGATTGGCTCGTTTGATTGGCAAAAGTAATTGCTTTGGTTTCTTTCTTCTGGAAGTCTATCGAAAATGTTTCCTATTTTTGTTGACATGAAACCAAATTCTCCTTAAGATGCTTGAGAATTGCCTGCAGTGTAATGGGAGAATTTTATTATGTAGGCTCGTCACACGGAATGCACTCGGCTGTTTTTTCGCTTGATGTCTCTACTTGGATAGTACTGTGTTGAATACCAAACTCTTCGCTACAGATACGTGACGCTTCTTCTAATACCATTTGTGAGCTACAGCTATCGTCTGTAAAAATAGAACGGGATGTAGATGCTTAGATTATTTGGTGGGGGGGGGGGGGGGGGGGGGGGGGAAAGGGGGGCTTTAATTGCTGGGAGAGAATGAGCTAATTGACCGGCCGGCCGGCCGACCAACTGCTGGCAGACTGATTGGCTGGCTGGCTGGCTGAGTGACTGATTGATTGACTGATTGATTGATTGATTGATTGACTGACTGACTGACTGACTGATTGACTGATTGACTGGATTGGTATTGCTATTTAAATTTAAGTTTATTATCATTTCTTAGAACAATTACCTATAACAAGATGGACCGCAGTAGCGGTTGTCCCAACTGTTAGGGACCATACATGCAGGTCATGAACGGCCAATACTCCAGGGATTTCAAGGAGATTTGCCCTAAGAGTCTCAAAGCTGAATCCTCTAGGGACTCCTGCAGTATAAAAAATATAGGTAAATGTTTAGCTGCCATTGTCGCACAGTCACTTTTCGAAATAGTAGCAAAATGAAGGGAGTCTTACGGTAGCAAAATAAGGAGTCTCAAGATCACAACGGCCGTACCCAGGGTTTTCCTTGGTGCGCTATGAGGTGTGACGTCCCTGGATGAGCTAATGAGGTAGAAACACCCAGAATGCCTAGCTTTATTGGACTCGACACAAGCATTCAGCATTCGATGAACACTTGATAAGCACATTCAGGCCTGGACATTTTGCGTAAGGCCCTCGCGGGCAAAGTCCAAAGTCGTGTTAATCACTGAATCAAAGGCAAAAGTGAGTTGAGTTGCACGTATGTTTCCGCCGGCTGGAAGTCTTTGCTCCGAATACTGGTTTATTGGTTCATTCCATTTTCTCCTGTTTTAATTGGACGAAGTAAAAGCTTTGGTTCGGGCCTCGTGACGCTCGTTTAAAAACCGCTGAAACTAGCAAGGTAATGTAGGCATATGTGTTTAGAGTGCTTTCCAATATGGCGGATGGGCAACACCTTCCATTTGCTCTTGCTTTTTCGATGTTAGTCAACGCCAGGGCAAAGGATTTCGCATTTTGTGTCACATTAAGAGTCGATCTGAGGGAAAGTTCATTTCCTCGTTTCCTTACCTTCCATAAGAACTATTAAAGCATCTTTTAAAATGGCTAAAGTGGTTCCAAGTACAATCAAGGAAAATACAAACGTACATATTGGATCAGCAATCGCCCATGAAGGCTGAAAAAAAGGAAAGGTGACGTCAATTAATTAAGTGCAACACTAGTGATATGGGTACAAGCATAACATAACAAATATCTTTTCCAGTTATGTGATTGAGGGGTGCTATTCGTGCCGTAATAATAATAATAATAATATCTGACCTGTTAATCGCCCTTTCTCGCAGTCGGAGACTGAATTACTAAGGGCGCAGCTCAACGAGGTCGGACCAAAGGAGCTGTACTGCCGGCTAGGCGCTCGGCCCCTGAGCACGACCCATATGTGACCTCGGAGCACAGCACCACAGCCTGATGAAATAGGAGGGAGGAAAACCGGAGTACCCGGAGAAAAACCCTCGGAGTCAGATTGAGATCGACTGAAACTCAGCCCACATACGACCCAAGGGAGTTGAACCCGGATCACAGAGGTGGGAGGCACGATTGATGACCACTAAACCACCCTGACTCTCTAATGAATTGCACACTAAGCGTTACATTTTTGTCTTGTGCAGCCTGTAGTTGATCTGTATTGATTGCGAGAGATAATTTCTTCGGAGGGGAGGAGCACTGCAGAATACGGGCAAGGATACGAGAAGCGGGGGTGCGGGCGGGGTGGGGTGGGACGGAACATGCTCTCATACTTAGGAGCTGAAAAACTGAACATTAAGAGCTCGGTTTTTATTTATTTATTCATTTATTTTATTTTTTGGAACAATTTCGTATCGAGAGTTTTTGAGAGATCCAGAATTCCAAGATGGCGAATCCAAGATGGACGGCGTTCGGAAATTATGACCGAATGAGACTCAATTGTTTTACACTCTCATAACAGGGACGTCAAATGAAACAATTTTTCAATTAAAAAAGTTCTTAAAACGCTCTAAGTGTCATTATCATAGCTTCGAATTTTGATGAAATTCTTGTTGAATTTTGTCAAGAAAGCGCGTTCTAGATAGGGTCACATACTGGATGAACTGTGCGAACAAATACTATCTCGCGGCATCTGTGGGAAATTCTAGTCAGGCAAGTTGTAGCAGAGTCAGTTTACCACCGATTAACGTGGAGAGTTGAGCTGCGACAAAAATTCGCTTTATAACTGTGCTGGCGTAATCGTGACCTTTCATCAGTAAGCAAGGCTAAGGAAGGGAAGTTGAGTACAGAAACTACGAAATTCAAATACTATCGTGTACTGTGAACTGCGCTTTATCTATCCGTGCGGTGTAATCGGCTGCCGTTATCCTCATTACATTTTTCCAAACGTTCTTGACAGTGGCCAAGTCCTCGGTTACTTTGGTCACTGTGCACATATTAACAAATTATCTTAACTTATTTTTGTTTGTTTGTTTTTCTTTAACCCTTTCTATAATTTGGTTTTCTCTTATTTTGTATTATGTTGTAAATAGTGTAAATAAACTTGACTTGACTTTACTTGACTTAACAAATATCTGCCACACACGTAAACACGTAAAGTAATCAAATGACATCCATCTACAGCTGCATTCTGTCAGCGTGCGCCAGTCCCCAGCATAGTAAACAGAAGAAGAGGCAAGGAATGGCAAACGAGCAAGCAAGCCAAAAAGTTTGGAAAAAAAAAACAAAACAAAACACGTAAAAGGTTTAAACGGGAGATAGTGTTACTCACTTTATCATTTGGGAAACGCGCATGCGTGTACTCTAATGCGTACCATATGGAAGGCACAAGGACTACACTCACAAATATATTGCGCCTAATATTAATCTCAGTCGAGCAGAGCTGAGCTGTGAGTACGAAAGTGATCTGTCACATATCGTCTAGGGGCTGACATTTCTCTCCCTCACTGCCTTGTCGGGGACAAATGGGCTGTCGTGAACGGGTATCTGAAAGAAGCCAAGTGAGTCTCGGGGCTGGTGTAAGCGATCCGCGGGCCGAAATCTCGGGGGTTATCGTCATGTTACAACGTTCAGGCAACGCGTCCAGAGGTACCGCCACTGGTTCCACTTTTTTCTTTTTTAACATTTGATCTGCGCACGAGCAAATGTCTGCTGCTCCAATGCGCACAACTTAATTGGAATTATTATCTCGGTGCCTACACTGATCCTATCCGAGGGCAGTGGTTGTTTAGTGAAGAAGGCCTTAGTCAGATAATCACAGATTATTCTTCTTATTGCTTACCTTAAACCAAATGAGAAGAGCAGCAATAAAAACGCCTACACTTTGCAGGAAATCGCCCAACACGTGAATGAACGCGGCTCGGACAGTTACGTTCTCCTTTTCTTCTACTATGACAAAGCTTGATGGGGACACTTGAGGAGTCTTAATCCCACTTTTCGTTTGGCTAATCCCGTGGCTGTGACCATGTCCCCTTTGATGGAGTATAACACCTAATCTGTTAGAACAAGCAGAATAACCATTGAGTAGAATCAAGGAATTCCTACCCCTCCTAGGTGTCATTTTTGCTTTCTTGTTGAAGGCTATGATATGCATTGATGAGTGACTATGTCTCCTTTGGTAGAATATAACACCTATTTGCAAATTGGAGGAGGCCATGTGCAAATTTTCCTAGCTCTTCCCCGTGTGAAGCACATTTTTTGCTAATTCTCTTCCCCCTCCCCCTCCCCCTCCCCTTCACTGACGTGCTGAAATTGTCTGCTCATCCTTTTCCTCCCTAAATAAAAATCATTGACCCTCCCCTGTTTGCACTATCCCTACAATGAAGAATTGCCAGATAAATGCTTATTACTCTGAGTGGCCCGAGAGGCTTGGGTTCAATTAATGGCGGTTTTGCCATAAAGAATGGAGGCATAGATCATTTCACATGACGTCATGATCATGGCGGCCATATTGTTGTGCCTAAACAAAGAAACGGCGGCCATTTTGGTGTACCTAAACAAAGAAACGGCGGCCATTTTGGTGTCCCAAGACAATCCTCGGGGAATTAAACTCCATTTTTAGGCAAATCTCTCCTTTTGTTTCAGTATGGCCGCTGGTCACGTGAGTGAAAATGATCTATACATCAAAGTAACTTACATGACATTGATAATGAGTCCAGCCGAAGCTGTCAGCAGCATAACTAGTGCATCTATCTCGTACTGCTTGGTTAGAATTCTTTGGATCGCCAAGTAAACTAAAACGCCCGTGAGTACCCAGATAAAAAGCACGGAGATCATGGCTCCCATTACCTCTGCAAAGACAGACGTGAATTGTAAGTTTACACTCTTTATATATCAATTGGGAACATCTAATTATGCATGTCGTGAACTTGACTCACACGTTTCGATTGTCTATCTTTCGATTAAAATATGCAAAAAAAAGATCGCTTTATTCGAGAAGAACTAGTCAACTATTTGTTCACCAAACACAGTCACAAGCCTATTATGCAGTGATTTTCGCCTCCAACTAAAACGAGACATTTAACAGGGCTTTATAAGATAGCCATAAAGACCTCCCTTTTTGATCGTCTGTATTGTCGCTTATTTTATACCTTTCGTCGGTAAACATGCTGCTGCTGTTGTTGTTGTTGTTGTTGTTGTTGTTTACTTTTAGAAACATTAACAATCATTTGGGTTTCTTGAAAGCATATCGACCTCAGTTCTTCTTTATTTGCGGTGGAAATGTTCTTCACCCCGGCCACTCGCCACACCCGAACAAATTTTCACATTCACTCAAGCTAGCCTACTTCCCGTCCGTTCCTTATCATATATGTTCCGATTTCAGTTACGATTACCTGCGCGATGCCATCCGAATGAAAGAGTCGAAGTGGCGGGTTTCGTTGCCATCCATAGTGCTAAAAGGGAGATCATAAAACCCGCGTAATCCGACAGCAAATGCGCAGCGTCCGTCATTATAGCCAAGCTATTGGCAAGATATCCACCTGTAATTCATAAACAGATATCAACGGATCTCCACAATTTAAATAAATTAAAGTCCCTCTGTGATTTAAAAAAAATCGCTTTTCTTTTTCCCTCAAATTTCGAAAGTGCATGTGCTTAAATCCCGGTGGCCAGCGAAATTGTAAGCTTTAATTTCGAGCAAATGACTGTCCACTTTACGTGCATTCACTGGATTTAATGGTTAGCTAACTGACCGGTAGGCTCCTGACAGTTGAAGCAAAGAGTAAATGACGTCAAAGACTCGATTAAGAATGCAGTGTTTGTGAATGCAGCTTATAAACTGCAAAACACGAGCTCGAGAGTCTGAAATTCCAGAATTCGCGTGCTGCATACACAATCAGTCGCGTACACGCACAGTGCATTGTTAATCGAGTGTATCTTTTGACGTCACTTCTTCCTCGATCCAGCTCTCTCAAGAATTTAAAGTTGACAACGGCGGATCGTTGAATAAGAAAACGTGGGCTATGAGTAAACGGTCTTCTGTTCGAATTTAAAACTCAAAAATTACGCCAGTAGGCTCTTACGAAAATAATCTTTCGAAATTGCAAGGAAAGAGGAGGTGATTTTAGGATTGCAGAAACATTTCAACTATAAATGAATAGAATAACTTAGCCAATCACGGCAGACCCGCGCAGTCGAATGAGCCAATCAGAACTGGAACGGGCAAATACTTGCGGCCGGCGCTAAGCGCGGGAAAATATGGACGAATTAAACAAGTCACAGCTGGTTTGGTTTTCCTTACAACTGGTTGAGTAAATCTCTAATCGCATAATTAAAAGATCAAAAAAAACTTTAACAACACGAAACTACTTTTCGTCGCTCAAATAAAAATCCACTCTTTTCTGCACTTGCGTGTTAAATTGCAATATAAAACGGTCAATGTTAAAAGCGAGTGAAACGAAGTGAACACATCAAGTGTGAAAGCAGAATACAATGGATATTGTCTTTCAGACTCAGCTGGAGAGCCTGCGAAGCTTAGTCATGTGCTAATATGTGACCACGAAAGTACGACACTTTCTGTGAACTCTGACAGTTGCCTATTTCGGTAAGACTCGGCTTGAGCAGTGGAAAATTGCAAGAACGAAATTTGCTTCAATTCTGCCGTTTTCTATACCCTCTATAGATGAAGTTAGCGATAAATTAAATAACTTAGCAAGTGAATCGTCCGGGTGAGTGTTGTCCTTGGAAGGACTGTTGTTGACGGCATTCACTGGCGTTTCGAAAACGTGACGGAACTGATATAAGAATTTTTGTAGCCACCGTAAATTAAACGACATACAAGAGATTCTTCAACCGGAACAAAATAACCTACCTGTTTGCTTTTAGTCTGCCTACCTGTTTGCTTTGAGTCGGAATGTAAGAATTCCTTCAACACACGAGGAGCACATACATATTTCCTTTTCCTTCAAGAATCAGTGACATGCTTTGACTTACAAAAATAGCTAAGTGACCCAAAGTAAATAGTTGCTTTATGTAAAAAGCGTTGAGCTATTTTTCCTGTATTCGAAATAACATCCTCCATTATGACCTGACGTACAGGAGTTACAGCTTATATGTACTAATAAATTAACGATGGACCTCCTAATTTTTCGATACCAACTTACCTATGAATTCAAGTACCATAAAGAACAGGCAAAAAAAGCTAGCGATTTTTAGCCTTCTGGTCGCTCCATCCTTTGCTTTCTTCATATTTTTATTAGACAGGAATCAGGAGATTAACAGGGAATAACACCTGTTCAAGTACCTGCTGTTTATATCGATCTCTCCAGAGTCGCTGCGCAACTTACTGAAGCTAGCTTATACCTCCTGAGGCGGCTGCGTAACCACTGAAGCGGCTAAGGCGCCAGATATTTCTTTCATTAGCTACAATCGATTGCGGTCTGTTCTCTTTGACTGGTCCCGCGTTCAACTCCACCACGCTTTGTAAATAGCCAACTGCTTGTCTCCTGCCAATTGCGTTCTGTTAACCTTGGTATATGATTACTTTCAGATTACTTAAGCTTGCTAGGTAGATACAGAATGAAGGATAATACGAAAATGTTAATTATGTTCAATATTTAGACGGTACAACGGTGGCCCGTAACTGTAACGGAAATAACAAAGGGTCGGCGGCATAAGCAATAAGATGCTGTGGGAGCGTATACTTGGGCGTTGTTGTCTTAGGTGTAATGGAATCTATCTATTTTAAAGGAATGGCAAATTTGGGATTTGTTGATTGAGAGTACTGAGTAGTTCATTCACGTGGTGTACAAGAGAAAACAGAGGGATTCCCTTGTTTCACTCCTCTCTAGGACGAACTATGAATTCTTGTAGTAAAAAACAAACAAGCAAACAAAAAACATTGACAATCAGAATTTTTATGGAACCATTGTGATAAAGCCTGGAAAAGCAGCGAAGGAAAATACGACTAGACCGCAATTTAATGCTTGTCTGCATTCATTGCAAATTAATTCGCAAAATCTAAA
Source organism: Astreopora myriophthalma (assembly GCA_014634185.1). Classification (NCBI taxonomy): domain Eukaryota; kingdom Metazoa; phylum Cnidaria; class Anthozoa; order Scleractinia; family Acroporidae; genus Astreopora; species Astreopora myriophthalma. The sequence continues at coordinate 762,384 of BLFK01000991.1, read as the reverse complement.
CTTGTAATTAAATTCTAGTGTTATTCGTGATATAAGCGTGAACATAGTCCAAAACATCACCAAATTAAGTTATCAAAGAACAAAATCCTAAAGGGCATGATTGATCACAGTAAATACCACATTGATAATACTTTCTATAGTCGCTTAGCATTAGGGCACATATATAACACACATTTTGCGCCCTTGAAGTTTATACCACCATTAAGAGTTAATTCTCGGCTAACTATAAATTCATCGGGTCTTTTGCTGCGAATTGATTTAGCGCTTTTATAACCATTATGACAAAACTATAATATCTCCTAAAAATGGTAAAACACTTTATTAAGAATTATGGTTGGCCATTTGTATACGATTGAGTCTAGGTATTGCGACCTCTAAGTCCTACGCTGGACTTATAATATGTGTTCAAACGCTTACTCTTATCTCCGTCTTTTTGTTTTCTAACATTAGGCATAAGCAAGGCTGAATATAGATGTTATGGTAAACCGAGACTAACGACTTAAACAGTGATACGATGTACAAACGAATGATCAGACTTAAGCGAATACAAATTGCGAACTTGTTATGTTGTCAAAAACTATCACTGCTAACTGGAATATTAACTACTTGTGGTCCTCCCAACGGAGAGACCCTAATTACGACTTATTCTTCTGCTCTTTATTCTTTTCAACAATAGATCTATCACGGACTCAAAGTAATATTGATTTGAAGGCACATATTAATTTACTCTCACGTGGCATATTGGTACAAAAGGGCAGTTGCGCATGCGCATACTAAACACCTAAAAAAAAAAAACATGCAGAAGCGGTAGCGGTACCTCTGGACATCTAAGCCTGAGCGGTGTACCATGACGAGTCTCCCCGAGATTTCGGCCCGCGGATCGCTTATACTTGCCACTTTCTGATACCTATCCCCGATAGGCAGTGAGGGAGAGAAATGTCGGCCCCTAGACCATACGTGACAGATCCCTTACGTACTCGCAGCTCAACTCCTTCTGCTTTATACTATGATTTGGAGCGATATATATTTGCGACTATAGTTGTCATGTCTTCCATATGGTAAGGATATTTTTTGGTACTAATCTGTAATACACGGATTTGGCGCGTGCGCATTTGCTAAGCATGACAAAACAGCAAAAGGAACCACGCATTTTCCGGTAAAACTTTAAAATTTTAAAAGGTTGTTGTGAAAGAACAGCATCATGTAAAATCGCTATGGAGATGTAGAACGTCCACATTTCGTTTCGTTTTGTTTTGCTTTAGTTGAGTTTATTCCGGTGTTAAAAATGCAGTTTAGTCGATTGAGAATGAAGAATGTTTAGACCTAACAGAGAATCCAGCTGTCCGTAAAGTACATACTTTGTACGAATCAGCTATTTGAAACCAAAGGAACTACGTATAACGCAATGCTTCACCTAAAAACGTACTAATCAAAGTACAATTTTCAAACTGCTCTAGTTGAAGATCAGTGAATAAAACGTTCATGCTTGCGTAATCACAAACTCGTGCACACTATATGTCAACTATATGTCAACACCGGATCACCAGAGTGTCCGTAACAAAGAGGTTAAGTTTATATGACTTCGCTCTCTAGGGTCGAGATTTAGTGTCCGTTGTCCTTATTAGAGAGGGTCCGTATTATAGAGGTTTTTTCTTTTAGAAAACGGGTGAGAATTTTTTTCGGGACAAAGCGGAATGTCCGTTATAGAGAGGTGTCCGTATTAGAGAGGTGTCCGTAAGGAGAGGTTCGACTGTACCTTCTCCATCAAAAATATTATCATTATGATTCTTTTACAACTTTAACAAAGTTGGTAAGCAACTTTCCCTGTAAATGTGAATACACTCCATTAAAAATGTTATCATTACGATTCAATCTGTTAAAATACACTCCTTCAAAAATACAGTCCTTCAGTAATATTTCCATTACGATTAAATCTGTTAAAACCTATTCAAACAAAGTGGGTAGGCAACTTTCCCTAACAAAATGTCTATCAATTGGTGTTGTTCTGAACGAAAGCTGACTTGACACCAAAGCTACCTCCATGCAATAACCTATAGTTTGCAGAGAATAGGTGGTTACTATCTTGGTTACTACGTTCTTTATCTACACACATATGAAAACAGAGGTGAATTTCACTCATTTCAGTCATGAGATGACAGATTTACCGTATTAGATTGTTTCAAGAGATTGAAGGCTTTGCTGTTTAGTCCTCCATGTTAAGTCCCCGCTGTCGCCCCTGCTTTAGGTAATCGCGTGCTGTTAAATCACCGCCCAACGGTCCCGGTTTCAATGGCATTTTGTTAACTCCACCGCCCACCGGGGCCAACGCGCCGTTAAAAGTGCGTTAAATCCGAGCTATGGAAGCGTTAAATCTCCGCTATGTCCTGGGGGTCGGGGGGCCGGGGTTTCAATTGACTGATGCATTATGATTTCACTCTTGCCGTGAGCTCTTTCCTTTTGCCATGAACTTTTTGCTTTTGACGTGGGCTTTTGTCGTTACCGTGACAGTTGTGGGCCACCGTACCATACGGTGTGAACTCTACCACCATCAGACTAAAAATATACACCGTCACAAGGAAGGTCTTAAAGAGTGTGGTAAAAACTCAAAGACCCAGTATTACCCATTATGCTTCACGCGCCTCTGTTGTTGTTTTGGCTTTCACGGGAGCGAGGCGCTTATTGCTTTTCGAGTGATCGCAGGGCGCAGTGCATAACGGGTAATACTAGGTCTTTAAAAACAAACAAAAAATAAATAAACAAACAAACAAACAAAGCAGAAAATGTACTCATGAGGAAAGGCCGGCAGACTTCCTAACTGGATCTCGGTTTAGAGAAGCTTGGTTATGGACTTCCCTTAAAAACAAAACATTTACATTTATTGTATTAATATAATGCTTTACAGACTAACAACTTTCATAGTTACTTTGTGCAAATTAGGTCAGTTGTTAATGGGAGAGAAGTGCCCAAAACTCGATTGCTCATTGGTTGATTCATGTGTGGAAACTTGAATACTTATGCTAACAGGACATAAGATACTTTGTTTTCTTTTAAAATTATTGTTCCTTTATGGAATACTGTTTGATTTACTGTGCGCTGGAATGCCCGGAGCAAATAGCACAATCGCTACGGAAAGGACTCTCTGGGAAACTAAACAGAAGACGAGGAGATGGCACCGAGCTTTCGCTTACCAAGAGGTAAATTTTCCGCACTGATTTACGTCCCTAGAACAATCGTGACTATAGCTAAGGCATTTTAAGACCATGAACTTCCGCGGATATCGAAAATTTAAGTACCGTGTTTATAGCAAGCCGCGGCAGACAACAGTGCTCGCTAGTTTGCCCTCAAAGTAGTAAGTTATTCACCTTTTGATTCGTTATCCCTCGTTTTACAGCGAACAAATAGCTTAAGTCATCAAATGCTCGGTAGATTATTAGGGTTTACTATAAAGTAATAAGGAAACGTAAATGTAATTGTAATTGTCGCTGCAGCAGATTGCTGTATGTGAAACGATTTACCGTTCAATTGAAAACTAATATACGTTCATTTGAACACGTCAACTTTTGTACTTGTCCGTTTGAGTTACGTACTTGAAATTGTCTTGGTCAAACGGTTGACGTTTAAAGTTTGCCTCTTGAATGTATCGTTCTCCGTGATTTATACGAATGTGTCCCACGGAATTCGAATGATTTACTGTGAAAGTCTTTCACCGCGCGTTGATAGCCATCGACAGTACAAGTACACATTTATGAGTTTACTGGAAATGTTGATCTTTTATAAGGCTAAAACTCGGAGTTGTTTTTTAATACTCTTAGAGGGCTTTAATAAACCGTCATCTCCAACATTTTAGTAAAGGGCTCCCCAATGAAGAGAGCGGTAAAAGGGGGTCTAGATCACGTTTCACGGAAAATAAAACGGTCCTTTCACAATTCACGAAAAGGAAGACATAATGAAAATCACAGTTCACGGAGAATTGAACATGTATTTCTCGTTTCACAGAAATAATTTTGCAAAATCACGCCTCACGGCTGCTATGGAAATCACGATTCACGAGGAAAAAAAATAGCTCTTGCATCTTCCAGGAAAAAAATAATAATCAAGCCTTGACGTACTACTACGTTATTGACGCCAGGCGCGAGTTTAAGTTTAATTTGTTGTTGCTATAATTCTCTTAACTCTGCTCCGAGAAGTTTTTGTTTGCTGGGTATTTCGGTTTTCACCCTTCCTCAGAAATGAGCCAGCCTTAATATTTTCAAATTCACTAGACGAAAAGTAATTCAGTAGCTCTTTTAGACCTGTATTTTCATCGGTCTGCATGACCTACAGCTTCTTTTGTTATCAGGGCCAGGGGCATCGTTTGTGTTGTACCAGCTATTGTTTCGTTCTCCAATCAATGTCCGTGTCTGGAGAGCTACAGGCTCTCGCTAGACGAATGGCCACTCTGTGGAGGTGCCACTGTTAATTCCACTTATGAACTGGTTATTATCAATCTCATCCTTGCTCTTGATGTTGTTAACTTTTAAGTTATAGAGTACAACTATTGATTTCCATCCACTAAAATGTAGAACCGAAGTCAATTGCTGGTACATACGTGATAAAAAAGTTACCTTCGACTAAACGACGTTCACCCTTTCTCCTTCCACGCAATCCCTTCTGATCACGTTGCTAATATAGTACAGACGCATCTATCTTGATTTTCTTTTCCAGTTGGACTAAGTGAAGCCTTTTATGTCGACTTCTGGTTGGCTGTACTAGCCGAGTATCTCGCTACTTTGTTTTTCATGTTCGCTGTCTCTGGCTCATCGCTTAGATGGGACGGAGCGCCGACAATTTTCCAGCAAGCCCTGGCCGCAGGGCTTTGCACGGCATCTTCAATTCAAGCCTTCAGATCTGTAAGTTTACCGCTTGTGCACGCCAATCCAGCCGTTTCCGTCGCCACGTTTATCACTGGGGATGCTGGTTTGATTCGCGTAATTTGCTCTGTCGTGGCGCAGTTGTTTGGAGGTAGGGAGAAATGGACTATGTATTGTTTAATAGAGATATTTTCAGGTGAGTATCGAAAGTAATTACGCGATGAGTTTGGTTTTGGTTTTGCTTTACTCTATGATTGGACAAAAATACCTTCGCGAACTTTTCAACCAATCAGATGCAAAACTAGAACCAATTCCTACCTGCTCACTCTCGTTTTCCCGCCCTTGGAGCCGGCTGTGTTTATTTGCTTTGCCTTCTGATTGGCTAGTAAAACCAATTCGTGAACTACTTCGATTTCTGATTGGCTGAATGGTGTATTTCCTTCAGAAAGTAGTACGAGTGTTTTATCATCCATGTATTCGCTTTCACAACATCTCCGAAATAGATGTTCTTCTGCTGTTAAATTCCTTGCCAATCGATTCGAACCCCCTTGCGTTTTTTCGATCTTTTCCCAGCAATAACCGGCACAGGAATCGTAATGGCAATCAGTCCAGAACACGCCCGAGGGAAGCTTGGGGCGACTTTGCCAGCAAAGGACGTGAGTGGTGTCCAGGCCTTCGGAGTGGAGCTGATTGCATCGTTTTTACTGGTGTTAACTATGCTGGCATCTATCGACGGCAATAAGGACGCTGCTCGCAGGGACTATGGGACAGCTGCAGCTTTGGGCGTTGTTGTGACCCTGTGCTATCTTATCACGGTAAGCCTGAATATAGTATTGACCGAGAGAGAGGACTTTGGTGAAGGGTCATAGCGGTGGCTTATGTGTGGTTAAAAATACATTTCGAAAATAAGCAGACCATTTCCGAATTCACGTCAGCCTCTTTTTCAAAGCGAGCCTTTTGTCATGGTAATCAGTTTTACTTTGCATATGAATAAAAACTCATTTTCATAAGAAAGACTTCGCACTTATACCCGTTGTGAAAAAGCCTAAAATAAACTCTCAAATGACCTATTGATGCGAAATGTTTGAATCAAAATATTTGGATCAAAATAGCTGCAAAACTCGAATGACTCAAACGCAACCAGACCAAAAACGGAAACGAAACCAAACGAAGGTAGGAACTAAATAAGGCCGGTTATTTAAACGAAGTCTAACTTGGACCGCGGTTTACAACAATCATTTTACCTCCACACCTTTCCCTCCACACTTGAGTTGCTTCAAGTAAATAAATGCTTGTCTCCTTTGTTCATGCCTTCTCAACAGTGAAAAGCCTATGTACGCTGGTATTGGCAAAATGAAAATTACTTGGAACGCGGTTTTGTTAAGCGCCGGCTCAACTCTCCCTAAATAACCGGGCCCTAGTGCGCAGTTGACATCCGTCTGTTGAGGGATTGATCGATGTCCGGATGGGGGAAATTATATCCGAGGGACTTGCAGGTTGAATATTAGTTTTGTTACAGGTGGATTGCTGTGTGAATCCGCATATAGAAAGGAAAGGGGGTGTGAAACCGAAATTTTGCGGTATGCTTATCATCAGGGCCAAATGAAAGAAGGTGGTCTATCTTTTTATTCGTTTTATCCTCCAGTTGCCTTTCACTGGATGTGGTGTGAATCCAGCAAGGTCTTTTGCTCCTGCCGTTTTAACGAACACTTGGAGTGAACACTGGGTAAGGATTCTGTTTAATTTACACTATGAGGACCTTAAGAACAACAGGCTGAGAGCTGTGGCAAGTGCCAAGTGCAGTGAAAGTCAAATATGAAGGTCGGAACACGTGCAGCATGTGTACGCGATTAACCGTGACTCGTAAACAGGAACTTTTAACTGAAACCACAGGTACTCCAATCTCAAGAGCAGCAAAGTGTATGGGAGAGAAACAAGTGTGTGAACCCCACCCCCCTTCCAAGATATGATCAAATCTTGAATAAACAAGATAGCTTACTTTGCTTAATATGTGGGCCCTCTAGTTGTCTGTCTTGGTTTGAGTCGTTTAGGCGATTTTCAGGGAGTTTTAATTTTACCGTTCCTTCCGTCTATATGTACTTCCCGACGGTTGGAGACTTGGCTGGGCAGCCGTACGTAAAAATATCGTACAGCGTGCCTGGGTAAGTCACAAACCTGGTGCTCCTGATTTGAACTTAGGGTACTTTTAATGAAACGTGATTCACGAGCCAGCTGATTTTCTTTGAATTAACTAACGGTGTCGGTGTGTGTTTTCAGGTGTACTGGGCCGGACCAGTTGTGGCATCTCTGTGCGCAGGATTTCTTCACTGCCTGTTATTCAAAAAGGTCGAACATCGCCATCGTTCAACTCGTCAGGAAGATCAGCACGACTATGAAGAGCCGATCATTCAATAGCTTGCTGGCGATTTTATTTGTTGCCAGAGCTGTTTTCATTTCATTGTTGATTTAATCTCGCAAATATTACGCTTAGCGATTGCGCCAAGTCTATCACAGTTTTTTCAATCTATCAGAAAATATTTTTTTACCCACTTTGGCGCTGACTACGGGTGTGCGGTATGCGCGAAAAAACGCATGTGGAAAGTTGCAAATGATTTTGTAGTAACTGATGCAATGTTTCCCCTCTCTCTCTCTCTCTCTCTCTCTCTCTCTCTCTCTCTCTCTCTCTCTCTCTCTCTCTTTCCTTCCTTCTCTCTTTCTTGCTCTCTCTTTTCTTCTTTCCTCGTTCCTTCTGTCCCTTTTTTAAAGGAATTTTAATTAGTTTTGAAACTAGTACAGAGATTCAGTCATTCATCAATAACAGCAAGGAACCGAGCATATTGTCAGATAAGATGAAAAGTTAACAAACCTGCTTAATACCTGTAAATACTTTTTTGTGTGCAAGTTCAAGAATCTGTACCATAATTGACATTACAGTTAATAACCAACAACATTTTCCATGTTGGCTTTACTATTAAAGAATAGATGGCACACAGTAAATATTATTCCAAAATGACTGCCATTGTTTGCTTTAAATTTATACCTTCTTGTCTTGTTTAAGTTAAAACACCCCTTTGAATTTTAAGCTTAAGAACAAGACAAGAAAGGCTCATTTGAATGCAAACAACAACAACAACAACAACAACAACAAAACCTAACATGGCATCCATTTTGGAATTTAAGGTGCATTTGCATAACTCAATGCAAGTTCCCAGTCTCCTATTTCTTTTCGCAGTGTTTGTTTGTTTATTTGTTTTCACAGCAGTAAAGTTTTCTAAAACTTCATAGAAAATATCACTTCATACAAGTTCAGTTTCTTGATGATGCAGCTAATGCCAGGCATTCATGGAACAATAAGTTTGTCTCTGCCTTTAGCCCTTTGTATCGGGAACACAGTGAGAGTAGCTTTCCCATGACTCATCACAGTGATACACCCATCCAACTGTACCGAATCCCCAAGGGACATTTTGACCATTTTCGCATCAACATAGATCAAAATAAAGCATTTGGCATTTTTCACATCAAAATAAACAGAAAACAAATGCTGCTAAACAATGCTCATTCCATCTTTTCTGCTGGAGGTTGCACTTGGGAATTTTTTGTTCCCCAATTATTCTGGGCTGAATTTCCCAGGGAGACATTTTCCAGAACTTCAGGGAGACCGGCTGTTGTGACATTCGCGTGTCCCATCGACAGTACATCTGGAAGAGCATTGCGACGGCCAGTGCGTCCTGTCCTCACAAAGTCATCTATTGTGACACCACAATCTGTTGCAGCACATTCTGCCATCCTACAATAAGGAAAAAATATCATTTGGCAAACACCATCAGATATACACTAATATATATTTAAGAACCTTAAAATGTGTATTACAGGAACCTTTTTTACATGAACCTTGAGGCTGAGATGAACCAACATTCTAAGAACATACCGCAGGCTGGGAGTCAGTTAAGACATTTTTACTTTGCTTGATTGAATTATAAATAAGATTTTGCTCAATTGTATTGTAAATAAGTGGTAGTCTAACAACAATTTACCAAATTAAGAACGTTCAGCCTGTGTGGTGATATTACTGCTGCAAAAATAAGTCTTTTCTGAAGGTGACGAGCTTAAACCCCTTCCTAAAGGCAAGTAATCCCAAATTTGAATGCATGTGCACTTGTGATGGGTTGCGTTGACTTGCATTCAGTTGCACTAAGCTCAAATTTCCATACATGTTCTTCATCATTTGGCCACTGACGCAACCGGTGATGGTGAAAACTTGTGGGTCCTTGTGGGTACTTTTGACACAGATGCAAGCTGGTACTTACGACTAGGCACTTAAATAAAGTTCCTTTCCTTTCCTTTTTCCTTAAGTTGACATTCTGAAATTTGCAATAACTTGCAACTCCATTTGGCCAGGGATGCCAACCTCATGTATTTTAGGAAAACAGATAACCAAACTCGATCTTTGAACTGACTTAACAACTGAGTGCATATGGAGTGCATGAACGACCATTAAATTTTCAAATGCCATCTGTTAAATTTCAGCCTTTACGCTTAAATCGATGACGTCAAATTTAATATTATTTAAAAAAATTAAACATGTATCAGAAAGGGTTTTAAAAAAAGTGAAATTAACATGGACGAGACAATACTAAATATCACTCGAAAAACACAAATAAATATATCATTCTAAGTCTAAGCTAAAAGGCTTTAAAATTGATACAAGAAATCGACATTCCTCGTGCAACAAGAAGAACACGCGTTGAAATGTATTACACAAGATAAAGAATTGCACGAGATGATTTCGCACACTAATAATCTTGAACAAGTGTGCGCCAAACCAACGGTTTTCTTGGATTTACATTGCTTTAAAGTTATTGCGGCTTCTAGATGAAATTGTCGGCGACTGAGTACATTAAACAAGGTTTTGTACATAAGGTTTATGAGCTTTTTCCACAAATAAAAATGATTCGACGACTCTATCGTCGATCGAAACTGAAATAAACGATACAAGATCCAAAAACATTTTTAAAACGTTCAAAATCTAGCGTGTAACTTACAGATTAGTCACGACAAAATCTTGGAGAAATCACGAGCACTTTCAGCTGAATTTTGCAACACAAAAATTGAGCTTTGATGAAATAAACAACACTTCAAAGAAACCGCAAAATGGTTATCGAGGTCCCGTATAAAGCAAAAGATATATCTAGTAGGGAGTAGGGAGAGGGTACCTATCAACTTACTCAACGGGTAAAATTGTGTCACTTGGTGGGGGTAGGTCAAAACTGCTCAGAGATACACCTGACAGGGGTGGGCATTCGTTTAAAAAAAAAAAAAGTACTAAAATGTTTATGACAGGAGGAGGGGTGAGTAGAAAAACAACCAAAATGGCAGCCGTAGAAGAGAGAACGAACTCAAACCCTTTAGTACAACCTCTATTGACAGATCTGTACCAAATTACAATGGCTTATGCCTATTGGAAGAGCGGAAAAGTAATGGACAACGCAGTGTTTGATTTATTTTTCCGTAGAAATCCTTTCCAGGGAGAATTTACTGTTTTTGCTGGGTTGGAAGAATGTGTTCATTTTGTTAGGAATTTCCACTATTCGGATTCAGGTAAGGGCCTGTCGCATTGTAGTTTTTTATCAGAAAGAAGGAGGCAGACTGCTTTCATCATTGCGAAACTGCACTTGTGCTACATCCACAATGTCAAATCGATAAAATAACGATAATTTTTTAGATGCAGTCGAGCAACCCATCCTTGCACGTGCTGAAAAGTATTGATTTAGTACTTATTAAGCTAAGACTTATATCGGTTCACTTTAATGTAATTTCGAAATATATGAAGATCTTCACAATCAAGATGTTAAATGCAACGTTAAGGCTGACTGGGATATCAAGAGTTGGACGTCATTTTGTCCTCTCATCGATTAACTCTGGAGATTTCACGCCTAATTGCATAGGATACGCGCACTCGTCGATCGTCCATTCATTCGTTCACTGGTACCGTCAAGATTCTTTCAGTTGATCCACGTGCTTGCATTGAAGAAAGCAAGAGAGAAATTAGCGACGCAGTTTATTAAAGTAGAAAGTTGTCAGTGCTAAAATTGTTTCTAACTTCCAACGATAATTTCTTGGATACAAAGTTATTTTTTTAACGAGTTTCCACCAATTGAATATCATATGACCACCACATGCCGTGGCCTGTCATTTTTCTCGACTTGTTATTTGTTCACCTGGGCCGAGTTGTTCGAAGCAGGGTTAGAGTTAATCCGGGATAAATACCATGACAACCAATAGGATTTAATCGGACTTAACCCAGGGTTAGCACTAAGCAGGCTTCAAACAACTCGGCCCAGGCCTTAGTTGTTCAAAAGGTGGACAACACTACCTGCCGGATAAATCACAATGCAGCACATGAGCGCTGGCAAAATCAATCAAGTTATCCCGTGGATGGTCCTGTCCACCCTTTGAACAACTGTCCAGAGCCTGCTGTTAATTAATGACAAAATGGAAAGATATTTCCACACTTCTATTTAGTTTATAACTGATTAAAACATTTACCAAGTGCTTCAAAAAATAAATAAATAAATAAATAAATAAATAAAATAATAAAAGGATGGATTTGAAGGGATGTATGCATATTCTGGTTATTATTTTTGTAAAATCTAATGGCCTTTAGTTCTAACCATTTGCTGTTGCCTAAGCAATGGCAGCACCTCTTCAGTTATTCTATATATTAAGACCTTTAGTAGTGGTCTGGCTGAGAACTGATCCCACGGCCCCTCACTTAGCAAGTCTATCCTTATCTCTTTGGATGTAACCGTATGTAACCGTACATACGTACTTGCACAAACTGTACCTCTACATTCTGATTTTAGAGTACTAGCAACACTAGTTTTGTCCTGTAAGTGTGTAAATTTGCTATTTTTTTTTCTTTTTATTACTTTATTCATTCTGTGTATTTTTTTTCTTTTCTGTGTGTTTTTAATATATTATAAGATAAAAAATAAAATAAAATAATAAAAAAAACACTGCTAGTATCTTCAAATGAAAAAATAAATTGATAAATAAACAATAAAAAGAAAAATGGGGAGAATACTTAACTGTTTACGAATTTAAAAACAGGATAAAGGTCAATTGATGAAACACAGTAGATCTAAAATAATTATATTTAAATAAAATATGTCCAGTCTATATTCATCAACTAAAACTTACAATATCAGCTATGAAGAACACCATTAAAATGATTTAGAATGGTGTAAGTCCTGGCTTTGTCAAGGAGCGAGTTCCATTATGTATGTGAGAGATTTTAAACTATACATAGTGGTTCTTGGTCAAGGTGGAGTGAGCTTTCTAGCCTCCCCCTAAGATAGCAAACAGCCCTTCTTTTGTTGGCATTTATTTGGGCATGCCTTATTTTAATTCTATTTTCAGATATTTCGTATCTCAAGACAGTACTGCCAGCAACAGTAGAAGAAGAATTTTACAGTTTCCTCAGAGAAATTGATGCAAGTAAAGTTACTCTCAGTGCTATAATGGAAGGAAGTTTAGTGTTCCCTAGGGTACCTCTGGTGAGACTGGAAGGACCCCTGCCAGGTATGAACTTGTTGCTGTAAAAGATCTTACTGGCTGTCAACCTCCCACTGCTTCCCATCTTAATGCTTTCACACCCAAGAGTTATTTGATTGATTTTATTCTGAATAAATGAGGCGATCGTAAGTGCATTTGTCTTTGGGGGACCTCTTGGAAGTGAAAGTGTGCTCCTTATTCAACTCTTTTACCTCTAATGGCAACTTAAAAGATGTTACTTTGGCCAATACTAGATGATTTTACTACTCTGAGTTTGTTGTTGATTTGTTTGTTTACTTTTATGTGAGCACCTCATTATTTTATTTTGTTTTATTTTAGTGATCCAGCTTATGGAAACAACTCTTCTCAATTTAGTAAATTTTGCAAGGTGTGTTAACTCAGAGATGAACACGAGATTTGTACTTTACTTCATTTAGCGGGAATGTAATTTCACGAAAATGAAAAGAAGGATATTTGACGAGAAAAAGGAAGTTCGAAGGAAGTACATTTTGCAGGAGTTTTCTTCATGATTACCAACATAATCAAACAGGCAGTCCCAGAGCTTGTGTGAACTGTTTTAATTCCCTAGGTAATGTAGAAGGGAACCCCCAAAAAAACCAACAACAAAAACAAAAACACACACACAAAAAAAAAACAGAAACAAAAACAAACAAAAAAAGTTGAAAACAGGTCAACATAAGCACATTGCTTAGTACAGTACAGCTCATCCTCTGTGATATATCCGCTCTGCTATGTGCCTAACTTAATCTCTTCATAAATACCATGGCATCTTTCCACCCACTTTATGAAGGGGTGTTATGGCAGGGTATTAAATATCATGGCACATATTTTTACAGTTCTCTCATTTCATGATATTCCTGTAATGGCAAAAATTAATTCCCATGAAAGTAAGCAAGCAACAAATTCATAATTTCGAATGAATGGCCACTTTGGGCAAAGACTTTGCTTCATTTAGTTGTGTGAACAAAAAGTTTCTATTTCTTTATTCGTTTCACTGATTTTCTTTTATCAGCTTAGTTGCAACGAATGCAGCTAGATTTCGTCTTGCGGCTGGTTGGGATAAGGGTTTAATAGAGTTTGGCCTGCGAAGATCCCAAGGACCAGATGGAGGGTTATCAGCATCTAAGTACTGCTACATTGGAGGTAAGTTCTGTGGATGATAATCATGACAATAACAATGATACTGATGATGCTCATAATGGAGAAGATGGCAATGATATTTATGATGACGATGAGGGGAGGAGAGGAAGAAAGGAGGGGGAGAAGACAAGGAGGAGGGGAGGGGAGGGAGAGGGAACGGGGAAGGAGGATGTTGACGATGATAACGAAGATGGTTATGTTGATGATGTTGGTGGTGATAAGGACAACATTGATGGTCGCAACGTTGGCAATAAATCGAAAGAAAAGGAGTTCTCAACTGACTACTCCCCTTAGGGGCTTTTCAGGGCTAATGAAATAAAATGGTTCAAATAAACATAATAGAGTGAATAATCCCACATGGTTTGGGGGTAGGGGGGTAGGGGACAGACCAGTTGGCTATTTACAAGTGCCGCTGAGTAGCTGAACTAGGGACTACCAAGAACACTAATTGCAGCAAGTGATCAGAGCGAGACTTGAACCTGGGACCAATGGATCACTGCTTTAAGGATTCGAACTTATGAGCTTCGGATTACTAGTTGGGATGCTCTGCTGCTGAGCTTCAGGAGACCCGTGGGAGCTAGTCATGCTCGCTTGAAATTTGAACTTAAGAGTTCGCGTGTTTTTGAAAGGCGCAAAAGTATTACACTTTCAGTACTTCTTTTTCATTTCGTATCAGGGTTTGATGCTACCAGCAATGTCTTAGCTGGAAAATTATGTGGAATTCCCGTACGAGGAACACAAGCTCATGCATTTATCACGTCGTTCACACCAGACGAACTACCGCAGATTGGCAAGCTACAACCCGCGGATACATGCCAAGAACCAAGGGATTTCTATCCAGTTGTTTGTGACTGGTTGAAGAAAGTCACGGCCGTGTTGCGTGTTTTGGAAAGTGAAGTGCATATGGGTGAACTAGCAGCGTTTTCAGCATACGCTGTGGCTTTTCCAAACGCGTTTCTTGCACTTGTTGATACCTACGACGTCATCAGGTATAAATACGCTGCATCGAGACTACAACGTACAGGCTTGCGCAAACGCTTGCGGCAAACGCTCGCGGCTTTTTCCAGCGTTGTTGACCGTTGTTCAGATGCTGTGCAAACGGTCGAAATAGGTGCCAAAAATATTGAGCGTATTTCCGTGTGTGTTGCGCGTACGCGTGCCCAACATTCCTTTGCAAATGAGCACGCGTTGTTGCTAAGCTACGCCTCTGCGGGAAGAAGAGAAATGTTTGAATTGCTTCAAACGTGGTCCGAGGCCGAGTTGTTCGAAGCATTTTAACGGTTTAACCACTTTGAATACCAAACTTAACCAGGGTCCCGGCCTTGGCGCTTATGGTTCGCGCTTCAATAACGTTCTCGGCCAAGTTGTTCAAAGTAGGCTTAGTGCTAACTTGAAATCGGGATGAATATAACCACCTATAGGTTTTAAGCGGACTTAACCAAGCGTTAACGCTGGTCTTGCTTCGAAGAACTCGGCCTTGACGTTTATGGTTCGTGTTTCTATAACTTACTGATCTGTTGTTGTGTTTAGGAGTGGCGTTCCGGGTTTTTGTGCCGTGGCATTGACTCTCAATGATTTTGGTTACCAAGCGGTGGGAGTCAGGCTCGATTCGGGAGATTTAGCTTACCAGTCAAAGGAAATAAGAAAATGCTTGGAAGCAGTAGCAGAAGTGTAAGTTGGTACTTCTGTAAAGGAAATGAACTCCTTCTCTGTAAGTGAACGTAAATTTCATAACCGTTTCGTCGCGCTGTAGGTGTGGGAAGGGCTAAGTTAGATGTGATGGACAGAGCTCATTACGCTCTGAGCAAAATACGCCCTTTAGCCAACCTCAGTTCGAAGCAATTCACGTCTTGGTTTTGCTAACCAATCAAAACGCTAAGCAGGTATTCGCAGCCAGCGCCTAGCGCGGGAAAACCAGAGAGGGGAAGGCACAAATTGGTTTTAGTTTTGCATCTGATTGGTTGAAAAGTTCGAGCAAGTTTTTTTCATCCAATCATACGAGCAAAGCAAAACCAAAACCAAAGCTGTCGCGTAATTACTTTGGACACTCAAATGAAAACTGATCTATAACCTTGTCTCATTTTCTCTTACCTAGGTTTGGTTTACCTTGGTTTGCAAAAAGGAGAATTGTCGCTAGTAACGATATAAACGAAGATACGCTCCTGTCTCTCAACCAACAAGTAAGTGAAGTGCGCACGCAAAGTAAATGAAGTGCGCACGCAAAATGAAGAAAAATCCACAAATCTCCGCGTTCTTTTAGAATCGTTGTTTTGAATTCAACGTCGTGAAGCCATTGCACCTTTCAGCCAATCACAAATCGAAGTATTCAGTCGCCATTTGTTTTTACTAGCCAATCAGAACGCAAAGTAAATAAACGCAGCCGACGCCAAGCGCGGAAAAACGCGAGTAACTAAGTAGCAATTGTTTTAGTTTCACATCTGATTGATTTGGGAGAATGGTGAAGAATTGCACTCGAATGCATGCTGCACGTGCAGTACGGTTGTTTTGCCTCGATAAGCTCAAGGTTTTGTGGCGTTCTCGTTGAGTAAGGGTCTTTCTGTTGCTGGCGTTGCCGTCGTCGTTGCGTATTCTCTTTAAAATTAACCGTGAGACAGTCGAGCCTCTATCGACACTAGAACAGCATGTCTCATCTCTCGTTGTCATCGTCAGCCTCCTTCTCATCCCCCTCCTCTTCCTCCTTCTCCTCCTCTTCCTCGTTCTCCTCGTCTTCCTCGTTCTTGTCCTCTTCCTTCCCGTCTTCCTCCGTCTCCTCCTCTTCCTCCTCCATCTCCCCCTCTTTTTCCTCCTCCTCTTCCTCCTCCTCTTCGCCCTTCCCCTCTTTCTCCTCCTCCTCCTCTTCCTTATCCTCTTCCATCGCCTCCTCTCCTTGTCCTCCTGCTCATCATCACCACCTTCTTCCTCGTGATTGCTATTCTTGTTTTGTTTTCTTTTTTTCGCTCAGGGTCATGACATAGATACCTTTGGCATAGGCACTCACCTTGTTACGTGTCAAAAGCAACCTGCTTTAGGATGTGTTTTTAAGGTATAGAAGCATGAATATGTATGATTGGCCATTGAGAATAAAGAAAGATTGTACGATTTCAAAAACAACCGTTATCGTTGTCGTTCTCTGGTCTTTTTCCAGTTGGTAGAATTAAACGGCGATGCAAGGATGAAGCTGAGCCAGGATATCGAGAAAGTAACGATACCAGGAAAGAAGGAAGCTTTCAGATTATATGGTGGTGACGGTAAATGATGGGTTTTTACTTTTGGGCGGGTGGGGAGGGAAGAGAGCACCCTGTCCTCCCCTGTAGCGAGCAACTGTCGCAAACCCAGCGCGGTGACAAAGCCATCTTAATTTGTTATCTCTTTCCCCAGGTCGCGCTCTTCTTGATCTCATGCAGAGATGTGAAGATCCTCCCCCGGCGCCTGGAAAGAGAGTGTTATGCCGTCACCCATTTGACGAGGCCAAGCGGGCGTATGTCTGTCCTTCTCATGTGGAAACGCTGTATCACGTTTACTGGAAAGACGGCAAGGTACGCAGAAATTCAAACATGCTCGGAATATTTGACACCTGACTGACGTAAAACCGAAGCCGAGGTTGCCACTTCGGAGAATCACGACAGTCGCAAACAATCTGAGTGAACCAATCAGAATTCGATTAAAATACATTCAGCCGGCGCCAAGCGCGCGGGAAAACTCGCGCGACCAAGTGACAGTTGGTTTTGGCTCAGCCTCTGATTGGCTGCTACAGTGTCAGGAAAGAATCGTGGAAGTAAGTTTGCGGGAGTCTGGAGAGTAGTCAAAACTTCCTTTCCATTCTCAACTGAAGATTATTCTTATTAAAACACACTTGCTTCGGTTATAAAGTTTTCGCAAAGTAATAGTGTTAGTTGTAATAGATGGCCTTGAGCTGGTCTTATCAGTGATATTTGTTTTATTATATTTATTAAAAGATTTGTAGTCCTTTACCGCCGTTAAAGGAGATTCAAGAGCGAGTGAAGAATTCTCTAAAGATCTTTCGGCAAGACCACCTGAGAGGTTTAAATCCTACGCCATACAAGGTATATTATCAGCCTTCGCATATGGCAGCGACAACCTCGTCCAAACTGTACGCAATTTGATTTCAGCAACGTGTACTAAGCTTGGTGGATAGCTAGTTTTTCAGGATGGTTTGCTACTGCTGACCGAACAGAATCCGTCCCCTCATGCATCCTACTTAACTGCCCTTCCTGGTACCATAGGATAGGAACTTAAGTACCACTTCGGTCCTCTTGAAGTAATGCTTAAACACTGCGGAATAACTCCAGCAATTTGGCTCATCTGTTCAGATTTATGCACAGAGACAAGTTACAACCTGAGTTGCAAAAATCTTCAGACACGTTTAAGGAAAACAGCCTTTGTTACCAAGAATCGCTGCTGGTAATAGATATGTGATGTATAGGACACACCCCTTCCCTCTCCCACGTGCAAAGCTGTTAGTCTACGTTTTGAGCATGATCTTACATTGGTAGCAACCTTGATAACGTAAGATTTGAGGGCCGAGGGGGGGGGGGTATGGGGGCATTGAAAGCGGAATATATGGAGACACCATGAAAGATCAAATGAGGTGCAATGTTTCAAGTATTTGCGCAACTACCTGTGACAACCTTGAGACCCAGCCTTGATCTTTCGTGCATCCTTGACTATCTTTTACGTATCCGTTTGCCTTGCAGGTTTCGTTAAGTGACAGTTTATACACATTCATGCATCAGCTGTGGCTTAATCATGCGCCCATTGGAGAATTGTTCTGAGTTCTGAAAGAAAACGAAAATCTGCAAACAGCCCTAATGCCCAGGTTTCTTCTCAAGTGACCGCTTCCGGGACCACGCATTGTGTGACACTTGTGACATCATTAGCTATGTAACGCAATTTTGAGGCCAGAGGATAGCTTTACAGGAAGCTAGGGTGGCCTTTATTTCCGGAAACTTTAATTGATTTACAGGATATGAAGTAACAAAATTTTGGAATCGCGAGAACATTTTTATGACCTGGTGAAAACGTAACAACGGAATCGTACAACAAGTTCGTAACCTTAACGGAGTCGGATTACTTCGTCGTTTACGATCAGTTAAGAATTTGGCTGTCGGAATTCGAAGAATAAACCAATCACAGTGCTCGTTATCGTGCATTGTGATTCGTCCGTTCTTCCAGCTCAATTTGCATTGATCGTAAATGACAGATTCACACAATTCTTTGATAGAAATTTCCATCAAATGTCGGTCTTATCACTTTTGTCCCTGATTCAGTTGTAGTAGGAATATTTTGCAGTTGACCTCATTTTTCCATGTCATATTATTGGTGTCATGTTGGTATTGGTTGCTCGAAACGTCCCCTTATTCCTTAGTGGGTCTAATGAAGATTTTACAAGTACAGAATGTCAAGTCAGCTAATACGGAGAAAATCAACTACTTACATGCTATCGCACCTCCACCTGGAAAACAAGTGAAAATGCAAAAATCGCGGTCCTATTCGTCGATATGTAAACAGTATTCATAGATATTGGGGTAAATATTGATTCAACATTACCAAATCTGTGATTAGACAACTTAATTGAGAACTTTGGCCAGTCACAGCTGGCGCCGGCAAAAAAATAAACCAGTCAAACTCGAAGCGAATGTATGTGGCCAGCGCGAAGGACGGGAAAACTCTGTCGACGAAGGCGGTTGCCATTGTTTTGCTGCTGAAAAGCCATCCATAGTTTAGATATTGCTCAAGTTACATAATACTACAAATTTAACCCGACCACCCACCCAAAAAAAATCGCATAAAAAGTTGTCACTTAGCGAGGTTAAACTGGAAATTGCGTTGTCCCGTCTGTTATTTCACCATTTTAAGCAAATGCGCATGCGTAACCCCGTGTACTCCAATGCGTACCAAAACAAAAACTACGCACCATATGGAAGACAAAATTACTACACTGACAAATATATAATCGATTGAATCTATAGTATAGGTGGAACGGACCTGCGCTGCGAGTACGAAAGGGATCTGACACATATGGTCTCTCCCTCACTGCCTATCGGGGATAGGTATCCGAAATTTGCAAGGGCCCTCGCCGGGACTGGTATAAGCGATCCGTAGGCCGAAATTTCAGGGATTATCGTCATGGTACAACGCTCAGACTTAAATATCCAGAGGCACCGCTACTGGTTCTGGCCTTTTTTTCAGTATTATTTTATTTTTTGAGGTATTTGATATGCCCGTGAGATGTGCATGACACATTATACATCAGTCAATTGAAACCCCGGCCCCCCCGATGCCCGGGTCGTAGCGGGGATTTAACGCACTTTTAACGGCGCGTTCGCCCCGGTGGGCGGTGGATTTAACAAAATGCCATTGAAACCGGGACCGTGGGCCGGTGATTTAACAGCACGCGATTACCTAAAGCGAGGGCGACAGCGGGGACTTAACATGGAGGACTAAACAGCAAAGCCTTCAATCTGTTGAAACAATCTAATACGGTAAATCTGTCATCTCAGGACTGAAATGAGTGAAATTCACCTCTGTTTTCATATGTGTGTAGATAAAGATCATAGTAACCAAGATAGTAACCACCTATTCTCTGCAAACTATAGGTAATTGCATGGAGGTAGCTTTGGTGTCAAGTCAGCTTTGGTTCAGAACAACACCAATTGATAGACATTCTGTTAGGGAAAGTTGCCTACCCACTTTGTTTGAATAGGTTTTAACAGATTGAATCGTAATGATAATATTTTTGAAGGAGTGTATTCACATTTACAGGGAAAGTTGCCTACCCACTTTGTTAAAGTTGTAACACAATCATAATGAGAATATTTTTGATGGAGAAGGTACAGTCGAACCTCTCCTTACGGACACCTCTCTATAACGGACATTCCCCTTTGTCCCGAAAAAATTCTCACCCGTTTTCTAAAAGAAAAAACCTCTATAATACGGACCCTCTCTAATAAGGACAACGGACACTAAATCTCGCCCCCAGAGAGCGAAGTCATATAAACTTAACCTCTTTATTACGGAAACTCTGGTGATCCGGTGTTGACATAGTTGACACATAGTGTGCACGAGTTTGTGATTACGCAAGCATGAACGTTTTATTCACTGATCTTCAACTGGAGCAGTTTGAAAATTGTACTTTTATTAGTACCTTTTTAGGTGAAGCATTGCGTTATACGTAGTTCCTTTGGTTTCAAATAACTGATTCGTATAAAGTATATGTACTTTACGGACAGCTGGATTCTCTGTTAGGTCTAAACATTCTTCATTCTCAATCGACTAAACTGCGTTTTTAACAGCGGAATAAGCTCAACTAAAGGAAAACGAAACGAAATGTGGACGTTCTACATCTCCATAGCGATTTTACATGTTGCTGTTCTTTCACAACAACCTTTTTGAACAGGTGCTTATGGGAATATAACAGCTAAAAAAGAAACAGTTGTAACCAACCAATGTCTGGGAGAATCCCTGAAGGCACCAAACATTTTCTAACTTTGAACACTAGTTCATTAGGAGCTATTGCTCTTTTTGAATAACTTGTTAGTTCTTTTGTCCATCCCCTGTCCAACAAGACACGTTAATGTCATTGTATACGCGAGATTATTGTCCCCGTTTGTTCGCGCGGAATTCAAATAATAAAATAAAACAAAATATCTCTGAAAAAGCGACAGCGACAGCGTTTTAAAGTTTTACCGGAAAATGCGTGGTTCCTTTTGCTGTTTTGTCATGCTTAGCAAACGCGCATGCGCCAACTCCGTGTATTGCAAATTAGTACCAAAAATATCCTTACCATATGGAAGACATGACAACTATAGTCGCAAATATATATCGCTCGAAATCATAGTGTAAAGTAGAAGGAGTTGAGCTGCGAGTACGTAAGGGATCTGTCACGTATGGTCTAGGGGCCGACATTTCTCTCCCTCACTGCCTATCGGGGATAGGTATCAGAAAGTGGCAAGTATAAGCGATCCGCGGGCCGAAATCTCGGGGAGACTCGTCATGGTACACCGCTCAGGCTTAAATGTCCAGAGGTACCGCTACCGCTTCTGCATGTTTTTCGTTAGCTATTTAGTATGCGCATGCGCAACTGGCCTGGTGTACCAATATGCCACGAGAGAGTAAATTAATATGTGCCTTCAAATCAAGATTACTTCCAGTCCGTGATAGATCTATTGTCGAAAAGAAGAAAGAGCAGAAGAATAAGTCGTAATTAGGGTCTCTCCGTTGGGAGGACCACAAGTAGTTAATATTCCAGTTTGCAGCGATAGTTTTTGACAACATAACAAGTTCGCATTTTGTTTCTGTTCGTTCGCTCGTCGTATCATTGTGTAACCCCGTTAGTTGGTTGATGACAAAGAATTGGCTATCGCAGTTCTCTGTTTCCTGCTGAAGAGGTACGATTTGAACCAATTAACAGCCATGACCGCTGCAAGTTTAGACAATAAAAGATTGTGATTTACGGCGTGGAACGCTTTCGACAAGAGCTGAAATCTAGTCGCGGAGTTAAGACTCCAATCCTAAAGAAAAAGTGCGCAGATCTCCCTCGTCAGCTGGTTCGTTTGTTGCCATGTTTAGTTTAAATTTTTGCGGAAGTTCTCCCCAGTTTTATTTAAATAGAAACTGCTGAATTCACTCACGTGATTTTTTTTTTCCGCGAGGCATTTGTTTGCTGACGTTATCAGCGTGCATCATTGGGAATTTACTTGCTATGTTATAGTTATTGTTGTTTGAGCTGCGATGTTAGGGACTACAGGGACTTTAGCATCTACTACGGCGACGTCCACGGAAACGTCAGTTAAAACTGCTAGTTTACGGTTCCAAATACTTTCGTGATTAATCCAGTTTGCTGTTGGAATGAATTGCATTGACGGAAACGTCAGTTAAAACTGCTAGTTTACGGTTTCCAAATATTCTTGTGAATAATCCAGTTTGCTGAATTGGAATGAACGGTGTTTAAACTAAGAAAGATGAAAGTGCTCTGTGAGCAAACTCGTGAATTGAACACGTAAATTAAATTATTTTTCAGTTGGATTATGTCTATAATTTTTGGTATCCTGACTATTCATATCACTGTCGCACTCACATGTTTGCCCGTGTTAAACATACATTTGATCGTACCAAAATTCTTGGACCTACAATGTTGGGAGTTGTTGCGCCCGTCTGCACGCAGCCTTATGTAAGCAGGAAATAGAACGTTTCTACTGCTGAAAATATCTTCTTTCTTGAGCATGGGAATGAGTGTATGGGTCTTTCGGGTGGTGAGGCCTTTTAACCGACTGACAAATACCTTAATATTCTGGGATGTGCAATTTACGGAACGCGCTCAACTGACCACCCCAGCCAACTTTAGAGAGAGTAGTGCGCGCGTGATCAAGTTGTTTGGGTAGACGGCAAGTACATTCATCTTAGGGCACGTTCGATAGAGCTAATCGGCTAACGCAATGTTGGACCCAATTCAAATCCTTTGGACATAAATTGTTTTGTTCTAAGTATTTCCGTATCATTTATATGTGAATGCTACATTATAACACAAATACAATAAACAAGGAATCTCAACCCCGGGAGATCTGAATTGAGTACAGGAATGCGTTAGCCAACTAGGTCTATTGACCCTTTTCTGGATAAGAACAAACGGAATAAACTCTAGTTTTTCTTGGGAGGTAAGTTAAGGGATATTTCTCAACAACATTTTGTAGGGAAACGATGCTGAGAATCTCGTTTGAATGCCGATGACACCAAAACACTCCAGCACTATTTTTGAGGTGTAAAGCATCGTAATCTTATTCCTGAATAAGGCCAATTCACAGACGCATACAAATCGATGCCTCAGCACAATATCGGGATATTTTTTGAGATACTTAGAAAATCTCACGATATTTCGAAAAAAAATGCGATATTATAAATTTTGTGAAGGAAAATTTATTTCAATCCTTTTTTTTTCTCAGGAAAATTGAGAAAGAAAGCTAGGGTGCTTTCGATTGAGAAATCTGGATTTAGATCTTCAAATCCGGATCTTTTTTATTTCCATTCCAACACGGATTTCGCCGAAGATTTCATTAATTGAATCCATTCTCATTTTCTGAAAAAAAGAAAAAACTTCCATAATACGCACCCTCTCTAACACGGACAACGGACACTAAATCTCGGCCCCAGAGAGCGAAGTCATATAAACTTAACCTCTTTATTACGGACACTCTGGTGATCCGGTGTTGTCATATAGTCTTGTGCACGAGTTTGTGATTACGCAATTATCAACCTTTTATTCACTGATCTTCAACTGAAGTTTTGAAAATTGTACTTTTATAAGTACCTTTTTAGGTGAAGCATTGCGTTGTAGGTAGTTCCTCTGGTTTCAAATAACTGATTCGTATAAAGTATGTACTTTACGGACAGCTGGATTCTCTGTTAGGTCTAACCATTCTTCCAGGCGTTCAAATAGTTTGTCCGGTCCAGTGAAAATGTATTGGCTTGGAACTTTTTTTACTGCACAGGGTTAATCCCATTTATCTGACGAACTATGCAAGGTGATTTCAAAAGCTCAGTCGCTGTATCTGATTAAACGACGACTCGCGAAAGCCGTCCAGAAGAACATTTACAGACTATTTTAAAGCTTGAATGATTAGAATGAATACAGGACATAAATATTAAAAGAACTACTCCAGTTACTGTTCGCTGCACTTGTTAACTACGGAAAGACGTTTTGCAGAACTGTACTTTTATTATTACCTTTTTAGGTGAAGCATTGCGTTGTACGTAGTTCCTTTAGTTTCAAATAACCGATTCGGATAAAGTATGTACTGTAACTGAGATGTACAAATCATTGTGTCTGAATACCGTATAATAGTCAGTTTAGATACACTGGGCCGTTACTGAACACTTAAAACTGTTCGTTACTGAACACTTAAAACTGTCAGTGGTGTCTTAAAAATGATGCAATCTTGATGACCTCTATAATACGGACACCTCTCTAATGCGGACACTTTGGTCTGTCGCTTTAGTGTTCGCATTAGAGAGGTTGAACAGTATATAGCTTTAGGGGAAGTTGCGTACCTACTTTTCTTTAAGTTTTAAGTAATTGAATCATGATGAGAATACCTTCGAAGGACAAGATAATTTGATATTTTTATAATTAAGTTTAAGTTGATCAAAGTTTATACGGAGTGAATTATTGTTGAGGATATTTGGAATAAAAGCATTTAGAAGCGTTTTCATCACTACCAATTTGAAATTTATTTTAAATAAATAGATTATTTTAAATCCACCTTATTGTACGAAGCGTTTGAGATATCGGCTCAGGTATCTATAGAGTATCCTACAAAGGGTGGGTCGTTAGGGACGTTTTGGTGTCGTTTTCCGGCGGAAGACAGGTCTTTTTATGTGCTGAACCTGTTGTGTTTGACGTTAAAAACACACGTCCATTTGCATTCATATACTACCACGATCCATATAATTCTGAAGTAGTTTTGGGGATGACCCATTCGCTATATCCGACACAATGCCGATTTATATGAACTCTGGCTTATCAAAATGAAAGTGGATTTCTGCAGCAATTCGGCATATTGAAGGCCAGCTTTCGGCGCAAATGGAGATTGCAGCTTATCAAAGAGGCTGCAGTTTTTTTAATAAAAGAACGAAAAACAGTTAAAGTTTGACATTTACAACGAGTATACCGACGATCTCGATTTGAGTTGAGTTTCTTCACTTGGTTCGGATGTCCCCGCTATGCGGGTCTTTTAAGAGAAGTCTTGGCCTTGGGGGCGGGGTAATAAGCCGTTTTTTAACACTAAGTCCCGGGGGTCGGGGGGGCCGGGCTTTCAATTGACTGGAGCATTATGACTTGGTACAACAAATATTCCCATACACCAAGTACCTTCCCGATCTTTCTATCGCAGGCTCAATCTTTCCTGGTACATCATGTTGACGTACATGAAATGTTCATAAAAACATCAATATTTTTCTATATCAGATGAGTTGGACCGTTTTTAGAAATTTCTCTCGCCAGGTAAGATCCTAAGTGTTATGTGAAGACAAACGTATTGCATTTTTTTTTAACTTTAATGGACATCAGCATTTTTACGCGTTTTATGTGTAAATTGCAGTGTCTTGGTGGATACAACACTCTTAAACATTTTGAATTGTATATACCATAAAACCTTCGATAAATCGCAGTGAAACACGCTTATAGTGTAATAAACACAGGGCTGTCATTTTAAGGTAAATAACGCTACTCCCTTTATTTAAATGCTCACTATCGACAATTTTGTCCTCACCGGTCTAGAGTTAATTTAAAGCCAGTTGTTACTGCACAAAGAGAAGCCGTCATCTGAGTGATAGGCCAGTTTGAAGGATTTCGTCCGCGTTATCTGAAACTTAAAACCATAAAAATTATTCCAACATAATAAATAGTACTTGATGGTGTAATTACATATGCAATGCTGCTAAAGGATGTTTACATTTTAGCCTGTTAGTCAGCTGGTTAAGAAGGTCAAAATTGTAGAAGTCGGACCAAGGGATGGACTTCAGAATGAAAAGGTTTGTGAATGCACTTAGAATCCTTGGTTGAGCTCACTTGTTTTTATTTATTTATTTTTTTAAATTCAACTTATTCAGGGACTTAACGAATGTCTGTTGTCTCAATTATCCAGACCATCTTTTTCCTGGTCCCAAATTTTCTTGAATATTAATCATGAAAAAAGATCTGTGGGTTTGATTTTTATATCCATATATCTATATCATTGATTGGTGAACATTAAGGCATGTACTTCAACAAGGCATTTTAGTGTCTGGCCTCGGTTGTTCAGAAGGTGGATAACGCTACCACCCTTTGAACAACTGGGGCCATAAAGGAAAAGGAATAATGTTGTGACACGTTTCAATAATCACTTCTGCTTCTTATTGCAACTAATTTGTTTTGTTCTTGGGTACATTGGTAAATAGGGTATTCATGATTATTTAGTATTATCCAGACAAATACCCTGAGCCATCTAGTGCTGGTGATCAAGGTTCAGTTGTGATCTGGAACAGCATTACATGTAATGTTTCATGCAGTTGCCTTGTTTTTGCCTCGATGTAATTATTTATTGACTTATTTTTTGCAGCGTATTGTTCCCACTGAAACAAAGATAAAGCTGATTGACATGCTCTCAGAGACTGGACTATCATCAATTGAAGCAACCAGTTTCGTTTCACCAAAATGGGTTCCACAGGTATTTAGCACGTTGGTTGAGGTTAGACTACAGCAGCTCGCATCCCACCAATCATTAATCTAAGCTATCATAGGCCCTGTTTACAAGCAGGTAGCGTAATGCTATCGTAGGGCTACTCTATACTGTCTAGCACTAAGGTTACCCTAGTACTTGCACATTTTTTCTTTTTGTTCTTTCATTGATATGTTATTAGGCTCACCCCAGCATCCGGGTAACCATAGCTGTCTTATGAACACTCTGCAAGGGACAACTTACCAGCACAGGGCAACTTTTGACTAGTTTCTATCATTTTCAGTCCTTGGTAACTTAGTGCAACCTCATTACATGTACCAAGGGCATAATCTGTCCTGGCTGGACGTAGGGTGATCCTGTGTCTGAAATTTTGCTTCTAAAGCTGACTATCTTCACATGACCCTTCTAAATAAACACTTAATTGACCACTCTGCTTGAGGGGCTTTTCAGGACTAACTGGTGACAACTCTATCAAGATGTATCAGTGTCATAACCATTCTACCACACTACCTCTACTAACTGAATTAAAATGCAGTGTACCCCCCCCCCCAAACGGTTTTGAAGTTCCCAACAAGCTAAGCACAGCTAACCCAGTATTGCTAAGTTCTTTTGTTTGTAATGGTTATAGATGGCTGACCATGAACAAGTCATGAAAAGAATAAATAGGACTCCAGGTGTCTCGTATCCAGCTCTAACCCCAAATCTCAAAGGATTTGAAGCAGCGGTTAGTACTTGCCAATTTCATATCAATTTTACCGAAACGTAACATTCAAATCGTTTTACTGTTATTATTATTATTATGTACGGTGGCCCATGGGTGTCACAGCACAACCAAAAACTCTCACGGCACAACCAAAAACTCTCACGGCACAACCAAATAACTAACTGTAAAACCAAAAACTCGCACGGCAAAATCAAATAAATCACGGCAGAACCAAAATCCGCTCACGGCGGAAGTGAATTTCACGGCTGAAGTTCTTCGGGATGTTTACAAGGATATACAGTAGATCAGTATGGCATACACTACAGCTCAGAGGTAAAAGGGTACCACGCATCGTTGTGCAAGAGCTCCTCAGGGAAATATATCCTGAAGGCAGTGAATTACCAAAGGCACACCGCCTTAAGAAAAGAAAATATCACAACCCTGGCCCAAACTATGCTTGGCACTGTGACAGCTACGATAAACTTAAGCCATATGGATTCGCAATTCTTATTCATGGCTGCATTGACGGCTGGAGCCGCAAGATTATGTGGTTATATGTAACGCGATCAAATATGTGGCAGCCTATTACCTTGATGCCATTGAAGAGTATTGAGGGTGTCCAGTTGATCATGTCACAGATCTGGGCACTGAGAATGAGATCGTGGCCGCTGTCCCAGCGAATTTAGACCCGCCTACATTTGGACCCCTCGGTACAAATCCGCTAGTGTATTTGGACCCCCGGTCCAGATCCGCTAGATCGGGGAAACTTGAGGAAAAGACTTAGATCAGTTAATTTGTTGTTTAAGGCATTCGCGGCGGCATTTCGTAAAGTATGTAGATCTAAGGAGCTGAAGAAATGATCCTCGCACTTTCTGGACAATTTAAGCAATTGTCCCTTATATGCACTTGAAAAATTCAAGTGACTCCAACGGGATTCGAACCCACGACCTCTGCGATGCCGGTGCAGTGCTCTCACCAACTGAGCTATGAAGCCACACAGTTGAGAGCAGGTCAATTTGTTGGGCTCATGAGTGTTTTCCCGTGAAAGGAATGATGAATGAAAGAAATGATTATGAAGTGCGGGTTAGAAATGAGCTGAAGAAATGATCCTCGCACTTTCTGGACAATTTAAGCAATTGTCCCTTATATGCACTTGAAAAATTCAAGTGACTCCAACGGGATTCGAACCCACGACCTCTGCGATGCCGGTGCAGTGCTCTTACCAAC
>BLFK01000991.1:698131-730631 GCA_014634185.1 Astreopora myriophthalma | reverse complement strand
GACGGGCCCAACAGGTGGTGAACGCTGCCATGAAGATGTTGGTGTTCACGTTGAGGCTGGCACAGTGATCTTGGGCACGGAAATGCACTTCGACTCGGTGTTCGTCCACACAGCTGATGTAGCGGATGTCGTGCTGGTTGCTGTCCATGAAAAACCAGAAGGCCTGCGGGTCGATGAACTCCTTGACTTGCATCAAGTTGTCCCGCTGTCCGAATTTACCCCACATGCTGTTGAGCATGAGTTTGGCCAAAGACCGTTGGCCTGGGTTCTTGGCGATCTTGGCCGGGTCCAGTCTTCGACGTAGGCTCAACGTTGCACATCCGTCTCGTACCCGGCAGGCCACCCCGAGGCTTCCGTCTTGACTTGGAGCCAGGTGTTGATGTAGTCCGCAAACAACCCGACCCATGTCTCGGTGAAATGGCGGATCTGTGGACGTGAACGAGAAAGAAAAGAGGAATGAGGGAACGTCCCAAAAAAGGGAAAGACAGGAACCAGAAGGGATGGACTCACCTCATGCACGTGTTGGACGACATAGCCCATCTCCACCACCTTGAGGATCTCCGGTATGCACCAGGTTCCCGTCAAGGCCTGCTTGTCGTCCCCGTGGTCGCAACTGAGGGGCATCTCGTGGAGCAGTTTGTCCATGTCCCGTTCCACGCACATCCAGCACAGAGGAAAGGTGAGTCTCCCGCCACACCGGTAAGGCAGGATGGGATGGAACAAAGTGTCCGGTGGCAGGATCGTACACGACGCCAACCCGAAGTCCGACGACAAGTCCGTGGTCCCCGGTTTGTAGAGGTAGGTGGGATGTCTGTCGGGGTACCGACCGTACTTGTTGACCCACTGGTACAGGCTGGTATAATCCACGTACCGGATCTCCTCACCGCGCTGAGCGTTGACGAGGTAATACAGCCAGGCTGCATTGGTGCATCCCCTGAAGAAAGCGTCCCAGGGCTGGAGGGGCGGCAGCAGGGCGGCATCGTCCACGTAGGCCTGAATTTCAGGGTTGGCTGCTTTGCAGTCCCGCCACTCACATTCCCAGATGGTCTTGACGTGGTACCCCCGATGATGTAAGTCCTCTAACCGCTCCATGGTGAAGCGGTACACGTCCTCCATGGAGCGATCGTCCAAACGGTGGAAGGTCTCGGTCCGCTGTGGGTAGGACACCC
Source organism: Astreopora myriophthalma (assembly GCA_014634185.1). Lineage (NCBI taxonomy): Eukaryota > Metazoa > Cnidaria > Anthozoa > Scleractinia > Acroporidae > Astreopora > Astreopora myriophthalma. The sequence continues at coordinate 729,462 of BLFK01000991.1, read as the reverse complement.
ATGCCAGTAGCACCCCAAAAACTTGAGGATAGTGTTTGTGTGAGGGTAGTACCAGTCCACGGTCCAGTTCGTGCCCGGAATCCAGTACTCGCCCTGGTTGCGGGCATGTCGGATTCGGTCGACGTGGTGAAGAGGATGGTCCGCATTCGTCCCCTCATTCATGAACCATTCCTCATGGTGTTGCCATTGCTCCTCCGTCAAACTGGCCCAGGTGGCCTGGCAGAACTGCTGTTCTTCCCAAACCAACCACCCCATGGACACTTGGGAGTGTTTGGGTGCCAAACGCCACCCCTGCAAGGGTTTGGATGCGATGGTCTCCGGTTCCATGCGGTTGAGGCGTAGGTCGTGCAAGCACGCCCCGGTGATGGTCATTTTGTCGAAGGGACAGAACCGCGTGCAGGCCTTGAATTTGCGTCGGAACACCACACACCCCTCCTTGAGGAGATGGAAGTCGGAGATGCAGTACTCCAACAGGTCGCATTGCAGGTCGAACTGCATCCAGGCAGCCACTTCTTCGGCGTACCACGCTTCGAAGTCACGCGTCTCCTTGACCGTCATGGTGTCGGGTGCATGCTCTTTGGCTTCCGGCATGTTGCCCACGTAGTTGGCATGGTCCGGGGTATTAAACATGTGCGGAAAATACCCCTTCTTGAATTGGGTGGGATCCAGCCCGAAGGTCTGAGGAAAGGTCAACAACTTCATAGCGAAGAACGAGAGCAAGTCAATGAATTGGACGTACCCTGACTTGTACTTCAGCTGCAACAGCTTGCCACCCTTGCACATCTGCTTGAACATCTGTTTGCGTTGGGTCAGACGTTTCACCACGAAGTACGAGTCGTACCCGCGAAAATAATGGGAAGAATACCAAATATCAACAATGGGAACAATACATAAAATAATGCTATGGTGAACACTGTACTGAATAATTAGTCATGTGAAGAAATGCCAGCAATTTCTTCCAACTGCAAAACAAGTATGCTTTGCCGTCGCAAACGTACGATCTGCAAGAAATAAGACTGATCTTATTATTGATCATGTGATGGGTAACCAAATTTACCTTTGTGTGCTCACTGGGACATGGCTTAAAGATGAAGATTCTGTTAGTATTTCTTCATTATCACCACCAGGATATTTGTTTCGTAATTGTCCTCGACCTTTGCAGCGCATTGGAGGCGGTATTGGATTAATGTACAGAGTTAATCTTCAGACTTCTCGAACTGACTGAGAAAAACGATCTTTTGAATATTGTGAATGGGACATCATGAACTTAAGTACACCACTGAAAATCATTGGCATGTACCGACCACCTTACTCTGAGGCACACCCAGTGTCTCCTAATGTCTTCTTTGAGGAATTTTCTGCCTATCTGGAAAATATTGTAATGTGTCCCGAAGTTTTGCTTATCTCTGGTGACTTCAATTTTCATCTCGACAGCCATACTGACTCTGACGCTGATAAATTCTCGGATTTACCTGAAACTTTTGGTCTTATACAACACGTTATTACACCTACGCATTCATCTGGTCATATCTTAGACCTTGTTGTGACTCAATCATGTTATGATTTGCTCCTACAAACTCCTCGTACAACGTTCTTCATCTCTGATCATTGCTTTATTGAAACTGCTATGGCTTTTCCTTTTCCTATGGTCCGACCAGTCAGTAATCTGTCCTTTATTTCAAAGTGTGCTGAGAAACTGGTACTTAAACAATTATTGCCTCACTGCTCTGAGAATGCACCGCTTCCTAGCAACCAATGTGCTTATCAGAAATACCATTGTACTGAAACTTGCCTACTTAAGGTGCAGAATGATATTTTGCTAAGCATGGATCGACAAGAGGTTACACTTCTCGTGTTACTTGACTTAAGTGCTGCGTTTGACACTATTGATCATAATTTACTACTTAATTTACTTCAATCTGACTTCGGTGTTACTGGTAGTGCACTTCAGTGGGTCCGTTCTTTTCTATCTGAAAGACAACAGCAAGTAGTTGTTGGTCAATCTTGTTCTAAAGACTATCAAATGAAATGTGGAGTCCCGCAAGGAAGTTGTATCGGTCCAATCTTGTTCCTGCTGTATACTTCTCGACTCTTTAAACTTATGCGTTCCCAGCACTTCCATGACATCGTTGCGCACGGGATGGTACTGCACGTGCAACGGTTCGAAGTACACCGTGCCTCGGCCTCGGGGCTGGTACTGGACTTCGCACAACAGGTCTGTCACTTGCCGTCCCATGATGTTGCTGCCCCCGGCATTGCAGTAGATGTGCAAGGTCCGCGTCAGGTGGCCCACCACCGCACGGTTCTGGAACCGCCATTGGCAATTCATGCTCAGCTCTAGATAGTGGAAGCCGAACTGATTGGTGCACACCGTCAACCAGACGGGTCGATTGGCCGAGTCGACCAAGTCTTTGTTGGCCCTGACCATCATTGTGACATGGTCGGTCGGAAACTCCATGCACAGGTTGGGCCCTAGGATGAGACCCCCGTTTGCCTTCTCGAGCAACCAACCCATCTTGAGAGCCAATTTCTGACTGAGGATCAGGATGTGCGTGCTGACCCCGTTCATCTTGGTCGGGGTATTTTTGATGATCAGATTGCAGTGGAGGCCCCGTTGTTCCCAGTGAAATGTCACGTACAAGTGTTTGCTGGCCGTATCCTCGAACCGGCTCCCCACTCGATCGCGTCAACCATGGCTTTCACGAACAATTTGCTGTCCACCACTGATTCAAGATGGTTGATGTCGGCCATCTGGACTTGCTTTTCGTGGGTGACCCTGCCCTGCGGATACCAGATGAGGTCTTTGGTGTACCATTTGCTGTAGGCCAGGTACTCGTCCGGCCCCAACAGCTCATACAGATGGACGTAGGTGTCCGGCAAGGACAGGCTGCTCAACCCCACTTGCCAGCCGCGGCCTTTCAGACGCATCTGGTACAGCAACCACACTTTGAACCAGGCCGCCGTGTTGCCGGTGAATTCGGCGCTGCTGGCGTCGCTGGGCAATGTCACGAAAAATACTTCGCTCATCCCGGGGTCTGCAAGTCCTTCTTGGCCACCCAACTGTTTTACTTGCTCGGCCAGCCTTTCCAATGCACCAATACCTGGTTTCCGCTGCGTTTAAGTACTTTCTCTATGCAGCAAGCGGTCGGGATACATTCTATGGACAAGGTGGAACCAGACGGCCGCCTCGGGGCAGGGTTCCGATGCGCCAACCACGCCACGAAGGCAGCGTAGTGCCCCCAATGAAAGAGGGGATGCTCGAGCAAGACCTCGAAGACGGTCATGGGGGATTCGACATCCTGTTCGTCGTCATCGTCCAGGTCGAGCCATCAGTAAAGCAGACCCGCCGAGTTGATCAGACTTGTGCACACCCAGCGCGCCAAGTGCCAGTGCACCCAGCGTTGCCCTGCTTTGCCCCACGCCATGGCTGTCTCAGAAATGAACCCACATTTTATTGACTCCTATCTTACAGCACGTTTCAAATCAGGTTGGCAGGGTCTGGTGCGTCTCGGCATAGGGTGAGGCACGCCACAGCATGGTTCTCAACTGTTGCATGGCCCGAGGGTATTAATCCAGGTCGCGCATGCCCACCACGGCCGTGCAGCCCAACAGCGTTGGGATCCCGTCGTCGTCGCCGTTTACGATCCGAATCAACACGAAATGAGGGTAGGTGGTAGCAAAGTACCCAAACATGAACCACGCTTTGTGATCCACCTCGTACAAGAAGATGCGTTTTTCTCGTTGCCGCGCCAATGCCACGCCCCCAGCCGGTCCCGCCATGGACCGTCACCCTGTGCTTGTCCAGGTACCCGAATGCCACCACCATGTCGGCGTCTTTGACAATGTGGTCTCAAAAATTCCCACACGGCTCAATTCAACAATTCCCACACAGGTAGGCGCAACCGTTCGCCGGGACGTGGGGGTTGCACTTGGCACAAGGCACGCTATCACCCTTCTTCCAGACGTTCGTCAATGGCATCACACCTTGTCGGGCCCGAAGATGCGACGGTCCCACCACCACGCGGCAAAGGATGCCCAGCTGGGTAGCAACCTGTTCTGCGAGCATGTCCCTTTGGCCCCTCCCGTCACCAGACATAACTCCGTCTTGATCACTCACAAAGAAATGCACACACCGAGTTTCACACAACGTCTTTTGTTATTTTACAATCCAAAAGTTCATGCGTGGTCGGGTTCCACGGGAGACGTGTGTCACGTGTCTTCCTCGAGACATTCGGGCAAATAGAAAAAGGATCGGTACAACTTGCATTGCAGGCTGTCAGCTGGCGTCCACGCGCGGGCCCTGTCGTACGTACCGTTGAGTTCGTCGAGGTACGCTTCGTCTTTGCCCACTCCATGGGCACCGGGTGGATCGGACTCCACGGCTTGGGAATCCACGGTCGGACTCGTTACAACGGACTCTGACCTCTTCGACATGGGCACAAACTCGCGTCCCCTCCCTCTTATAGAGCGTTCCTGGCCCGCAAAGCCTGCCGCGACCTCCATGCACACGTGCGCGCGTGTGACGGGGCACGTTCTTCGGGTTTTTACGGGCCGGCCGGCGTTTTCTGGACTCCCATGCGTGCGCACGTGGCAGGGGCACGTGCTCAGTAATTTCCCGGTGCCCTGCCATTGGACGTCAACGAGGCCATCCCATCGTGCACGGCGAGCGCAGACCCACAGGTATAAGAGCGGCGCACCGGCTGGCTCTGGATCATTCGAGTGTCTCAACACAGTTTAGCAACATGGATTTCCTGGGAGTATGGCAATCTGCTTCCAGCCAAGAACCCATGGTCCGAGAAGAAAAAGAAAACCCAAAACACCCCGCCCAAGAAGATGGACCACCTGTCAGGGGTGTGCACAGATTTGTTGATGCGGTATCAGAAACCTGTTCGTCAGAAAGCCTGCCAAAAAGCTGCCGCCGAACACTGCGCCCAAGGCGGTCAACATTTGGACCTCAGTGTGCGGTTGGGCAACGACACCACGCCCCGGTTTGCGGGTCCGCCTCCACGCAAGAGGACCCAGCCGGTGCCCATGCCCACCACCACCACCTCCGAGCCTAAGGCGGCCAAATTGGACACGCCCGAACCGCAGACCTTGAAGGAGTTGATGGCTAGCATCCCACCCCAGGAACCGGATCCTTTGCCTCTGCCGCCATTGCCCACCCCACCCATCGTGCTAGAGGAGCTGCCACCTTACTCGCCGCCCGAGTAGGCCCTCTGCTGCAGGTTTTCGGAACCCCCCCAACCAGGAGCAATTGCCATGGGCTCCTGTCGTGTCCCAGACCCAAGTGGAGGTCTTGGAGGAAGGGACTGCGCTGCCACCTCCATTGCTCCAGGAGAAGGTCAAAGAAAAAGTCCTGGAGGAAGGACCTGCGTGGCCCAAGCCGGTGCTGACGTCTCCCATCCACGACTTGCCCTTGTACAACGACATCTCGTGCAAAGGCTGGCGCTACGTGCAGTGCATCAACAAACAGTGTCCCGTGTGGGTGGGCCCCGACAAGGCCTCCACGTTGTTCAAGGCTCTGGAGTTGGGCGTGCATCGTGACACCAAAGAGGGCCCGTTCTTCTGTTACTGCGGCCAACCTGCCCGCGTGGCCGTGGTGCAATGCGACACACCAAACCAAGGGTGCGGGTTTTTGACGTGCCGTCGCTCTTACAACCAAGAGTGCGACTTTTCTCAGTGGACCTATTCGACCTGCCACCGCCTCTCACCTGGAACTTGCTGCAGTGGCCACGTGCACCTCCGGCCATACACTCCCTCTTTCCGGTACCCGAGGACCAATGGCAGAAGGTGCCGTTGCCTGTGATGGAGCGTCCTCAGTACCTGTTTTCACCATCCCCCAAGTGGAGCGCCGCCGACTACAACTACAAGGGCAGTGTGTGGGCGCGCGTGGACTTGGTGTGTACATAAGAAAGTCGTTCGAACTGAAACAGTCAGTGTGAGTGAGTGTCATGGACAGACCGTTGTTAAATAATGTGTGTCTGGTCATCGACTTGGACGGGTATGGATTGCATTTGAACAAGAAAGATGGATGGCCCCCCTATACCCCCTCCGGGTGGGTTTTTTAAAGAGAGACCCCAATTGGTCTGCCTGGGTCGGGTCACATGCCTTTAGTTAGTCGTGCCTACGACTGATGGCCCGGATGTCCACTGTCAATCTGTACGTGGCTCGCCAAGGCTCCTGAGGCGTGCACCTGTGGAAACTGGCCAAGTCCCCCTGCTGCCACCAATACATGCACGTCTTCTGTTTGATGCGGTTTTGCCTGACGCAGTTTGGCAACCTTGACCGACAATGTTGGTGTTGCCTGCATTGCTGTGCCCTCCTGATCCCACTGGGTTCAGCAAATGCACCCCTGTCGGACACCCACAGTGAAGGCAGCGACTACTGTTGGTTTCAGTTTTGTGAGCGGGGACCTGGATGACGGTGACGTCACCGACGACGAACTGTCGGAAAACGACGGCCAGTACGGCTTTGTGATGCCCGACACGCCCCCCTACATGGACGATGAGGCACCAGGCCCATAGTTTTTGTAGAGTTGTTTTTTAACAAAAATCCACGGACAGGGACTCAGTCGGAGTCCCCACATGTTCCCGCTTGTCAATAGGTTTTGTTTTTATTTTAAAAATTCATTTTGAGCGTGACTTCCGGTTTGTTGGCGTGACTTCCGGTTTGGTGATGTCATCCTTTCACTCACCCTCCCCTCGTCGCAGTAGACCTGCTTTGGGCGCCAAAATTTGAATTCGACCAATCAGAAGCCTCCTTTTCTAACCGTCAAAAGGGATGCGAACTGGCCCATACCACTACTTATTTAATTTGGCAATTAATCAATAAGCGAAAGCTTGCGTCTGTAATATTTTATAAGACGTAGTGTGTTGTTCTTGTTTTGAGATTTCATTGCCATGGGAGAATATTTTACGAGGTCCATCTCTGTTTTGCCATTTAGCCACCAACTTGGATGATCAGTGAGTTTAAGTTGATGCCGTCTGGCGTGGAAGGAGCTTTTCCTTTCACAGTGTGTTGTCGTGTTTAATGGTGATAAAAATTAACTGGAAGCTTCATGTCTGCAGTTAATTAGCAGTTTTATAGCATTCTCTCACAGTAAGATTTGTGACTGTAATGGCAGTAAAGTAGCCCTTGACCTTTGCAGTACTGGTACTGCAAAAGGTAAACAAAGAAAGAAAGACAATCGTTTGTCAGAGCGATACAAATTGTGGTACTAATTTCGATAGTGAAAGATGTACAAGAGTGGTGGTTTGCACCATTAAATAACTGACTATGCAGAAATTGTTAGAAAGCGATGACATCGAGAACTATTTGACAACCTTTGGGCGGGTAGCAACCACATTTAAGTGGCCGGATGATATTTGGAGTTTAAAACTTGCACCATACTCGACTGGGAAAGCACGAGCGGCATTTTGTGAATATGGCTAAAGATCAAACGTGAGACTACGAATTTGTTAAGACAGCCATACTGAAACGGTACAACATTAACGAGGAGACGTATAGGCAAAGATTTCAGACGACAGAAAAGGAGCCTCAAGAGAGTTACATGGAATTGGAAGTTTGACTTTGTGACATCTTTGAGAAATTGGACAAAGCCTAAGAAACACTCCCGCCCCAAGAGTTAGGCGATCCCCTGGTTATGGAGCAGCTGATAGAGATCATACCCTCGAAGGCTGAGTTTCATGTTCGTGAACGAAGACCCAGGTCTGCAAAAGAGGCAGTGGAGATGGCCGATGACTACTTTCTGGCTAAGAGGGCAACAGTCAGAGAAGACAAGAAGATGCTGTAAGTGTGGTCGAACTGATCACTTGTCAGTAGAGTGCAAAGTTGTTGGGGACAGTACTGGTGTTGGTGGTTCTAAAAGTAAAAAAGCTCCGAATGGGAGACGAGTACACCCTCAGAGCAGTTGGGCGTGGCCATTCGTGGAAGCATGAGGAACCACGCTGCTTCAAGTGCAATTAGGTAGGACATATTGCTATGAACTGTGCTAATGATACCAGTAGACCTGGGAGTACAACCCCAAGAAGTTACTTTGCTGGGGAACAGGGGCAAGAACAAGGGCTCGTGAAGGAAGACGCAAACTACTCAGCAACACTAGCCAGAGAAAGAGAATACTGTTGTACTGGTCTGGTTGAAGACCAGTTGGTGGAGATGGTGTTAGATACGAGAGCATCGTGTACATGTACCCTAGTACATGCAGGTTTAGAGCCACCAGAGAAGCTCGATTTAAGTGACAAAGTCTGTATACAATGTGCTCACGGTGAGGCACAGTTGAAGCTTAGCATTAATGGTACCACAGACAACATCAGGACCGGCGCTTCACCAAACCTTCCGTCTGTCCTGCTGGGAAGAGATGTGGGGAACCTCGTAGGACAAGCTGTGAGAGAAGCTGATGCTTTTTCAGTACTCTCCCGTCTTCAGGAAAGAAAACAAGAGAAGGAGAAGGCAATTAAGCTGGCCAGGGAGATTTCTGGAGCAGCAAGATGTAAAACTTTAGACAAAATTAATGCATTGGAACTGCCAAGGAAGAGTTGAGAGGAACTAAGCGAAGGAAGACAAAGAGAGAGAAACGTAGTGCGAAAGATAGTTGGACGGCCATGGTCAGTGATGAAATTGGTGTGACAGTCTCCAGTGCACTTGACTCCGAGCAAGGAGGCATAGAGGATGCACACTTAAAGGACACAGAAGAGGAAAGTCTACAGAGTTCTCGGCCAAACGATACTGAATTCCCCCAAGTAGCAGAAAAGAATGGAATGAAGGAGGCTGATGCAGATGAGTTCTTTACTATAGATGCGACCCCAAACAAGCTAAGAGAGGTACAGTAAGCTGACCCGACACTAGAAAACCATATGTGGTTTAGCAGAAGTGGAGACATTCACAGACAAAGGCACTGCGAGGTTTGTTGGTAGATAGGGGCTGCTATATCGACAGTGGATGCCACAAGATAATGAGGGTAAGGAAGGCGTTGCTGGCCAGTTAGTGTTGCCAGTACAGTGCCACCGTACATTGCCCATAATTGATGTGCCTTTCAAACGGATAGCAGTGGACATTGTTGGGCCATTAGATTGGTCTACTTCAGGATGTTGGTTTATCTTGGTCATTTGTTACTATGCAACCTGATACCCAGAAGCTGTACCTCTAAAGAGTGTGGAAACAAGGTGATAGCCGAAGAATTTATGAAGTTCTTCTCTAGAGTAGGCGTCCCAGAAGAGATACGTAACAGTTCAGGGTAGCAATTTCACCTCGGAACTGCTGAAAGAGGTTTACAAGATGCTAAGGGTGTCACCCATCGATACAAGCCCATATCACCCTCAAACAGATGCAGATATGTCCAGAAATTTGACCGCCGACCGCTGACTGCAGAAATTTGACTGCCGACCGCTTAGCTCAGTTGGTAGAGCACGGGACTATTGCGCGGGAGGTCTTGTGTTCGAGCCTTGGCCGGACCTTCACTCAGGGTCTTTAAATAACTGAGGAGAAAGTGCTGCCCTTGCAATGACATCAGCAAATTGGTTAGACTTTCAAGTCTTCTCGGATAAGGACCGTAAGCCAGAGGTCCCATCTCACAACCCTTGTTGCAAATAACTGTGGAATGTTAAAGAACCCACACACTATTCATACAGAGGAGGGCATCGAGTTCCCGGTGTTGTGGTCAGGCCTTTACCCCAGTCAAGAACATCTGGCTTGGTTGCTGTGCTCCGGGATCATACATGACCATTTGGTGGCAGCCATTGAGGCGCCTTTCACATGCATTCGGGCGATCCTGTTGAGCTGCGCCCTTCGCAATTCAGCCTTCAGGCTGGAAGTAAGGGTGATTAGCAGACACACTACAAATGCACCTAATTAGATGCACACAGATTTTAATAAGCGTCACAAAGTGTCCCCTTGCTCTTCTCTTCAGGTTGAATGTGACTTGTGTCCAGAAATACAGGCAATAATTGTCACAAAGTGTCCCTCAAACTGTGCTTTTCAAGTAAACATAAACAGATGCATTTACCCTAACCAGGGTTTGTACCGGTCATGGAAAACCTAGAAAGTCATGGGATTTAAGTATTTCCGTTTCCAGGCCTGGAAAGTCGTGGAATTTAATTGTCGGTCATGGAAAGTCATGGAAAATTATAGTTGTGTGTGGTAGGTAAATTATTGCAGATGTAGAGGCAAGGACAAAATAAAATACAGGCAGGTTATGTCAGAATATACTCGAAAACAAGGACAATTTTGACAATTTTCGAAAGTGATAGCTAAACTTAAGGTCATGGAAAACTGGAAAAAGTCATGGAAAAGGTCATGGGAAGTCATGGAATTTGAAAACCTTTAAGGAGTACGAACCCTGCTAACCTAAAAATAATCCTAACGCTAACGTTATTGTTAAAAATGGGCACTTGGCGCTTAGACTTAGGACACCTCGTGATAAATATCAAAATTGAGCGTGCATCTAATTAGGTGCAATTCTGGACATAAGGGAACTCCAGAGAACATCCTCTCCTATGTCCTTCGAATGCAAGAACGCCTAAAGGAAATGGCAGAAGAAGCTCAAACAAACCTGGCAGCTGTACAAGAAAGACAGAAGGTTTGGTGCGATCGTAATTCCTGAGCCTGCAAGTTTCACCCTGGTGACGAAGTGCTTGTCCTTCTACCATGTAGTATCTACAAACTCCAGGCTGAATGGGCTGGGCCCTACACTATCCGGCGAAAGACTGGAGCAGTAAATTATAAAGTTTACATGCCAGAAAAAGGAAGAAAGTGAGAAATTTCCATGGGAACACATTGAAGAGATGGTATCAAGCAGCAGGCACTGATCAACAAGAAGAAGCTTCTAACAGTGATGACGATATCTCGAGCTTGTTTCCAACGAAATGGATGAGACATGGCAGAGGTCATCATTGGTGAAGATCTCAGTGAAACACAGAGACGAGACTTGAAGAACTTCCTAGCTGAGTTTACTGACGTACTTGATGACAAGCCAGGAAGAGCGACTGTGGCCAGTCATTGCATCCACACTGGTTCAGCAGTGCCTGTCCGACAGCGGCCTTATAGACTTCCCTGTATGAAGCGTGAAGCAGTGAGGAAAGAGTTGATCATGAAGGAAGTGATGGGAGTAATCACCCCCTCGACCAGTGAGTGGGCTGCCCCTATTGTGTTGGTGCAAAAAAGGATGGGTTGACGAAGTTCTGTGTAGATTGCTGAGGCCTAACAACGTGGCGCGGTTCGATGCATACCCAATGGCACGAGTAGACAATGTCATTGACAGACTTGGTGAAGCAAGGTATATATCAACCCTCGGCCACCCTCGACTTAACAAGAGGTTATTGGCAGGTACCCCTAGCAGATCACTCCAGAGAGAAGACTGCCTTTAAGACCCCGTTTGGGTTGTATGAATTAGTAACAATGCTCTTTGGACTACATGGAGCTGCTGCTACCTTCCAACGTATGATGGATCAGGTCCTTTGTGGGACACAAAGTTTGGCTGCTGCCCTCAATTGACAACTTGGTGATATTTAGCGCAACATGGGAGGAGCATGTGGCACATCTGAGGGACCCATTTGAGGAAGGCTCATCTAACTGCTAAACCCAAGAAGTGCCATTTAGCCATGAGGGAAACCACTTACCTCGGCCATGTGGTGGGAAGTGGAGAAGTCAAACCAGAGTTGAGCAAAGTCAAAGCTTTTAGAAAGTTCCTGAAAGCAGGCACCAAGAGGGATGTAGTTCTTTTATTGGACTGACTGGGTATTACTGTTAGTTTATCCCAGATTATGCTTCCATCGCTGCACCCTTATCGGATCTGACTAAGAAGTGCCGTCCACAAGTGGTGAACTGGAACCCAGAAGCTGAGGAGCTAAAGGAGGCTCTGTATACCTCCAGTTCTAAAGAGTCCTGACTTCAAACAGCCTTTTGTTATCCAGACAGATACTTCAGAGTGAGGAATTGGTGCTGTACTGAGCCAGGTGGGAGAAGACTAGCAAGAGCACCCCATCATGTATCTGAGCAGGAAGGTGTTGCCGAGAGAACGGAACTATGCCACAGTGGAGAAGGAATGCCTTGCAATAGTTTGGTCCATCCAGTCCCTACAAGTTTACTTGTATGGGCAGGAGTTTACCATCCAGTGAAATCATCATCCTTTGCAGTGGTTGAACCGAATGAAGGACAAGATTGCCCAGCTTACAACATGGAGTTTGGCTTTACAAAGTTACAAGTTTGTCATACTGCACAAGCCAGGCAGAAAGAATGTGAATGCTGATGCACTGTCTGGGAGTTTCAGGCATTGATTTCCGTAACTATGGGTGACTCTCAGTACAGTAAAGTCTGCTTTCTGATGTCAATAGGGATCTTAAGTTTTCAGCCTTTTGAAGATCTCAGTTCATTTGTTTGTTAGTTCGCTCTTTTGAAAGACAAGCACTAAGCCACAGTTAATTGTGTTCGTTAAGAACTACATGGACGTTGTTTTCCCGCGAATTTCGATTGTTTAAGAGTCAAACCTTTTTTTAAATTCTTTTTTTGAGACAAGCCTTTTTTTAGGCTTCTAAAACTAATGTTCTTTTTATGCCAAAACTTGGTTATTTTTGTCACCGGGAAAAAGAGGAATGTGTGAGGAATTTGTATTTCAATTTACGGATATTTAGGTGACATGCTTCCGGTCTAATGGTGTAAGCATTGAGTGCGCGCAAGCATTTTGTGTGCGTGAATATTTTTACTTTTTTGGTGTTGTGGTGAAATTCAAAGTGCAGAAAAAACAAACCAAAGCCTCGGATATTTCACAAGGACACTTCGTGATGTTTATGAAAATGAGCTTGCATCTCATTTCCTGCAATCCTGGACGTAGGTGCTTCAGGGGGACCAACTCTTACTTAACTTTGTCTGAAGCCCCGGTCGTGCACTTGCGATGACTTTCGTTCAATTTGATGGAGCTCGAATTTCTTCGGAAATAGGCACACGTTTTCCATTGTTTAAGTGACCGTGTGGTGAAACTTGCGGGTACTTGCAAGTCCGTTTTGCCACCGATGCAAGTCAGTACACAAGTTGGCGTTTTAACATTCCCAAGCTTGCGGTGACTTGCTGCTCTGTTTTGTCATTTGTCTCCTACAGAAAGAATATTAACTGCTCCATTTCAGAGAGTCTGCAGAGATTTGAAGCTATTTGTGAAGCAGCCAAACAAAACAACATTCCAGTCAGAGGGTGAGATTTCATCTGTCTTCTTCTTTCATTTTTTGTGTTCTGTATCTCTCATTATCCTTAGGGTTATAAGTGATGTGTCCAAATTACTTAACAGTCATTCTGTAATTTGGATACAGATTTCTGAGGGTCCAACATAGGTTTTGTGGGATGTGGGACTAAAATACAATGGCGAGACCAGAATATGCTCCGTTTTTATAGGGGATATACAGGATAGTATGGCTATGTATGGTATAGTATGTTACCTGGATCAGCTTATGAGTTGAAAAGCTTTAATTTAATCGAGGATTGAAAATCTTTTGCTGAAAGACTCTAAAAAAATCCACAGAAACGGATTTTCTGTTGTTTGTCCTCACGTGATGTGACCAAAAACTAACCTCTTCATACAAAGGCGGCCAAAGGTCGATCGTGTTTTGTTGCTCACCTGAGCTGATGTAAGTGTATGTTTTCAAGTTAAAGTAAGTAGAAATGAGTAGTGGTTTGCATAATGCAGGAAATTCAAATTTGGGCGCCCAAATTTGAAATGGAAAGAAGCGTTCTGATTGGTGGATTTCAAAGGGTGACGTCATCAGACGCGATGTCACGCTTCACACTCGACTGGAGATAGGTCACACCAACCGGATGTAGGTCACATCATGCCAAACCGGAAATCACGCCAAAAAATGAATTTCAAAAACGATTTTAATGAAAAAAATTAATTTGCCAAGCAGGAACGTGTTGGGGTTCCGAGCGATCGCCCCATCCCATTGGACTTGCAATTCGATTCCCTGCCTAGAAGAATTCAATTTGTACAAAGAAGACTTCTCCCAGATGAAAACTTTCATCCCCGATCTGTTCTTCGGGCAGTTCCTGGAGGACAGTCCCGGCTACGAATCTGTTTCCCAGCTATGCGGCATTATGGAGACATGGCTTGACAATGCCTTAACACAGAGCGGGCCATGTGGAACCTGAAGGATCTGGTTCGGTTCAAGGGCAGAGCCTGGGTGATGGCTCTTGTGAGGGCTTCGTTGTATGCTTCTATAAAGACGGTGGACCTCTTGTGGTGCGTTTAACCTCATCACACCTGTCAACACCACACTCTTAAAGAAGACGACCATGGCCAAGACCCCCATGTCGTTGTCGACGTCCTTGCAACACTTGGATTCATTGTTTGCCTTCTACCACCGGCAATGGTGGTGTCATCGCCGCACTTTCACTCGGGTGCGATGGGTGCACACGGTGTGGAATGGCTTGGCCCTGGTGATCGTGGTGGTGGGGTCGATGGTGGGCCCCTTGTTGGACGACAGCCTGTTGGCTCCATGCCTGCCGGCCTTGAGCACGGTGGTCAAAGGTTGGATGGATTTAAAAAAGTTTGCCTTCAAAGTGGATATGGCCCGGTGGTATTGCGCACGTACGTTTGCGGCATGCCTTCTGACCACGTGTAAAGTTTTTTGATCAAGGTGCAGACATTGGACGATGTAGTGGCGGACGAGGAGCCGCCGTTGACGGATTGATGCCTGGCCACCTATGCCACCCAGTTAGAGTACGTGCCGGTGCGAGGCGAATGTTACGTGGACGGGTGCGCCCACCCTTTGGTCCCCCCAAAGGTACAAAAGCAGCCACCACACTGTGAGCGTCGAACCACATGAAAGGGACAGTGATGACAACAACCGTCAACGTGGTGCGACGAGCAGGAGGATGCAGCCATCAGACCAGGGTTCTCTTTCCCTTGCTGGCCTTTCTGCGGGCCGCCATCGCTGCCGGCAAAGCGGCCGCCTTGGGTGCCATCGGGGGTGCCGCCAGGTATGCCGCCAAGAAAGCCTTCCAGGTGGCCACCAGGAAACGTTGACAATAAAAGGACCTTTGATAAAAAGTTGTGGCGTATGTTGTCATTCCTGCAAGCCCTCTTGCAAGATGCCCGAGGGACAGGCACTTGCTGCGAACTGCTGCAATATGCCAACGCCAACCAGATCAACACTGTCGGCAAATCGGTGTTGAACCTGTTGAAGAAATGCATGCCCATGTTGCCAACATTGATGGCCCAGCTCGTCAAACATAAAAAGGTGTTGTGCAAAGTGGGGAAATGCAAGAATTCTTTGAATGGGCACGTGTGTGGTTGATGTCGCAGAAAAGCGCGAGATTATGGACGAACCTGAGAGACAGGTGTCGATGCGTGCTACCAAAATCAAAACCTGATGCAACTCTTGCAAGACGCCAATGACGAGGACACATGGTTGTGGGAAGAGATGCTCTGGTGGCAACGGGACTAAAGCGTCGGGTTGGCCCAGCGGTTGCAACACAGAGGCACAACGCCAAGCGTACGTGGAGGATTTTGCACAGCACAAAGGCATCTGGTTGGATCGGGCCAACAGCGCCAAGAATCCAGGTCAGCAGTCCTTGTCCAAGCTCATGCTGAACTCCATGTGGGGCATTTTCGGGCAACGGGACAACTTGATACAAGTCAAAGAATTTACCGACCTGCACGCCTTCTGCCTTTTCATGGACAGTGATCAGCATGACATCTGCTACATGAGTTGTCTGGAGGAACACTGTGGAAGTGCATTTCCATGTCCAAGACCACTGCGCAGCCCTCAACGTCAACACCAAGGTCTTTGTCGTGGCATCCACAACCTGTTGGGTGTGCTTGTGTTTGTATAAAGTGCTGGAACTCTGGATCGTGTCCTGTACTACGACATGGACTCGGTCCTCTACGTTCATCATACTGGCCGACCCGATGTCACCCTCGGTACGCATCTCGGGAAATTCACCGAAGAACTGGACCCTGCTCAGTACATCATGGAATTCTGCTCCGGGGGTCCCAAAAACTATGGGTATGAATGCAACGATGCCAAGACGGAGTGCAAGGTCAAAGGCTTCTCACTTAACGGGAAGGGATGGACGTCACTTCCGGTTTGGCTTGACCTATTTTCGGTCGAGCGTGACGCGTGATGTCACGTCCGATGACATCACCCTTTGAAATCTACCAATCAGACCGCTTCTTTCCATTTCAAATTTGGGCGCCCAAATTTGAATTTCCTGCCTTATGCAAATTTTTCCAAACGTCCAAAGGGACGCCGAGGGTCGTACACCACTACTGAAATTCAAGCATACAATGCTCAACTCGTTCAATCCTCCATAAGTGGCGCTTTTGTTTCTGACAGTTTTGGAGCTTAACCGGGTTCGTATGGGTCATGGAAAACCTGGAAAGTCATGAAATTTTAGTATTTCAGTTTCCAGGCCTGGAAAGTCATGGAGTTTAATTATCGGTTATGGAAAGTCATGGAAAATTTTAGTTATGTCTGGTAGGTAAATTATAGCAGATGTCAAAGCAGGGACAGTAAAATACGGGCGAGTTATATGTCAGAAAATACCCCAAAACAAGGATGATTTTGACAATTTTCTAAAGTGACAGCTAAACTTTCGGTCATGGAAAACTGGTAAAAGTCATGGAAAAGTTCATGGAAAGTCTCTTAAGAGTACGAACCCTGCTTAAGATAAGACATGAAATAACTGCTTAACGAGAGGACATTATTTATAATATGCAAGCTATACAAATTGTCCATCAGTTGAAATATGACATTGAGCCAGAGAAACGTGGTTTCAACCAGGTGAAATCGGCATGAAAATCCTTATTGCGTATTTTCGACCCTCAATACCATAAATTAACCTACAATATCACACATTCAGTTTGCTACTCAGATACAATATTAGCGTCCGGTCTGTATGGATTTACAATGGTTTGCTTAGGGCTCGCTATTGTCGATGCCCATACAAATCTCCGTCTGATATTTTATCAATCACTTAAAACCTATAGGTTGTCATTGTATTTCCCAAGTTCTGAATTCCATTACAGTGGCCGTTATTTACTACGAAAATCACTGACGAGTGAAATGCGTCTGAAATGTCGTATCTCAGCCGCACCCACTCTGTTTTACTGCCCCAGCCACTTTCTTTGATTAATTCAAGGAATTTGACTGCAGCAACGGAAAGTGGCTTGTTAACCACTTACCACGGTACGGTCGAACTCTTGGAATTCGTCAATGAAAGTGGGCAGGGCTAAAAGAGAGAGAAGGACATTTGGGCCCACCCCACTCTTCGGTTATTTTCGTAGTGCAATAGCAGTCCAGTTGGCCAGCACCGAATCTTAGTAAGTAATCTGGCCAGTCACCATGGACAAAAAGCTGTCAAATCAGCCAGTTAAAACTCCCCACAAATTTATGTAAGCATTGTCAAGTACGTGATACCGATTGCAGAATTGTAGCGTTCCTCTTTATCTCATGCCCTTCAGTCCCCTCCACACATGCCGACCTACCCAGGTACTCACTCCGTTGGGCTAGGTTTTATGACCGCAATAGAACTATTCAGTCTTAAAGGAGCTATGCCACAGGCTTTTGGAGCCGAGGGATTTTAGGAATCAGTAGCTAAACATGAGTTTTGAACTTGAAAATGGTAGTATGAAATGTCTTTGCCAAAAATTGCATGGCATAGTGCCTTCAATTAATCAGGCGGGTCACTTCTACTACACTGGCAATACACAGATCACCTGGAGATGACTTTTGCTCAAGTTGTTGAAATGCCAGTCAATGTCATCAACAACATTCCTTGTCAGGACTTCACTCACTCTCAAGATCTTACTTTATCAAGTTATGCTATAACGCCTGGCGTGTGTATGTCCAAAGTTCCAAAACCATTTTGGGACCGAAAGTCACATGAAAAAACTGCAATTTGCGTATTCTAAAAAGCTGGTATTTCAACATGCTTTTAAGATGAGAATATCATGTCCGCGTTGCAGGATTTCAAGCCTAGAAACAGGAATTAGTTGCACCCAAAATACGCTCGCAAAGTCCCGGGGCTTTTGAGAAATGTACACCTGAGATCAAACAATTTACAATTTTACAGATATGTTTCCTGCGTGGTGGGGTGTCCGTATGAAGGTTATATCGCACCAAAAGCAGTTGCAATGGTATGTGTTAATGACATCAGTGCTGAAGTTACAAATTTTCAAATTAATCAGTGTCCATAGATGTGTTCATTGCTTAGAGCCAGCCATCTTTTAAAGAAACCTTTTTAAGGGAACATCAGTGGTTTCAAGAAGTTAACACTGACTGAATTGTTGGAAATATTTACTTATTTGAAAGAAAGGCTTTGACTGTCATCCATATTCTCTTAAAATTTGGTGGGGCACCGCCCTTTTGGAAACGGCTGTGTCTGTTTATTGTTTCACGCCAGAGGACTTTTATTCCCAAACTACTGGACAACCGTATGACGCTATAACATCTAAAGTGATGGTGCCTTGAATGTTAAGCAGAAAAACAACTGAACTAAGTGATGATAGATATAAATATATATATATATACAAATTTTTTTCTCAAATTGTGAAATGGATTTTCTCTTTTCGAAAATTTGACATGCTAATTTCTCAGGTAAATTTCGTTTTTTGTTTCCTGTTAAGGTTGCAAAGAACTTGTTAGACATGGGATGTTATGAAATCTCGCTTGGTGACACTATTGGAATAGGTACAGCAGGTAAGGAATATCGTAAACCCAAATATGACATCCAGCAGTGTATTGGGATCACTTTGCAACAGTGTTGTCGCATCAAACCCTAGGTATTAATTTGACCAATAGCAGCAGTAGCAGACAAATGGACAATTCAGATCTCGGAGCAAATCCATGGAGCCGCTATCACAGTTTGCTTCGGGTTTTGTTTTTGATTGGTAACAAAAGTGGCATGAGACTTTTTGGCCAATCACAAAGCGGAGTGATGCAAATTCAAATCAATGGGTCCTGTGTCAGTTTTAGGCTCAAAATTTAAGGGCTCTAAAATATATTGTAAAACCTTTGTTGTGAGACCTTATGACCGTAAGGTAACCCGTCCTCGGTAATTTACTCTTGGGTTCACAGTCTTGAGCCTTTCGCTTGCCTTTCTCTCGTGTTGTTCCTACCGGCGAATTCAACAGTTCGCCACATTTGGTTACTGAAAATTTGTACCAAACACGAAAAGCCCATTGAAAAAGAAAACGGCAAGTATCAGTATTCAATACAAACGACTAGGGGCAGTGTCTGTAAAGGATAAAGCACTAAAAATTACCATCAGCTGACGAGGTACATTGGCCTTCCATGACAAGCCTCGATTGTTCAATAGATGAATAACGCTGTATCCACGGCATAAATCACTGTCCTGCGGAGAAGCGCTAGCAAAGCGCTAGCAAAAGCTATTGAATTATCCAGTGGATAGCAATTTCCACCCTTCGAACAACGGGAGCCTGTTGTTAAGAGCTTTAGCCCTTCCTGAGATCAAATCCCGCTAGCGCTAACCAATGCGCTAAGGCAATCGTTAAGATGGCAAATTTTATTTTCATGCCACTGTCCTAAACCATCTTGATTATCCTATAAATTCAAAAAAGTTTGACCTGTACTTTCTGGAAAAAGAAGGGATGGTTTTGATGCCGAATGCAGATTTCTTTATTCAAAGGATTGAACAATATTCATAGGTTCGACACCAGCAATGTTGGAAGGCGTGCTGGAGAGGGTGCCAGTCGATAAACTTGCTATTCACTGCCACGATACGTATGGCCAGGCCTTAGCAAATATTCTGATAGCACTGCAAGTAAGTACCTTTTTGCACAATCCATTGTACTTCACTTGCATTTGAGGAGTTCCCAAAGCCTTGACCCCTCCCCCAGACATGTGTTGGATCTGTTCCTCGCAGGAATGGCGGAGTTTAGTGCAATGAAACACAATGGTTTGTACACATCTTTCAAACAGATGAAGCAAACTAACGCAGCATATTTCGAATCCTTCCAGCTTAACACTCTGAGTTTAATTGACAGAAGCCTAAACACGATTTTGGGTTAGAATGGCGATTTTTTTTACTGCCAGAGCATCCAAGACATAGGCCCACGTTGTTTTTATTTGTTTGTTTTTGTCATGGCAGCGCACACCCTTTCTACTCAAGTTTCTGCAAGGTATTTGACGCCGTTCGTCAGCCATAAATCGGCAATAACCTCATAGGGTGCCAATACCATTGTGTTGTTAGTTCTATTAAAGGAAAGTTTTTGTGATTTTCTTCTTTTGAATTTTCTCTGTTGTATATCTCTTGCGTTAATCAAGTTCCAGTGTCATCTTTTCTCCAAACTGTCTTCACGTGCCCCAAGATCGTTCTCAAGATCTTCCCCTTCGCTGTAAAGGTCCTGGAAACGAGGTTGCATGCTCTTGTATTATTAATTGGCTTTATCGCTGTCATTTGCATTGCAGCTGGGTGTTCGCACAGTTGATGCTTCGGTCAGTGGTCTAGGTGGTTGTCCGTATGCACAGGGTGCCTCGGGAAACATTGCTACCGAAGACGTTGTATATATGCTGCACGGAATGGACTTTGAAACGGTATGTCGCGCTCAGAAACATGGCCTCCAAAAGAAGTTCCTTATCCTACCCACCCCCACTCCCCTCTAAACTGAACCGAAAGCAATCCATAGCATGATTTACAGTACTTTTAGTTGTCAGCTGAACCAAGATTCCACTGTGAAAAACTGGGGAACGCGATTGACTGAACGTTTGTAAAGCATTTCTTAGATGTTGTAACAAACACGGACCATGTTAAGTTTTGCGCTTGATAGGAACTTACATGTTTGGTTGTTGTAGAGACCCAGTGCCCCTACCGAGATCAATTTCATGGATCGAATACTTGAGATGTGTTTATTAACGTTGAATGGGTACAAACAATCAAACGATTCACTGAAATATAAATACAATCGAACACATTGAAATCAAAAGAAAACCTGTAAAAGACCTAGACTGTATACAAAGAAACACACATGAGCAAAATTACTTACAAGTTTTTCGTGTCTGATCCACAATCGAAACTTCAAAACACGAACACAAAAACATCCTATGAGCTCTATTGAAAAATCAACAAGTGCGGTCCAATGCGGTCAGCGGTGCACTCAATAAACTCAACAAAATGCTAACAGTTGTATTTTTTTTAAACTATTAGTAATCAATGAATAAGGAGTCTTGTTTGTATTTGTTGCTGTTAAATGTAATCAAAGGGCTCTATGACCCAAGTCGTAACTGTGGTGTGACAGTAGCTAGAGGTTTCGTAATGGCTTATAGCTGAGGATTGGCTGAAATAGACCAAATCAGCTAACTCAGTGTTGAACCCAATTCAAATCTCCCGGGTTTAAGTTTCTTTGTTTATTGTATTTGCATTATAATGAAGCATTCACATTTAAATGATAAGGAAATACTTGGAACAAACCCCAAAGGATTTGAATTGGGTACAACATTGAGTTAGCCGATTTGGTCTGTTTTAACTGTTAGCTGAGAAATAACGATTCGTTTTATACTATCTAGCTTAGAATGAGATCTCTCAAAATTAAGTGGTAGCTGAAACTTGGCTAATATTTTAACTGATAACAGGGTAAAAACTACCCTGGATGCCAGAGGTCTTCATGCTCACCAGCAACGAGAGGCATAGCGACTTCGTGGCTCGTGACTCACAACTCGCTTTCGCTGCTTCGCAGCCCAATTCCGTTGTGCCCAAAAGGAAAAAAAAGAAACCTCTGGCACCCAGGGCAGGTAATAACCGAAAAGAAAAAGAAAAAAAGCAATCAGAAAGTTTAAAATAACGAACACAGTATCTATTACTTTTTAAAAAGTTCTATCAGTCTATCATGTTCTATCAGTTTAGAAATTTAAAAATTTCTAAATGTAAAAATTCAACATGAACAGATTCTGTTTGAGCAAAACAAAAACAGGTAACCATGTGTGGCGCTCATACAAATCGCTAAAGTGGCCAGGTTATCCAGGGAGTTTACACCAAAATTCCTCCACTCTCAGACACCGATAAGTCGTTCAATGCGCGTGCGCACATTCACAACTTAAATATGAAGGTCATTTTTTTACTCTGGCCATCCCCACAAGCCGATAAAGTGCCTGTGAAAATATGACAGAGGTGGGGAGATGGCAACCCCCTCCATTATTAGAGAATTTCTTCTGTCAGGCCCTCATAATTAGGAGCGTCCTTGTGTTATAGTCCGGGTCACCAGCACAGGATTACACCCGGTTACTTTTAGTGTTTGAAATCCCCGCGAAAAGTGATTGCCATGGTTGCAAGCACTGTCCTCTGTGCAAAAAATGCATGGCATAATCGCTGCCATACTAAGCTATTTGATTAGATAAAAGTGCCTGCCTATGCATTATGGTGCACGAAATGTCGTTCCAAAAATAACTCGCCTAATCCTGTTTTGGCGTACAAACCCATTAATGTAGATGGACGCTCCCAGTTATGGGTTCCTTGTCTGTAATTCGGGCGCGTTCATCGTCATTATCGTTGTCATCGTCTTCATCATTGTGTAGCTATTGATGTCAGAGCCATAAACAGTGCACTTGCGTTGTTATTACCATATTAAGGTGATCGTTAATTCCAAGAGAAAACAACTCATCAACTCTCGTTATTGCATTTTTCTTTAAGGGGGTAAATCTGGACAAACTTGTGGATGCAGGCGACCTCATCTGTCGAGCACTAGAACGGAGAACTGCGTCGAAAGTTGCTCAGGCGCGAAGAAGCAGTCAACAATGAAAATGCTGACCCATCCATGAAAGTGCTTCACCCCTAACAATTACAGTTGGGTGGAGTGATATATCTCTACGGCCTCTGTTGAGCGTTTTTCTCTCTACGTTTCAATCTCGTTCGCTGCCATCCCTTTGGTCCGCATCAGGGAACCATTGGCCATTCGTTCCGGTGGATAAAGGTAACGTAGGCTCTGGGGACGATATTGTCTACCCTGGTGCAAGTACTTTTTCAGTGGACTGGAAAACATGGATGCAGTGGAAGGCGGAACGAGAAACAGTATACGTCAACTCTAATTAGCTCTCCGGTCAACCGAATATAGCTTTGTTCAATTGAACGTCTAAATCCAAAACCAAGTCATTGCAGAGTAAATGATGTTCTGAAGGAGGTACACCTTTCAGCCAACCACAAATCGAAATAATTCACGACTTCAGGTTTTCCTAGCCAATCAGCATGCAAAGCAAGTAAAGTCAGCTGGGCGCCGAGCGCAGGAAAATAAGAGCACGAGAAAATGAGAAGCTGCGACTGCATTCAGCTTAGATCTGATTGGTTGGAAAGTTTGCGGAAGTTTTTTTAAACCAATCATGGAGCAAACTAAAGCCAAAACCAACGAAATTGCCTGATTACTTTTGACACTTAAGTGAAAACTGCTGTATAATCTTAATCTTATCCGGGTTTTTTTGGTCATTTTGCAAAATCGACCGAATCAACTTCGCTAAAATTATGGAGTGAACCGTCCAATGCTGTATGCCAAAGATAACTTCAGTGGGATGGCAAGAAGGGTTTCTTTGTTATTCTCTTGTATTGAACTCCTCTCGCACCCAATTGTTTTTTTCATTCAACTTGGGATAGGTCATTTCAAAACTTAAGAGCGTTCTATTGGGTGAATAATAGAAAAAAATGACAACACGCGTGCCAAAAGGTAATTAAGGGCGTTGTTGCCCTGAGCCCATTCGTTATAAACCTCACTGTACGCAGGGTAGAAATTCACGTGTCAGAGAGCATAGACTCAATAAATATTGTAATAAAATGAACAAAAGAAATCAAACCTGGGCGAACGTTCGAAAAAGAGGCTAGTGGCTTTTTGAGGTTAAAAGTTAAAATTGTCACTTTTAAGGCTAATGGTTAATTTCTTTCCTCTACGATTAACAGAAAGACTAAAAGTGGATTTGGAGGATGTTACTTATTGCAGGTAATACCCGCCCTGGCGGAGAAAGACTGGGAGTGAATATACGGTCATAAATTAATGATATTTGACTCAACAGTTGATCTTCCTCTCTCGCCCAAAGTGGTTTTGGAGAATGTTACTTATTGTAACACCCGCCCTGGCGGAGAGGGACTGGGAATAAAGGTACCCTTATGAGTTAATCGTTAATTATTCAAGAGTCGATACCATTTCCCGCTCGGCCAAAGTGACATGGGAGAATCTTAATTATACGAAGGACGTCTTTTGGCGGAGAGGGACTGGGAATAAACATACTTCACGAATTATTTATGAAATATTGAACACTTGATCCCATATCCCTTTCGGCCAAAGGGGTTTGGAAAAAAGTTAATTATTATAGAAACGACGCGTCCTGAGGGAGAGACACTGGGAATGAGTATACGCTCATCAATTATTTCTGAATTACTCAACACTTGATCCCATTCCCCTCTCAGCCAAGGTGGTTTAACAGAAAGTTAATTACAAGCAGGGCGTGTTCTGGCGGAGAGAGACTGGGAATGAATAAACGTCAAGAAATAATGATGAATTATTCCACCCTTGATCCCCTTCCTCTCTCGGCCAAAGTGGTTTAGGTAAAATTTAACTATAGGAAAGACTTGTTTTGGGGAAAAGGAACTCGGAATAAGTAAACGTTCAACAAACTATTATGAATTATTCAACAGTTGATCCCATTCCCCTCTCCCCCAAAGTGGTTTGGAAAAAAGTTAATTATTATAGGGAGGAAGCATCCTGGAGGAGGGACACTGGGAATGAATATACGATAATGAATTATTTAGCAATTATTCAACAGTTCATCCCATTACCCTTTCAAAAGAAGTTCTTTTGAAAGGGCATTGGGATGAACTGTTAAAGAAGTGGTTTAGAGAAAAGTTATAGGAAGGTTTTGGCGGAGAAGGACTGAAAATGAACATACGCTTATGAATTATTAAGGAATTATTTAACAGTTGATCCCATTCCCCTTTCGGCCAAAGTGGTTTGGTAAAAAGTTAATTATTATTGAAAGGGCTCATCGTGGCCGGGAGACACTGGGAATGAGTATACGCTTATTAATTATTTATAAAGTATTTAACAGTTGATCCCATTCCCATCTCGGGCAAGGCAGTTTAAAAAAAACTTAATTATTATAGAAAAAAACGCTTCGTGGCGGAGAGACACTGGAAATGAGTATACCTTATGAATTATTCATAAAGTATTGAAAAGTTGATCCCATTCCCCTCGCGGCCAAAGTGGTTTGGTGAAAAGCTAACTATTATAGAAAGAACGCGTCGTGGCCGGGAGACATTGGGAATGAGTATACACTTATGAATTATTTATAAATTTTTTATAAAGTATTTAAAAGTTGATCCCATTCCCCTCTCGGCTAAAGCGGTTTGGAAAAAACTTAATTATTATAGAAAAAAACGCGTCGTGGCGGAGAGACACTGGGAATGAGTGTGCGCTTATGAATTATTTATAAAGTAATGAACATTTGATCCCATTCCTCTTTCGGCCAAAGTGGCTTGTTAAAAGGTTAATTATTATAGAAAGGACGCGGTTTGGCCGGGAGACACTGGGAATGAGTAAACACTTATGAATAATTTATAAAATATTTAACAGTTAATCCCATTCCCCTCTCGGCCAAAGCAGTTTGGAAAAAATTAATAATTATAGAAAAAAACGCGTCGTGGCGGAGAGACACTGGGAATGAGTGTACGCTTATGAATTATTTATAAAGTATTTAACAGTTGATCCCATTCCCCTCTCGGCTAAAGTGGTTTGGAAAAAAGTTAATTATTATGGAAACGACGCGTTGTGGCCGAGAGACATTGGGAATGAGTATACACTTATGAATTATTTATAAAGTAGTTAACAGTTGATCCCATTCCTCTCCCGGCCAAAGTGGTTTGTTAAAAGGTTAATTATTATAGAAAGGACGCGGTTTGGCCGGGAGACACTGGAAATGAGTATACACTTATGAATAATTTATAAACTATTTAAGAGTTGATCCCATTCCCCTCTCGGCTAAAGTGGTTTGGAAAAAAGTTAATTATTATGGAAACGACGCGTTGTGGCCGAGAGACATTGGGAATGAGTGTACACTTATGAATTATTTATAAAGTAGTTAACAGTTGATCCCATTCCTCTCTCGGCCAATTTGGTTTGTTAAAAGGTTAATTATTATAGAAAGGACGCGGTTTGGCCGGGAGACACTGGGAATGAATATACACTTATGAATTATGTATAAAGTTTTGAACAGTTGATCCCATTCCTCTCTCGGCTAAAGTGGTTTAAAAAAAAGTTAAATATTATAGAAACGACGCGTTGTGGCCGAGAGACATTGGGAATGAGTATACAGTTATGAATTATTTATAAAGTAGTTAACAGTTGATCCCATTCCTCTCTCGGCCAATGTGGTTTGCTAAAAGGTTAATTATTATAGGAAGGACGCGGTTTGGCCGGGAGACACTGGGAATGAATATACACTTATGAATTATGTATAAAGTTTTGTACAGTTGATCCCATTCCTCTCTCGGCTAAAGTGGTTTGAAAAAAAGTTAAATATTATAGAAACGACGCGTTGTGGCCGAGAGACATTGGGAATGAGCATACACGTATGAATTATTTATAAAGTATTTAACACTTGATCCCCTTCCTCTCTCGGCCAAAGTGGTTCTTTAAAAGGTTAATTATTATAGAAAGGACGCGTTTTGGCCGGGAGACACTGGGAATGAGTATACACTTATGAATTATTTATAAACTATTTAACAGTTGATCCCATTCCGCTCTCGCCCGAAGTGGTTTGGAAAAAATTAATCATTATAGAATAAAACGCGTCGTGGCGAGAGACACTGGGAATGAGTCTACGCTTATGAATTATTTATAAAGTATTCCAGTTGACCCCACTTCCCTCTCGGCTAATGTGGTTTGGAAAAAAGTTAATTATTTTGGAAACGACTCGTTGTGGCCGAGAGACACTGGGAATGAGTATACACTTATGAATTATTTATAAAGTATTGAACAGTTGATCCCATTCCTCTCTCGGCCAAAGTGGTTTGTTAAAAGGTTATTTATTATAGAAAGGACGCGGTTTGGCCGGGAGACACTGGGAACAAGTCTACACTTATGAATTATTTATAAAGTTTTGAACAGTTGATTCCATTCCTCTCTCGGCTAAAGTGGTTTGAAAAAAAGTTAATTATTATAGAAACGACGCGTTGTGGCCGAGAGACAATGGGAATGAGTATACAGTTATGAATTATTTATAAACTATTTAACACTTGATCCCATTCCTCTCTCGGCCAAAGTGGTTTGAAAAAAAGTTAATAATTATAGAAACGATGCGTTGTGGCCGAGAGACATTGGGAATGAGTATACACTTATGAATTATTTATAAAGTAGTTAATAGTTGATCCCATTCCTCTCCCGGCCAAAGTGGTTTGTTAAAAGGTTAATTATTATAGAAAGGACGCGGTTTGGCCGGGAGACACTGGGAATGAGTATACACTTATGAATAATTTATAAAGTATTTAACAGTTGATCCCATTCCCCTCTCGGCTAAAGTGGTTTGGATAAAAGTTAATTCTTATGGAAACGACGCGTTGTGGCCGAGAGAATTTCGGAATGAGTATACACTTATGAATAATTTATAAAATATTTATCAGTTGATCCCATTCCCCTCTCGGCCAAAGCAGTTTGGAAAAAAATTAATAATTATAGAAAAAAGCACGTCGTGGCGGAGAGACACTGGGAATGAGTGTACGCTTATGAATTATTTATAAAGTATTTAACAGTTGATCCCATTCCTCTCTCGGCTAAAGTGGTTTGAAAAAAAGTTAAATATGATAGAAACGACGCGTTGTGGCCGAGAGACATTGGGAATGAGCATACACTTATGAATTATTTATAAAGTTTTTAACACTCGATCCCATTCCTCTCTCGGCCAAAGTGGTTCTTTAAAAGGTTAATTACTATAGAAGGACGCGTTTTGGCCGGGAGACACTGGGAATGAGTATACACTTATGAATTCTTTATAAAGTATTGAACAGTTGATCCCATTCCTCTCTCGGCCAATGTGGTTTGTTAAAAGGTTAATTATTATAGAAAGGACGCGGTTTGGCCGGGAGACACTGGGAATGAGTATACACTTATGAATTATTTATAAACTTTTGAACAGTTGATCCCATTCCTTTCTCGGCTAAAGTGGTTTGAAAAAATGTTAAATATTATAGAAACGACGCGTTGTGGCCGAGAGACATTGGGAATGAGCATACACTTGTGAATTATTTATAAAGTATTTAACACTTGATCCCATTCCTCTCTCGGCCAAAGTGGTTCTTTAAAAGGTTAATTATTATAGAAAGGACGCGTTTTGGCCGGGAGACACTGGGAATGAGTATACACTTATGAATTATTTATAAAGTATTTAACAGTTGACCCCATTCCGCTCTCGGCCGAAGTGGTTTGGAAAAAATCAATAATTATAGAAAAAAACGCTTCGTTGCGGAGAGGCACTGGGAATGAGTGTACGCTTATGAATTATTTATAAAGTATTGAACAGTTGACCCCATTTCCCTCTCGGCTAATGTGGTTTGGAAAAAAGTTAATTATTATGGAAACGACTCGTTGTGGCCGAGAGACGTTGGGAATGAGTATACACTTATGAATTATTTATAAAGTAGTTAATATTTGATCCCATTCCTCTCCCGGCCAAAGTGGTTTGTTAAAAGGTTAATTATTATGGAAAGGACGCGGTTTGGCCGGGAGACACTGGGAATTAGTATACACTTATGAATAATTTATAGAGTATTGAACAGTTGATCCCATTCCTCTCTCGGCCAATGTGGTTTGTTAAAAGGTTAATTATTATAGAAAGGACGCGGTTTGGCCGGGAGACACTGGGAATGAGTATACACTTATGAATTATTTATAAACTTTTGAACAGTTGATCCCATTCCTCTCTCGGCTAAAGTGGTTTGAAAAAAGTTAATTATTATAGAAACGACGCGTTGTGACCGAGAGACATTGGGAATGAGTATACAGTTATGAATTATTTATAAAGTATTTAACACTTGATCCCATTCCTCTCTCGGCCAAAGTGGTTCTTTAAAAGGTTATTTATTATAGAAAGGACGCGTTTTGGCCGGGAGACACTGGCAATGAGTATACGCTTATGAATTATTTATAAAGTATTTAACACTTGATCCCATTCCTCTCTCGGCCAAAGTGGTTCTTTGAAAGGTTAATTATTATAGAAAGGACGTGTTTTGGCCGGGAGACACTGGCAATGAGTATACACTTATGAATTATTTATAAAGTATTGAACAGTTGATCCCATTCCCCTCTCGGCTAAAGTGGTTTGGAAAAAAGTGAATTATTATGGAAACGACTCGTTGTGGCCGAGAGACATTTGGAATGAGTATACACTTATAAATTATTTATAAAGTATTTAACACTTGATCCCATTCCTCTCTCGGCCAAAGTAGTTTGGAAAAAAAAAGTTAATTATTATAGAAAGGACGCGTCCTGGCGGACAGACACTGGGAACGAATATACGCTGACTACCTGTTTATGAATTATTCAACACTTGATCCCATTCCGCTCTCGGCCAAACTGGTTTGGAAAAAAGTTAGTTATTATAGGAAGGAAGATCCTGGCAGAGACACACTGGGAATGAATATACGCTTATAAATTATTTATGAATTATTTAAGAGTCGATCCCATTTTCCCCCGGCCACGTTTTTTTTGGGGGGATGTTATCTGTTGTAGGTCACACTTTCTCTGAGGAGTGACCAGTATGAGAAGGGATCCTTACCTCAGCATTAAGAGCTTATTACGAAGTAGGTTTCCGTGTTTTATTGCGCCTGATACAAACGCAGACCACGAGTTACAAGATCACAAGTTACAGTAGCAAAGGTCACAGGTTATAGGGACAACGGTCAAAGGTCACAGTTCACTGTTTACCCATGAAAGCCTTGGCCTAACATTTGCTGGAAAAACTTTACATTTTAGCATATGGGACGAAAAGGATTGCTTTCGACTTTTGCTGGGCGCTGCCACTTTGAATTTTTATGACGCGTTGCTGTTGTTTCTATGCACCACTTTCATAAATGGGCCACCAATTTGTTATTCTTTTGTGTATGTGTTAATTACACCTACTGGCCTTATTTTAGAACAAAAATTCTTTTGAATTTTGCACATCCTAGCGAGGCAACAAGGGCTCATTAGCATAAAAGCAAAAGGATATTTTCTTTCGCCGTCATTATGAAAGAGTTTTTTTTTTCATACTGGAAAGAGCAGAGGCAATCGTAAAGTCTAAAATGGCGAAGTCCAGGAATTTAAAACAACGAAAATATGTGCTAATCGCTATTTTTTCTTCCCTTAAAGGAAATTTATTTCCCAATGGAAATAAATGATTTTTTGTGTGTCTTGAGTAACTTCCCAGCTTCCTGCGGGGGCATTCCTGCCATCCAGGACTCAATTTAATAGGATCCCATTTAAGGCATACAACTAAAACGTGAGTCCTCTTTCGCTCGCTTTTCCAAGCGGCTAAAGATTATTTTTCCTTCCTTCACGGCCTACTTTCTGTCGTTTGTATATCGTGGGTGTGCCCTCACCTTTGCTGGGATCATGTCTTTATATTGGGCTTTTCCTAAGTTATTATGCTGAATTTAATAAAGGGCCATGCCCATAAGGGCTTGGCCAAATATCGCCATACTTATGGCTTAATTACTTTTGTCCCAGAAAACGGAGTTCGCCCAGTAGTTAGCCTTGAGTCAAGGAGCGGGAAGCACAAATACTATTAACTACAGTGAAAACTGATATCAGTCAATATTTCCCAGAATTTAGCACATAAGTAGAAGTTCTTTTTAATGACTTTTTCTTCAGTTGGTTGAAATAATGGCTGTGATTTGTGCTCTTAATTTGACTTGTGAGCTGCGTTTTGTACCATCTGGTTTTATTGAAAGCCTTTTTAGGTGATGTTAAATACGCGGAGCCGTCCATATTCACCACTGGGTTCTAACGCCAACGCAGGAGTAGACGAAGGAGTAACGTGGAGCACGTTTCACGCGCTAAAAAGCAGAGACAGGTACAGTCATCCAATCAAATGGCTCAGCATGACAGCGATTGACAGCTCATTATTTAGGCCATGTATTTTTCACCCAGGGGAGAACGCTCATAACCATGGCAACCATAACATATAACCATGGCAACCATAACATATGGACGCTCCTACTTATGGGCTCCTGTAAATATGTCGCCAATTAGATGAATATGGAAGCTGACTGACTGTCATGGCAGACGAAATGCAAAAAGAGTACTTACAAACACTGCTAAAAATAAATGCGCAAGGGTCTCGGCGTACAAGCACTGAAACAGACGAACAAGAGTCAGGACAATCACAAAC
>BLFK01000991.1:654302-675433 GCA_014634185.1 Astreopora myriophthalma | reverse complement strand
CCCCCCCCCCCCAAAAAAAAAAAACAACTCGTGCTTCAAAGTTACTGAGGATCAAGTTCAAGTTCAACTACTGAGAATTAAGTTTAGGAAACTCTTTTCAGGAATCACTGTTTACCTTTGGTCTGCTTGTCGGCAATTTGGCCCTGGCCATCCATCATCATCACAAATGTCTTTGAAGTGTTTGAAGCAGCACACAGCTTGATCTACATGTATCCTTAACTTCATTGTCTTGGCTTTGGGCAGCTTAAGTCTAGTGTCACATAAATAATTATGGGATTAGAAAATGGAGGAGACACACCGGAACATTTCTTCAAAAGTGCTGCATATTGCACATTATAATGCTTGGTACAAAAACTTTGGCAATATGCCATATCCATGCTAATGTCAGGACTCCCAGATTAATGATGAAATTTCACTGCCAAGACCTCAATTCTGGCAAATTCTTTTTCAAAACCTGTCAAAGTGGGCATTCTTTCATCTGCAGTGCTCTGCAAATCCTCTGATGTAGTATTCATGGGTTTCCACATTGGAAGTTAGGGACGGTTGTGAAAAAAGACAGTTTGACATAAAGATGCATAAGGCATACTGCACTGCCATGCCACCATAATTATTGTTTAAGACCCAAGTTTTCGAGAATCAAGTTGTGAACTTTCATCCAGTCTCAAGCCATGCTGAGCGGGGTGAATAGGGGTATGCAGATCTGCCGATCCATTAGGATTTAATAATGAAATCCATCAATCCATTAAAAAAAAAAGTACTTGCATCCGAATCTGCTCAATATTACTGTATGTTGTCACATAGCTTGTGATCCAAGGAGATCAGTGAGATGCGCAATCCGAACTTTATTACAGGCAAAATCCATAATCCGGGCCGAAAAGAAGGATGAAAACCGCAATCCACTGGAATTGCAGGATCCCAAAATCTGTTAAGATTTCGTGTTAACTCTGAAATCCAGGCAAAAATATTTCCAAAATCCGCCGATCCATTGGCCTGTTCAGCCCCCTCCATGCTGATGTTAGCATGGCAAGTAAAACTATATTTGCACTGTATTTACTCTTTGCAAGTACATTCACAAGGTGGATTGTAATCCACAAAAACATGACTTTATACAGTGTATGAAAAAAAATTGCAGCTTGACAGACAAGTTAGAAATGGCAAAAAACAAAAAACAAAACAAAAAACAAACAAACAAAAAAAAACAGTGGCGAGTAGAATTTAATGAAGTTGACTCGTATGTATTAGGGCAAAGGGTTCCATTTTCATTTTTTCTGTGTACTGTATCCATTACTTCATCCAAGTAAATACATAGGCATTATTCACCAGCTGGGAGGTCAGTATTAGGAAACCCTGTGCCCAAGGTCTTGGATACCGGCTGAGGGAGGTATCCAAGACAGAGGGCACGGTTTTTCCCGATACAGACTGACCTAGGATGGTGAATAGTATTTGTATTTTTTTCTAAAACACAACAAAAAGCGTGCAAAAGACCCAAACATTTTAGGGCTGTAAGCATTCAAGCGATTCCGCCCTCCATGAGTGGGCCGGGTGAGAAAATTCCACCCACTCCTGGAACCAATCATATTGCAGGATTTGTTGAATTCCACCCTCTCATGCACTGAGAAAAAAATAAAACACTGGATACAAGTTTCTTTGACCCAGATCAGTGATTCAAGGTGATCTGGTTGGAATTAGGACCTGCCTTTTATCTCAGGCCATAGTGCATTCAGCATTTGTACTAAGAGTTCAGACCATAATCATTCAACCTCTGACTCAAAGAACTAAGCAAAGTGAAAGAAGAAAGAAGTGAAAGAAGTGTCAGTGAAAATCAAAGAACAACACAAGGTTAAAGGACTGTCAAGTAAATTCCCGAAACAATATAATTTTTACCTCCGCAATTGAAAACTGTATATAAAATTATGACAACGACTGTGTTTTAAGCTTGGACAGACCTTTCCAATCGATGAAATCATTCTGCCTTTGAAATTGCTATAATTCGCTTCATGTGCAACCATTTTTTACAATGCTCAGCAACCTGGTGACAGGCCGCTTACTTGTGACATAACAGAGTTCAGTTTACAACATGGCTGCACAAGAACTGTACCAGTTTGAAACAGAACACATACTTAATCAAAACAGAGAGGCCAATGAAAGTCCGGAATCTGAAGACAAAGGAAACAAAAGGCTTTGCAATCTGTTTGAGCAATTACTTTTTCAGCTGTTTGTTAACCTCACATTTTGTTTTGCGCCAGCTGGGTTGAACTCTAGCTGGGACGTCATGCGTGTGCAGCCAGGTTACTGAATTTTATTGTTTTCAAAAAATGAATGACAGTGTGCAAAGTTGACTGTTGAGCACATTTGAAGACAATTTTCAAAAAGTTACGCCGCTCTTTGTAATCTCAAAACTTGATAGGTAGTAAATTTTTTATACAGAAAGCCATAGTTTTTAATGGCAGAGATAAAATTATAATTATGGTATCTGGAGCATACTTCTCCTTTAATTTTGGTTTCTTTCAGCACCGACCATATCTGAGGCGGGGACTTTTATGAAAAGGTTGAAGGCCAGTGAGCTCGACTAAGGACAGGAGAGCTTGAAAGTCATTGTATCTGACATGTTGGTTTGTGTGACGTGGCTATTTGAATACGGTTCGCCTGCCTCCATAAAGGGCTAAAAACCTCAAATAGAAACAGTGTCTTTCCCTTCAAATGCTTTTAAATCGTTCCTGACCCTGACGAATACCTCCAGCGATAAATTAAGCTCGATTTGACGGATTATTTGTGTAAAGAAAACACTTACCATTAACCCACGTCCAACATCACCAAGGCACAGCCTCGAATGCGCAGTGTTCATGCGCACAAATTGATCACAGCTACCGCTGGCCATACATACTTACGGGCCCCAGTCGATCAAGTACCGTGTCAAGCATAGGTGGCGAGTAAGAAATCTATTATAAACAACACAGTGTTTATCTTTGTTTCCCTGCGTTTAATGTGCCTATTACTCGTGCTAGGTCTTACGCCGCCCACTATCTAAATCTGCTCTTCGGTCGTGTTCATTTCCAGAAATGTTGGTTCCGGCGCTTTTGCGCAAGCGCTAACGACAAACTTCCGGTGTTTCTGCCATCTCGATGCCAGAGCTCTTCTCTTTCGTACGCAAGCTTAAGATCGGCGGTTAGGTAACGAGAGACGCGTTTTCCACCTAGCTAGCAGGAGACCTGTCAACAAGCTGTAACGTGGGTCACTGAAAAACAGAATACTAATTAAGAGTGTTTGTGTTGAGAAAGATTCTTGCAAAGTAACTTCCAAACTTTATTTGACAGTCTTGTCCTCTAATGTACATATTTTTTTCAAGTTCAAGACAATAGGTGAAAAAGTATTTTTTCATGGATCGGCACAGACTGCTAAAGGTCAATAAGACGAGCTACGCTGATTGTGTCACCATTAGGTGAGATAAAATCAAAGGGGTTTTCACCAGGCGGACGTTTTACAGCGTTGCACATTTCAGAATATAAAAGTCATATTTGCTACCTATTAATGATGCTGAAGGTGTAATGCTCCAGTCAATTGAAACCCCGGTCCTCCGACCCCAGGGACTTAGCGGGGAATTTAACATTTACCAAGTGTCAAAAAACGGCCTATTACCCTGCCCCCGGGGCCAAGACTTCTGTTAAAACACCCACATAGCGGGGACCGTCATCCGAACCAAGTGAAGAAACTCAACTCAAATCGAGATCGTTGGTCTACTCGTTGTAAATGTCAAACTTTAACTGTTTTTTGTTCTTTTATTAAAAACTGCAGCCTCTTTAATAAGCTGCAATCTCCATTTGCGCCGAAAGCTGGCCTTCGATATGCCGAATTTGCGGCAGAAATCCACTTTCATTTTGATAAGACAGAGTTCATGTAAAATCGGCATTGTGTCGGATATAGCGAATGGGTCATCCCCAAAACTACTTCAGAATTATATGGATCTTGGTATTATATGAATGCGAATGGGCGTGTGTTTTTAACGCCAAAGACAACAGGTTCAGCACATAAAAAGACCTGTCTTCCGCCGGAAAACGACACCAAAGCGTCGCTAACGACCCACCTTTTATACGATACTCTATAGATACCTGAACCGATATCTCAAACGCTTCGTACAATAAGGTGGATTTAAAATAACTAATATACGGTATTCAGACACATTGATTTGTACATCTCAGTTACAGTACATACATTATACGAATCGGTTATTTGAAACTAAAGGAACTACGTTCAACGCAATGCTTCACCTAAAAAGGTAACTTGATAAAAGTACTTAATAAAACACTGCTGCTCA
Organism: Astreopora myriophthalma; assembly: GCA_014634185.1. Lineage (NCBI taxonomy): Eukaryota > Metazoa > Cnidaria > Anthozoa > Scleractinia > Acroporidae > Astreopora > Astreopora myriophthalma. Next base: position 671,121 of record BLFK01000991.1, on the reverse strand, counting down.
TCGTTTTTTAAACATTACCTAATGTCCTTCTGGACGGCTTTCGCGAGTCGTTGTTTAATACACAGCGACTGGGCTTTTGAAATCACCTTGCATAGCTCGTAAGCTCGTCAGATAAATGGGATTCACCCTGTGCAGTAAAAAAATTTCCATGCCAATACGTTTTCACTGGATCGGACAAACTACTTGAACGTCTGGAAGAATGTTTAAACCTAACAGAGAATCCAGCTGTCCGTAAAGTACATACTTTATACGAATCAGTTATTTGAAACCAAAGGAACTACGTATAACGCAATGCTTCACCTAAAAAGGTACTAATAAAAGTACAATTTTCAAAACTCCAGTTGAAGATCAGTGAATAAAACGTTCATGCTTGCGTAATCACAAACTCGTGCACACTATATGTCAACTATATGTCAACACCGGATCACCAGAGTGTCCGTAATAAAGAGGTTAAGTTTATATCACTTCGCTCTCTGGGACGGAGATTTAGTGTCCGTTGTCCTTATTAGAGAAGGTCCGTATTATAGAGGTTTTTTTTAGAAAACGGGTGAGAATTTTTTTTCGGGACAAAGGGGAATGTCCGTTATAGATAGGTGTCCGTATTAGAGAGTATCCGTAAGGAGAGGTTCGACTGTACCTTCTCCATCAAAAATATTATCATTATGATTCTATTACAACTTAAACAAAGTGGGTAGGCAACTTTCCCTAACAAAATGTCTATGAATTGGTGTTGTTCTGAACGAAAGCTGACTTGACACCAAAGCTACCTCCATGCAATAACCTATAGTTTGCAGAGAATAGGTGGTTACTATCTTGGTTACTATGATCTTTATCTACACACATATGAAAATAGAGGTGAATTTCACTCATTTCAGTCCTGAGATGACAGATTTACCGTATTAGATTGTTTCAACAGATTGAAGGCTTTGCTGTTTAGTCCTCCATGTTAAGTCCCCGCTGTCGCCCCCGCTTTAGGTGATCGCGTGCTGTTAAATCACCGCCCCACGGTCCCGGTTTCAATGGCATTTTGTTAAATCCACCGCCCACCGGGGCCATCGCGCCGTTAAAAGTGCGTTAAATCCCGGCTATATGGAAGCGTTAAATCCCCGAAATGTCCTGGGGTCGGGGGGCCGGGGTTTCAATTGACTGATGCATAATGCGCCTATGAGAAAGATGGTATGTTAGTTGCTTGGCAACGGGCGAAACTAGGACCTCTGGAACACCGGTCGGATGAGCCCATAGACCATTTGGGGGTACTTTGTATAGAAGCCTAGATAAACACTACGTGACCTAGTTCACCAGGAGTTCTTGTAGCAGTGCTAGAGCATCCGACCGGTGTTACGGAGATCCTAGGTTCGATTCCTGCCTGGGACTCTCATTTCCCTTTCTCCCATTGCCAAGTAGCTAACATACGAAAGTCAATACTTGCCAATGTCATAAAAGCTTTTCCCACCCTCATCTTCACCGGAATTCGCTCAGATCGGTTTTGCTTTTCAAATATGCCCTTTATTTTTTAATGAAACAAAATTTCAGAGCTCTCTGTTTACAAACGATATTAACTTGTTGTATTAACGGTGTCATGTCCAGTAGGCTCAAGCTACTTACAAACGTATACACCGTCGGCGGAAGACCCACACCAAAAGATAATGATGAGCATACATTTCGAAACGGGTTGTTCCGCCAACTCTTTACATAAATGCCAATAAACAAGTTTGTAGTTCTTACGAGAGCAACTGAGCAGCGAGTGAGGCAATTCATGAAGCAATAAATGAGTACGTGACGTCCGTCGCGCGTTATTGACAGGCCAAAGATCGCTTCCGTGTTAGGACCATCTTACCTTTTCTTTGGAGTGAATTTCGCTTCAGCTTGAAAGCATTGTTTCATCCGCCAGTAGCTGAAAGTATCAAAACGAGGCCTCGGTGATTTTCCTGCTAAAAATGGCCCGGTATAAATGGTAAAACTGTACAACCAAGGGAAACCACCCAGTCTTAGTCACTTTCATTTCGATTTATTTCCGTGATTCCATTTGGTCTATGAGACAAGTTTGACTGAAATTACAATTAGAAAAGCTAAATTATTATCACAAGCAGTTCTACAAGCCAGAATAACAAACTTTATAAATCTCAATGCTTCACTTTATTTAATGAGGGTAACAGATGAGGGTAATAAACTTGTGGCCCTCCTAAAACTAACAAAATAGATCACAAAAGAACTCAACAATATCATTCGAAAGTCTATGAACTATAAACATATATGAAACAATTTAACAGTCTACTAAACGGAATTATCAAATGACTGAAACTGACTTGTTCACGAAAAAAAAAACGTAGACTCTTCTTCAAAACAGGAAGAGTATCCTTACATCTAATTTTCAACGGGAAATTATTTAAAAGTTGACATGACCTCACTAATCTTTTGCACGATTATACTTTTTGGCATAGTTGGTATACAGACTAGACCATTACCGCAATCAAATAATAAGTAATGAAAGAATTTAACTTACCAACGTTTCCGGGTAAAATCCTATCAGTTTGGCCTGTGAGTCCTTATTTGCACTTTTTGGCATAGTTGGTATACAGACTAGACCATTACCGCAATCAAATAATAAGTAATGAAAGATTTTAACTTACCAACGTTTCCGGGTAAAATCCTATCAGTTTGGCCCGTGAGTCCTTATTTGCACTCCTTTGACCTGGATGCCCGGCCCTCTACTAATTCTATACTGCCTTAACTTGGCACTTAAAGAAGAAAAATATAACGGCTGACCTTTGATAGACCACGATATTGAACTTGATTGTATTCAGCGGCGCCTGCTGATTTACAATCCATGTAACATGCAAAGGAAGTATCTTATAACTCGTTTTAGCATTTGTCAGAATCTGATGATTTGACGGATTTTCTCTATGAGTACCGGCTAACTTTACTTTACTATATTATGGCGTCTAACGCATTATCGACCTTGAATCTGATATATTTGACGCACAATAAAGTCAAACATGCGTTAAGAAGTCATCCGTTGTGTGCACTTCAACTAAGGTGAAGTCTCTCTTTGGAGGAAATGAATGAACACTTAAATGGGAATGAAACCACAGCGAATCCTTGAATTAAGGGGAGTTTTTGCCATTCGTTCTTTATAGACTAGGTTAGATTACTTCCTGTTCCCATTATTTCGATCACTTCTTTGTGGAAAGGCAAATTCATTGGTGCTCCTTTTGTATAATAAACAGTTAACTTGCTTTCTGGTTAGACAAATAATGGAGATTGTCACGATGTTAATTTGGGTTTTTGCCGTTTTAATGTGATTTTAACACCTTTACTGTACTCGGAGTTTTGTATTAGTTTTTGTATTATTAGCATACATGCATGCAACTGTGACAAGGAAAACTGTAAGCAGCAATGAAGGAGGGCTTGGGTATACAGGAAAAATCAACCCTATGATTTAGCGGACAGCTCTATTATACTGGTATACTGACCAATTCCTTGAAGTGTATCGCCGCCCATTTCACGTTTTGCTGCGTGTGGCATGATGACATATAATCTGTATTTAGTTTCCTTTAAACTTTGACAATTACATTTCGTATTAAATCGAATCTGGGTCTATAGCTATAACCACTTTTGTCCAACAATTTAAAGAGTTGTGGCCTCTAACTTTGATTGACGGGGTTCAAACGAGCTACACGACTTCACTGTAAATTTCTAACACAATTAGTTTACAAACTGACAAAACTACCATAAACACGGTATGCTATACAAGACAGTTAGTGGTTTCAATTGAATTGCCTTACAATTAGACATTACTCATTAGATTACTGAAATCATATCAGTATCGAAACGTTTATCAGTATTTCAAAAAGCCAGAAGATCCAGTAAGCACGAAACAAAGGTCATGCTATATGCTGTGATTTCCCTAAGAAGGAGGTGGTCTTTCTGGTAGCCTTAGCTTTGTTTTTCCTTGACCTAGCTGGTCAGACAGCTGCTCTCTGAACCCCGATGCACTTGGTGGAAGGATCTTGACATCACTTGTTCCCACCTTTACCGTTTCACTGAATTCTGACGGAACTGCTACTGGAGGCATCTTTTTCCAGTTGATTGTCTTTCCGCATCCAAACTGATTTGACGAAGAACTTCTGTCACTTCTCACGGCCTTATTACCGGACTTGACGATGTCAAGTTTACCATTGCCAAGCCATTTAAACGAGAAAGTGCCCAGAACCGCGTATGCTGAGTCTCTGAGGTCGTTGACAGTTGATGGTCGATTTCCGCAGGTTGTGTCACCGTCGCAACCTTCCACCTTAGTCCAAATTATATCGCAGTATGGACACCTGCGCAATTCAGATACACCATGCTCACTCTGGTATCCAAGACATTCTGTTCTGATATCATAGAGTACCATACGGAGTTGATTCACCATGTTGGCAACGTGACCAGCTTCATTGGCAGCACCATCACCTTCAAAGGTAAACTTGTTCTTCTCTGACATTCTCTTCTGGGCTTGGACAATTTCATCCGTCATATATGCTTGGAACTCAAAGATAAGGTCAACCAGGTCTTTGCCACTAAAAGCTGTTCTTGCCTCGTCGAAAGCCTTCTTTTTATCTGCAAATTTCTTAACCTCATCGTTGGTGGACTGAAGAATCTTTCGATGGTTGTTGTGGATTTTGAAGAGCTTAAAAAAGTTGTCTTCGTGCACTGTCAGGTCAAATTCTTCTGTGCAAGTCTTAAGTATGTTTTGCAGTAGTGTGTCGCGCTTCGTGCTGATGCAGGAAAAGACAACCTTATCGATACCCAGCTCATCGTCTATTCGCGGTGTGAATTCCTTCTCTGTCCAGTCCACCATATCCATGTGCGTGACAAGAACCCCCACCACGTCCATGGGGAGTTCCACAAAACGATCTGCATATTTGCGAACATTGTCGACCACATTATCAATACGAGTCTCGGCCTTGACGACGATGAATATTCTTGAGACAGGTCTGAAGTTGAGTGCATGGGCTATCCAAATATTGTGTTCCAGTTTATCTTTCAACGCGTTGCTGCCTGGTGTATCTGATACGATCAGGCTGCCGTCAGAGGCCCAGAAAAGCTCTGATGTCAACGTGAAACTCTCGTTGGCGTCTGAACTCCTGCCTTCAACTCCCGTCAGTTTCTCTACCAAGGTAGACTTGCCACTGCCAACATCACCCAAAAGAACTATGTAGGGTGGTCTTTGGAAGTTCCTAATCATCCTCGCGAATGAATGAAGGAAGTTTGCCATGACGATCAACGCACCTGAAATCTGAAAATGTACAACTTTATTGAGACAAGACTCAATGGCATTTCAGTTGGGTAACGTGTTATTTCAATGGGTGATATTTCGCGGTGTGGACTTTATTCCCCTTCTTTATTCGATGAAGTTGTCACCTAAATTAAAGGAAGGCTCCAGTTCACTAACGTTCTCATTTCGTTTTTTCAGGGACCGGTGGACTTTAGGACTAAGGATACGTTTCAGTTTAGATAAGAAGTTAACCATCGGATATCACGCATTGACAGTAACAAAATATTACATCACACTTCAGTGTTTAAGGCAAACAATTCAGGATGTGTCCCGCCTTGCAAAATGAACTTAAAACGCCTGTGAAAAACGAAAGTGGTCGGTTGTTTCTCAGGAAGTCTTACAAAAAGCACATAGATCACTTTGCAGTAAGCCAATTTTAGCTAAGCGGGAGTTTATAACTAAAATAACATTCAAAAAATTAAACTGAAAACATTGCACAAATGTTTCACAGATACCAGATCTCATTAGCGAGAATGCTTTTCTTGTTTCTTCATCGTCAGTGGAAAATTTGGATTTCAGCTTTGTGGATTTCAGCTTTGTCTGTCGTTATTAGAAGAACATAAAAGTCCTTGCTGCATCGAAAATTCTGTCGCCAATTTGAAACTGCAACGTTCTACTATGATCTTTATTAACTTCTCGGCATAACGTTTCAGATAACTTGCAACAGCACAACGAACACCAGTCCAGATCAGAAAATTTGAATCTCCTAAGCCATCTCGTTTTGCGAGGTAACGGGACTCTATATTACTCAAGTCAAACCTTAAGTCACTTAGGAAAACAATATTGGCACTATTATAATCATGATAATATATAGGTTTTCCATTAATTCTGATATTATAATCATTCCAAATTATTTGTTTACGAGTTGGACTGGCAACGTCAAATTTGGAACTAAACTGTGTTTACTTTTATGCGTTTTGGAATGAATTTGAATCTCATTGGTTGTTATTAACGGAAGAACAAAGGAAACATGAATTGAAAACTATCGTAATTGGTGTCACAGATACCAAATGCCATTTTTAAATTATTTAATTGTCTTGGGTAAATTACATTTTTGGAGCTGTCGAAAAAATCACAGTCTCCCTCTTTTCTCCTCCTATAAAAAAAACTAGTTGAATTGAAGAAAACAAACAACTGAACATTTGATTGCAGCTAAGTGTAACAATTTGAAGATGTTTGGGGCTAAGTGGAAACTTTTTTCAAACTGTAATCTTTACAACATGTATGCCATAGGTGTGCAAATAAGAGCAAAATGTGAAAAAGTAGTGTAAAAAAAGTATTCCACGTATATTGTATTGGAAGTACGGTAGTGTAAGTATATTGTAAGTAGTATTAAATATCATATTGTAAGGAGGGTTTGTACTGTTCTTGTTTTAATATGTAGCTTGTATTGTAAGTATGGTATGTTATTGCAAGAAGTGTTTTCTTGGTAATAATAATAATAATAGTAATAGTAATAACAATTAAAAACAAATTAGGACACCTGTTGTTCACATGAATAGCTACACCCCCGTTAGGTTGGAGAAATACAATGAAATTTATCAAAAATGGAAATATAAGACGAGTCGAATAGTCCTGAACACTATAGGCGCCAAACCCTTGAGAAATGTCAAAAACTTAATAGTCTTGAAATGTACTTGGTAAAGCAAAAAATTAAATTCAAGATTTTCATAGGAAATAGAGTAGAACACTGTTAATCAAATTGGCTTAGAGATCGGCAAATTTTTGTTATTCACAAAAAAGAGTGGTTTCCCCGTACCCTCTGTAATGAATTTCTGCAATTTTGAATAGTACAGAGCACAGTTGCTGTTTCTATTATTTAGTTGAATATGTAAGGTGCAGAAAACTTTAGAGACTGGAAACTCGTACTCCGAGGAATTTATAACAGTTTTTACTAGCTTTACTTCCCTCCGAAAATCCTTACTCTCTCCAATGTGTCAGCCAAACCCTTATATTAGCAGTTTTGAATATCAAAAGAAACTGAATGAAATAGTGAATTTATCAGTTATCAGGCTGGCATACTCGAAAAAATAAAGAAACAGATAAATAAATAATTCCGAGCACTCTTATCGGGAGCCAATCCCATGCAAAAAGCAAGCAAAAGCAAAAAAGTGGTCTTGGCGGTTTTCGAGCAGTGTCCTTCGATCTTCAGAGAGCAATTGGGAAGAAGGAGAGCCTTGAGATTCTTTGATTTGCCACTCATCCAATAAAATGGATGAGACAGTTCAGTTTCGAACCAGTCCAACCGGTTTAGCATTGCTGCGCAAGATCACTCGTCATACATCGGCGTGGCAGGTTTGAACTTTGCTCTCCCAATAGACTGCAAAAACAGTCGGTTTTTATTGTCGTTTCATTAAGACGCCGCGAAAATATTGCTGTTCTGAAGTCTACTCTTGCATGGGCGTTTCCTTCCTTCATCGAAAACAGAAAGCTATGGAATTTTGTTTCAGCCCAAAATATTCGGCATTTGAGAAGTGTAAACTCTTTTGAGCGGCGTACAATAATTATTACTACTATCAGTTGTTGTGTGTTATATCTAGTTTTGTCATGGACAGTTATTAAAACCTACCCCTCACGAGACAGCACAAAAAGTCGACTGCAAGGCATCAACAGCCAACAGAACGAAGCGAATTCCAAGAATTAATGAGATAATTAATGCGGACGCCTAGCCTACTTCAGAGAATTTCTTGGAATAGTTATTGTCGGTATTCAATATTAAGTAACCGAAGACGACGGATTCTTGCCAAATAGAAAAGGTAAGGAAGTCAATTGAACATTCGACTAAATAAGAGATACAGCTATAGGCAGCACTGGAGCTAACATAAGTCATAATCCCTTTTGATTCCTAGTATGTGTTCTCAGACTCATTTAATAGTAATAAGCCAAAACAAAAGAAGTCACCGTACTGCGAAGAAAGTGTGGATATGTGACCTTTATTAGCATAAAATTTCGGCAACGTTAAACTCAAATTTCTCGTAAAATACTGATTCTTTTGAAAAGCAATATCAAAGACTCAAAAGAGTGTTTCATCCTCTATACAAACAGCTCGAATTCGCTTAAATAAACCCGGCCTTCGGCCTCGTTTTTCAACTCGCTTCTGGGTGTTTGGATATCTGATGAAGCACTCTCTTTCGTGTTTGATACATTACATGAACAGTCGCTCCTGTATAAAGATTAATGTAATGAAATTAAGGTAATACAGCCGTTAAAAAATGTACGTGCTTCAACGTCCTGGTTACAGTAGCACCTTCTAAAGTCTTGCACGCCTCTTTCTCCGTCTGCTCCTCAAGGAAACAGGAATTCAATGAAACAGCAGAGGTTGATTGGCAAACTAATATGCATCCCATCAAAGCCAGGTGCAAGCTAAGGTATCTGATCTTATTTGCACGTAAATTAACTGACAAGTGATGGAAGTCCTGTATTCTGATTGGTTCTGGAAGCCGTTCTCAAACAAATCACTTTTGAAAGGCCACGCCCAGTCGCCTGAAGTACAAGATTTCCGTTTTGGTATCGTTTCATTTGCGTCATTCAAACTACTGCAGTCTTGAGTGTTTCGCAGATAAAAAACAAAATACGAGCTGGATGAAAGTCCCAGCTAAGGTCAATTCTTGTATCCAGAGTTTCTTCTTCCAAGGAATGGAAAATGAAAGTGAAATGTGCAAGGGTTATCTGATCTTCTTCAATACACTACTGGTCGCGACTGTCATCAAAACACCCTCTGCGGTTATCTACGTCAATTTAAAATAGTTTCATTTTCTAGGAATCCCAGCTATATTTTACGCCCAAAAGTAGACTTATTTCCCGGTTTTTATTGTCAAATCGTGCCCTTGAGTCTCCGATTGATTGGTCTTGCAACTTTACCGTAGCCTAATAATCGCTGGGAGAATCGAGAAGGAACAAGTGAGATGGTGCTAACACTGAAGCGAGTTTTCGGTTTATGACAGCTTTCGTCGACGTCTGACAAATGCAGAGGCGGTTCGCGGAAGATCAAATCACGAGATCGTCACGCAACTTGCTACAAATAGGATTTATAGGATTTTGGGGGTGAATATGAAGCCACTCATAATATTTCTCGATTGCGAGTGTTCCATCGGAATCCTTAACGACAGAACAAATATTGTTACGAGTCTCATAATGCAAGAAGATAAGAACATCAGATAGCGAAGATCAGATGACGCTTCGCTCGCACATTTCACTTTCATTGTTCATTCCATTGAATTCCATTGAAGAGGAAACATTGAAGAGGAAACATCGGACACAAAAATTGCCCTTATCTGAGACTTTGATTCAGCTTGCATTTTGTTAGATATCTGCTAAAAAATTACCTTGCAGTAGTCAGAATGGAGAAAATGATGCGATACCAAAACGGAAATCCTACTTTAGGCAATGGGGCGTGGCCTTTCGAAAGTGACTAGAACCAATCAGAATACAGAACCTCCGACAGTCGCGAGTTGATTGGCTTGCAAAAACGCTTCGATTGCACATCACATGCACCTTAGCTTTGTATTAGTTTGCCAATCAACCCCTGCTGTTTCATTTCAGTTCCTGTTTGTTTAAATAGCAGACGGAGAGTCGTGCAAGACTTGGAAAGTACTGCCGTTACAAGGACGTTAAAGTAGGTACATCGACGATTTCCTAAGGGATGTATTTCCACTAAATGAATCTTTACATCGGAACGACTCTTCATCGCATCTTTACACCGTATTACATCCACAGCACGTTTTCCCTGCACAAAAATAATGGCCAACCCTAACTGAAATTTGTGCATGCAAACGAAACGAAAATCGGTTAGTTCCTCGTACTAGGATCTAGGATCTTCCCCACCTTCAGTTTCTTAGACGTTGCGTGACATTTAGCCAAAATCTCTTTGGTTTGGCGAATGCAATTTCCAACTAATGGAATCGTGCTCGTTCCTTTTCGGCTCGAGACGAGTTTCCCGGAATTTTAATTGCTAACCGCGCCATCGAAATGAAAGTCCAGTGGAACAGGCGATAACAGTCTCACCGAAATGAAATGCCAAATGAACAGAAAATTCCCGGTAATTCCGATATTTCGATAAAAATGGACAGCCCGGTTCGAGAGCTTGACCACAATTTTTGATTCGGAACCGAAAATTCCGAAATTTTGGCCAAATGGGTAACATCCGGATTCTTGCAAAATTAAATAGAATCAGGTAGGAGGTCAATTAAACACTCCACTAAGTAAAAGGTAGAGTTATGGTCATCGTTGGTGCTAACACAAGTCATAAGCCGTTCTGTTCGTAAGAATTGTCGTTCGTAAGCCACAGAATTGTGGTTCGTAAGAATTGTGGTTCATGCTTTGCAAAATGGAGAATCACAAGGCCGGTCCGCTGCCACGAATGTTTGTGCATTTGTCTCTGGTGTTGGCATCTTCCCATCGTAGGTAGTTTTCAGGGCGGTAGCAAGCTAGGATCTTGCTCTCTCTCTGCTGGGACCGGAAGATGCACGCTGTCATTAGAACAATCCTGGAAATGCGCCAAGGCAACCTTTTCATAGGATTAAATGTCATGAAATTTTCATCCAAATATCTTAAAGAATTAAGCAGGAAATAAACACCCCTCTGTAACAGACCCAGTGAAACCCGACCCAGTGGATTTCTTCCCTTCACCCAGTAAAAATTTACCCTTCCTGGTACCTGGTGAAATTTTTAATTTTCCCCGGCCAGTTTGTGGCTTTCCCCGTGCGACTTTTACATACCCAACATATATCATTTGTGTATGTTTGGAAAAGGCAAAACAGCGACCTGGTGGAAAATTTGCCGACCCGGTGACGTTTTCTCCGAAACCCGGTGAGAATATAGATGCCACTGGGTCTGTTACAGAGGGGTGTAAATAACGCAGGACAAAAACAAAGAACTAGTCTGCGAAACAAATTCTAGTGCTTATGCAGTTGCGGCTCAGTATCAAAGGAAAGTAACGAGGATAGATTCTCAAACGGAAGCATACTCATTCGGTGGAAATTGTATATGAAGCTTCAAGCGAGTCAATTAAGATTATTTAGAGCCACAAGATCGCGACCCCTCTTATTGATAGCACCACGCTCTGTTCGAGTTGCAAGACTAATCAATCGGAGACTCAAGGCCACGATTTAAAAATAAAAACTGGGAAACAATGTCCACTTCTGGCGTAAAATATAGCTGGAATTCATTGACAATGAAACTATTTGAAGTTGACGTAGATGAGCTGAGTGGGTGTTTTGGTGACAGTTGCGACTAGTAGTACAGGAAGATAACGCTTTGCTTGCACATTTCACTTTCATTTTCCATTGAAGTGAAGAAGAAACGCTGGATATAAGAATTGACCTTATCTGGGACTTTGATCAAGCTCGTATTTTGTTTCATATCTGCGAAACACTCAACATGCAGTAGTCTGAATGAAGAAAATGAAACAATACCAAAACGGAAATCTTGTCCTTCAGGGGCGGGGCGTGGCCTTTCGAAAGTGATTTGTTTGAGAACGGCTTCTAGAACCAATCAGAATACAGGACTTCCATCAGTTGCCAGATAATTTACGGGAAAATAAGATCAGATACCAACCCTTTCCTTGCAGTTAGCTTTGATGGGATGTATATTAGTTCGCCAATCAACCTCTGCTCTTTCATTTCAGCTCCTGTTTGTTTGAATAGCAGACGAAGAGTCGCGCAAGACCTTAGAAAGTGCTGCTGTTCCCGGGACGTTGACGTACATTTTTAACGGGTGTATTTTCGTTAATTTCATTAAATCAATGTTTATACGTGAACGATTTTTTTGTGTCATATGTCAACCACGTAAAATAATGTTTCATTAGATATAAAAACACTGAGAAGCGAGTTGAAGAATGAGGGCGAAGGCCGAGTTTAGCTGACCGAATTCGAGCTGTTTGTACAGAGGATGAAACACTCTTTTGAGTGTTTGATATTGCTTTTCAAAAGAATAAGTATTTTAAGAGAAACTTAAGTTTAAAGTTGCCGAACTTTTGTGCTGATGAAAGTTTCATACCCAAACTTTCCTCATAGTACGGTGACTTCTTTTGTTTTGGGCTTATGAATTACTAATGAGCCTGAGAATGGATCCTAGGAATCAAAAGGGCTTATGATTTGTTAGCTCCAATGCTGTCTATAACTCTATCTTTTATTTAGTCGAATGTTTATTCTATTTTGCAAGAGTCCGTCGTCTTCGGTTACCCAATGCTGAATATCGAGAATAACAATTCCAAGAAATTCTCTGAAGTAAGCTAGGCGTCCGCATGAATTATCTCATTAATTCTTGGTATTCGCTTCGATCTGTCGGCAGTTGACGCCTTGAAGTCGACATTTTGTGCTGTCTCGTGACATTTTTGATCTACTGCAATAACTGTCCCTGACAAAACTGGATATAACACACAATAAATACTAATAATAATAATAATAATACGCTCAAAAGAGTTTATAGTTCTCAAATGCCGAATATTTTTGAGTTAAATAATGTCACAGCTTTCTGTTTTCGGTGTACGGAGGAAGTGCCCGTGGGAGAGCAAAGTTCAAACCTGCCACGCCGATGTATGACGAGTGATCATGCGCAACACTGGAAAACCGGTTGGACTACTAGTTCGAAACTGGACTGTCTCATCCATTTTCTTGGATGAGTAGGAAATCAAAGAATCTCCCGGCCCTTCCTCTTCCCAATTTTCCTCTGAAGATAGAAAGAGACTGCTCGAAAACCACCCTTTTTTGCCTTTGCTTGCTTTTTGCATAGGTTCGGCTTCCGATAGGAATACTGGGAATTTTGTATGTATGTATTTATTTATTTATTTTTTTCTATTATGCCCGTGTGATCACTGATAAATTCCCTACTTCATTCAATTCTTTTGATATTCAAGATTGCCAACCGCTGAAGAAAAGACCCCTTTGTTTCCGCAGCCAATAAGGCTTTGGCTGATACAGAGACATTAAGATTGGTGTTTGCGGTCAACAGCAAAAGGCAAACGGCAGGCTACTGCTTGTCATAAAATCATGGAAATTCTCTTATTTTAGACAATTTTTCTCTTGTTAGCACTTGCTCGGTAGCTGTGACTGACAGTCAAGAAATAAGCTTAAATCAAGATTAGTTAAACAAAGCAAATCTTTTCAGTTCTAGAAACGGTGTTAAAATTTGAAATAGTTTACTATACGACGTGCGCCGGCTGTCCAAATACAATTTTAAAACTAATATCCACGATTTTACAAGACAGAAACTTTCAAAAGATAATGAACATATTGATCTTCCCAATCTAATAGCAAAAATGTGACTTCAGCATGTCTTGTTTGCATTTTCGTGTTAAATGCCCTTCTATAGTATAATCTTTATACACTCAATACACGATATGGCTTAAGTTAGATACAATTAACTTAGATTAAATTAAATTATTTCAGGTAAGATAAATTATTTTAATGACGTTAGTAAGGCCAAATTATTTTTTCAAGCGCTTCAAAGCGATATTGCTTGGGTCTTTTTTTGCTGCAAGGAGAGAGAGAGAACATCCAGGAAATTGTCCTTAGTCGTTTTAACAGCTTTAAAAAGATTAATTATCAAGGACTGGTCAACAATGACGACAATTAAGATTAGTAAAGTTAGTATTTCATCGAAGTGTAACGACAGTCCGCATTCAATTTGTCTTGATAAGTGTTATCACGTATTTATATTTCCTGTGCACCCCCCCCCCAAAAAAAAAAAGGGATTTTAAATGTTTCTGAGAATCTCGATAAACTTTGCTGTTTTGTTTCATAATAATTTTGTCCCCATTTCGTCGCCGATGACAGAGCCACAAGTAAATTGCTGGAAGTTCCTTTCGTTTGTGTCGAGCCGCCCTTCATTGAGCAAGCGAGCTCAACCCCAGGTTTTCTGACGTGATTAAAGGAGGCGGCCCGACTGACTCTGAAGAGACTATTAGAATTCTACAAGGGGGGAGGGGAGAGAATTCTACAAGGGGGGAGGGGAGAGGGATTAAGGGCTTGATTACATGCCGAATCAGTTCAGCCCGGGCTGAAATTTCGGTCTTCCTACCCCGCCGAAATTTTGTTGCGATAACATTTTGAATTCAGCTCGCGCTCTAAATGTAAACGCAAGTGGGAAAATAGCTCTGCTGAGATACGTTATTCACCTGAAATGCGAAAAGCCCACGTTCCCATGCACGGAAATCGAAAACACAATCGACGCATGCGCATGCCCAAGTTGCACCTTCAGCCCTAGCTGAACCGAAGGGATAGCAATTGTATAGCTCTTTTAAGTCTGGCTACCTCAGGCAGCGTTCACACAGATACGGTTTTAAATCGACACAGTGCATGACTGAGAGAGAGAGAGAGAGAGAGAGAGAGAGAGAGATTGAAAACAGCTCCAGAGAACGCTAAAACAGAGGTTTCTCTCATTCGTTCTTTTAAACAACATTGAAAGCGTATATCTGATTGGTCCCTTCAAGTTCGCGCGGGAACCTGCAGTGCATTTTGCGGACGAGGGAAGGAAAGTAAGAATTCCAGTGTCATTGCTGCAATTCTCACTTGTGGCCTTCGGCTACGATTGTATGGACAGCTTCAGTGTCATTCCACAACTAGTGTTTGAAACCCTTACCATGTAATTTCTTGGACAAGCGACGGGGTCAATCATCAATCGGAAGTCAAGCTTTTTATTAGCTTTGGTCAAGGCAAAGTCCAACGCTCTGCTCAAAGCTATCTTGCAAGTACTACAAAGAGAGAACTAAACTAGAATAAGATCATTTTCATGGTTTTCTGACAAGCAGAAGCTTGTCGTTTGCCGTTAGTCCCTGGCCGCAAACGTGAAGCTTAATCTCTATAGTATCTCACCTTGATATTCCTTGTTAATTCATGCCGAGGCGCGCGAATGAAGAATCTTGAAATATCACACTAAATATTACTTAAATCTATTTAACATAACAAGGAACGGAGTAACACTTACATAACTGTCCCGGCTTGGACCAAAGAACAGGAAACAACTTGAAAACCAAACTTAAATTAGATCCGTGGCCTTAAACGAGAGCTTTTAAAGAAAGACATGCGGACTAAAATGAAAATCAGACGTAAGCAAATCAAATCAAAACTATAGACAGGAAACCTTCACAATCACCTCCAGGCCAGTCTACTGTAGTGTGTAAGAAATAACGTAAGTTTATTTTAATAGAGTTCTCAATTTCGCAATTTTCAGGTGCGTTGATCGTCATGGGAAAGGTACCACCCTACATAGTCCTCTTGGGTGACGTTGGCAGTGGCAAGTCTACTATAGTAGAGAAACTGACAGGAGAAAAATGCACGAGCTCAAATTCTAAAGATAGTTTCACGAAGACCTCTGAAATTTTCTCCACCCCTGACGGCAGCCTTATCGTATCCGATACACCAGGCAGCAACGCACGGAAAGATAAATTGGAACACAATGTTTGGATAGCTAGGGCACTCCACTTCAACCCTGTTTCAAGAATATTCATCGTTGTGAAGGCCGAGACTCGTATTGATAATGTGCTCGACGATGTTCGCAAATATTCAGATCGTTTTCTGGAACTCCCAATGGACGTGGTGGGGGTTCTTGTCACGCACATGGATATGGTGGACTGGACAGAGGAGGAATTCACACCACTAGCAAAGAATGACCTTGGTATGGATACGGTTGTCTTTTCCTGCATCAGCACGGAGCGTGAGACCCTCGTGAAAAACATACTCAAGACTTGCAAGAAAGAACATAACCTGACAGTGACTAATGAAAACTTTTTTGAGCTCTTCAAAATCCACAACAACCATAAAATGGTACTACAGACCACCAAAGATGAAGTTAAGAATTTTAAGGATAAAAAGAAGGCTTTTGATGAGGCAAGAAAAGCTTTCAGTGGCAAGGACGAGGTTGACCTTGTCTTTGAGTTCCAAGCATATATGACAGATGAAATTGTTGAAGCCCAGAAGAGGGTGTCCGAGAAGAACAATTTTACCTTTTGTGGCGATGGTGCTGCCAATGCAGCTAGTCACGTTGCCAACATGGTGAATCAACTCCGCGTGGTACTCTACGATATCAGAACAGAATGTCTCAAATACCAGAATGCGCATGGTGTATCTAAGTTGCGGAAATGTCCTCACTGCAAGGAAGTTTGGACCAAGGTTTAAGGTTGTGAGGGTTATACAGACTGCGGAAGGCGGACACGAGAAAATACCAAAGACCTTAGGGACTCAGCATACAAGATTCTGGCCACCTTCTCGTTTAAATGGTGTGGTAATGGCATAATTGAGATAACAAAGAACGGAGCCTACGTTTGCTTCTGGTTCACGAATTTCTTAGTGACAGGCCAGTTGAAGCAATTGCAACCGCAGACGCGAGTCCCAAACCAGGGACAGTCACGCATGCGTACCCTCTTCGCTCACGTCGCTTGCTTCACAATTGTCCCAGGTGTGAATGTCCTCGCTCTAGCGCTGCGTCTTCAATTGTGTCTCGTGTAAACAGGCCTTCAGTGCGGAATCTATGTTTTCAATTCGGGAAACACAATGAATGTTCCCCCCC
>BLFK01000991.1:636241-654292 GCA_014634185.1 Astreopora myriophthalma | reverse complement strand
GTTCCCCCCCCCCCCCTCACCCCAACGGTGGCCCAGAAGGGTCACTACATAACAAAGGTCAACCGCATATTAAACCCTGCACCCTCCCAACATTGTAGGTCCAAGAATTTTGGTACGATCAAATGTATGTTTAACTGACGGGCAAACATGTCAGTGCGACAGTTATATGAATAGTCAGCATACCAAAAATTATAGACATAATCCAACTGAAAAATAATTTAATTTACGAGTTCTATTCACGAGTTTCCTCATAGAGCACTTTGATCTTTCTTAGTTTGAATACCGTTCATTCCAATTCAGTTACTAGATCGGATAGTTTGTATCGGTGGAGTAAACTGGATTAATCACGAAAATATTTGGAAACCGTAAACTAGCAGTTTTAACTGACGTTTCCGTGGACGTCGCCGTAGTAGATGCTGAGGTCCCTAAAGTCCCTAACATTGCAGCTCAAACAACAATAATTATAACATAGCAAGTAAATTCCCAATGATGCACGCTGATGAAGTCAGCAAACAAATGCCTCGCGGAAAAAAAATCCCGCCAGTGACTTCAGCAGTTTGTATTTATATAAAACTGGGGAGAACTTCCGCAAAAAGTTAAACTAAACATGGCAACAAACGAACCAGCTGATGAGGGAGATCTGCGTACTTTTTCTTTGGGATCGGAGTTTTTAACTCCGCGACTAGATTTCAGCTCTTGTGAAAAGCGTTCGACGCCGTACATCACAATCTTTTATTGTCTAAACTTGCAGCGGTCATGGCTGTTAATTGGTTCAAATCGTACCTCTTCAGCAGGAAACAAAGAACTGCGATAGCCAATTCTTTGTCATTAACCAACTAACGGGGTTACACGATGATACGACGAACGAACGAACAGAAACAAAGACATTTCAAAGAAAGATCGTAACTCTACAAAAACGGGGCTTACGTCTTATTTACTTCAGGAAGTCTAACGAACACACCGTACCCTTCTTTCTCAAATAGAATTTCCTTCCCCTACCAAGCCTATTTTTTAGAGATTGTAGCTATTTATTGTATGACATCAACAGACAGTCAGCACCAGTTAGAATACTCAATCAGTTTGTTAAAACAAGTCAGATTCATAACTACAGAACAAGATCTTTCTCTAGCGACTAGTTCTACGTTATGTTTTTTAGACCCGATAAAATGTATGCTTCCTTCTCGAGAATCGGTGCCCAAATTTGGAACTCTATTCCTCATTCGACTAAACTACTGAATTTCTTGGGGTTAGAAGATGATTATGTCGAAGTCTCCCGTCTTACTAAGTTATTTAAGACTTTAGGTTAGCTTCTCTTCGTAATTTTAATGTATTTGCTTTGTTTTATGTTAGTTTATCCTATTCACTGTATAGAAGTGTCTCCACTGTTATTTAGTCCATCTATATATAGATAAACTTTGTACTTGTAATATGTCCTCAGATTTCCCCGCCTTTATTAGTTCATAAGCTATTTGCGGGGCAAAAGTAATGTAATTAGTTATAGTTCTAATTTTCAATAAATGTTGTTGTTGTTGTTGTTGTTGTTGTTGTTGAACAAAATGCGAACTTGTTATGTTGTCAAAAACTATCACTGCTAACTGGAATATTAACTACTTGTGGTCTTCCCAACGGAGAGACCCTAATTACGACTTATTCTTCTGCTCTTTCTTCTTTTCAACAATAGATCTATCACGGACTGGAAGTAATCTTGATTTCAAGGCACATATTAATTTACTCCCACGTGGCATATTGGTACTCAAGGGCAGTTGCGCATGCGCATACTAAATACCTAAAGAAAAACATGCAGAAGCGGTAGCGGTACCTCTGGACATTTAAGCCTGAGCGGTGTACCATGACGAGTCTCCCCGAGATTTCGGCCCGCGGATCGCTTATACTTGCCACTTTCTGATACCTATCCCCGATAGGCAGTGAGGGAGAGAAATGTCGGCCCCTAGACCATACGTGACAGATCCCTTACGTACTCGCAGCTCAACTCCTTCTGCTTTATACTATGATTTGGAGCGATATATATTTGCGACTATAATTGTCATGTCTTCCATATGGTAAGGATATTTTTTGGTACTAATTTGTAATACACGAACTTGGCGCATGCGCATTTGCTACGCATGACAAAACAGCAAAAGGAACCACGCATTTTCCGGTAAAACTTTAAAACGCTGTCGCTTTTTCAGACATATTTTGTTTTGTTTTATTGTTTGAATTCCGCGCGAACAAACGAGGACAATAATTTCGCGTATACAATGACATCAACGTGTCTGGTTGGACAGGTGATGGACAAAAGAACTAACAAGTTATTCAAAAAGAGCAATAGCTCCTAATGAACTAGTGTTAAAAGTTAGAAAACGTTTGGTGCCTTAAGGGACTCTCCCGGACATTGATTGGTTAAAACTGTTTCTTTTTCAGCTTTTATATTCCCATAAGCATCTGTTCAAAAAGGTTGTTGTGAAAGAACAGCAACATGTAAAATCGCTATGGAGATGTAGAACGTCCACATTTCGTTTCGTTTTGTTTTGCTTTAGTTGAGTTTATTCCGGTGTTAAAAATGCAGTTTAGTCAATTGAGAATGAAGAATGTTTAGACCTAACAGAGAATCCAGCTGTCCGTAAAGTACATACTTTATACGAATCAGTTATTGGAAACCAAAGGAACTACGTATAACGCAATGCTTCACCTAAAAGGGTACTAATAAAAGTACAATTTTCAAACTGCTCCAGTTGAAGATCAGTGAATAAAACGTTGATGCTTGCGTAATCACAAACTCGTGCACACTATATGTCAACTATATCTCAACACCGGATCACTAGAGTGTCCGTAATAAAGAGGTTAAGTTTATATGACTTCGCTCTCTGGGGCCGAGATTTAGTGTCCGTTGTCCGTATTAGAGAGGGTCCGTATTATAGAGGTTTTTTTTTTTTTAGAAAATGTGTGAGAATTATTTCGGAACAAAGGAAAATGTCCGTTATAGAGAGGTGTCCGTATTCGACTGTACCTTCTCCATAAAAAAATATTCTCATTATGATTCCGTTACAACTTTAACAAAGTGGGTAGGCAACTTTCCCTGTAAACGTGAATACATTCCTTCAAAAATATTGTCATTACGATTCAATCTGTCACTCCTTCAAAAATATTTCCATTACGATTAAATCTGTTAAAACCTATTCAAACAAAGTGGGTTGGCAACTTTCCCTAACAAAATGTCTATCAATTGGTGTTGTTCTGAACGAAAGCTGACTTGACACCAAAGCTACCTCCATGCAATAACCTATAGTTTGCAGAGAATAGGTGGTTACTATCTTGGTTACTATGATCTTTATGTACACACATATGAAAACAGAGGTGAATTCACTCATTTCAGTCCTGAGATGACAGATTTACCGTATTAGATTGTTTCAACAGATTGAAGGCTTTGCTGTTTAGTCCCCCATGTTAAGTCCCCGCTGTCGCCCCCGCTTTAGGTAATCGCGTGCTGTTAAATCACCGCCCCACGGTCCCGATTTCAGTGGCATTTTGTTAAATCCACCGCCCACCGGGGCCAACGCGGGGGTCGGGGGGTCGGGGTTTCAATTGACTGATGCATTAAGCATCGTGTTTGCAGCAAACCACAAACGTCGGGCGAAAATTAAGGCCGTTTGCCGAAAATCAATGAAAATTGTTTGATTTAGTAGTATCTCTTGCCTGCTAACCACATCTATCGTGCAAGTACCACAAAGAAGGAACTAAACCAGAATATGATCATTTTCATGGTTTTCTTACAAGTAGAAGCCTGTCGTCTACCATTAGCCGTTGGCCACAGACGTGAAGCTTAGGGCCCTTTCCATTTGACAGAACTAACCGGCCAGACGGGGCATCTGGAAGGGCTAAATCTGCAACGCCTCCACGTTAACACACTTCGAGGATGATATAGACTCCTCCAGAATAATATGAGGGAATATCATGCAAATTGTCCTTCGACTTTTTTTTGCATTTTATTCGTGAACTGACCGGTCTGACCAGGCAGTTCTGACAAAAGGGAAGCGCCTTTAATCTCTTTTGAATCTTACCTTGATACCAATGAAGCACTTCCTTTTTCTGTGATCCTTAGCTTACTTTCGGAAAATCATTGTGGATTTCTTTGATTGCAACTTTCTTCACTTTGTGTTTGTGGCTCATACATTTGCAGAGTGATTCGAATTTCCTTGCTGGATACCAGTCGGCTGTTGTAACCAGCGGCCTTCAGGAAGCTTTCGTCCGCCATGCGCTGTGCAACAGAAAACGCAAGCACTCATCCAGTTTGAAAGTGAAAACAAACTAACCGGGGTAGACTAAGTCGGTAATTCCTTGGGGTCCACAGGGTTGCACTAAGGCACAAGCACCCTCAGCCGTCACAGCATAGTCCGAACTTTGCCTGTAGGCCTAGAACGAACAGACAACTTGATATTGAGAAAAGTTTACAATCTGGTTAGTCGCATCCATTTATTTACTTTCAAGCCAGCTATCTTGCTATATTTTCCATTAGGCTAGATCGTAGGCCTGAAGGAGGTTTCTAGAACTTAGCTACTTGTTTACGAGTTATCATGTCATTACCCAGACAAGTGAGCTCAAAGCACGTGATTGGCTTATGACGTTCTGGTTCGTGGCCAGAAAGCGCGCTGGAGGTAGGCTCATTTGCCAGCGCTATTTCGGGGAATGAACAGGCCAAAAAGGTTCCTCTCACCGGTCCCGAGAGGGAGGCGGAAACTGACCCTATGCTTGAATAGCGGTTGATAAAATCAATTAAAAACGCTGAGAAAAATGTCTGGTTTAACCTCATTCTATGGCGTGAATTTTGGATTCATTGTTAAAATTCAGCCACCCATGATCGAATTCTCAATATTGATCGGTTGCCATCAGGGTATTTGTGAAGGGACTTTCCCTTGACGGCGTTCTTAACTAAAGTTGTGGCACTTTTTCGGCACTCTTTTTGAAACCTCTGCTAAAGCTGGCTAAACTGACCTGTGTGGCTTACATTTTTTACTTAAAAGCAAACACAAGGTAGGTAGTATGAGTTGTAATTGGCCTAAACCGAAAGAGCACAGTTGGGTATCTGATATCGGCTGATTTAACTTAAGACCATTTTTAAAATGCTGATATTACAAGGCTTACCAAATATTTTCATGTCACTTGTTAACCCGCATGGCGGACTCCTCATTTAGGTTTAAAAATTATGTTCTCGTGTTTATTCGTTAACATGTCCATCTGTGCAACCGGACTGAACCCCCGCTAAAGCTACCACTCGATGGTTGTTCTTTCTCTCAAAGGAAGGTGCAACTTGCCTGCAACTCGGATTATACTGGTTGCAGAGTTTCCTTCCCTACTCCTTGTGTTACATCGAAGAGCCGGTTTACGTTCTCATCGCTCTGAGGCTGTTTAAAATACAATAATTAGGAGGAAATCAAAGAAATATAATTGCTTAAATTGTGCGTAAGGTATAAGGATACTTTTTAGTCTTTTTTTTTTCGCATTGAGCAGTTTAAAAACTCAAGCATCTGTAGTTACATAACAATCAATATTTTCAGCAGCCGAAAAGATTATTTATATTATTCAAACTAGTCGACAGCATGGCGCTGTCTGAATGAACCTCTTCACTGCGCAAAGCTGAGTTAAAATGACAGCTACGAATTCCTGTGTCTGCAGGGGCGTTTAGGGGTTACAAACGTATTATAAAAGTCTAGTCATCCATGATTGATAAGTAAATATTGACCAGTTGCCATAGGATCTTTACAGAGGGATCTTTCCCTTTAACTTAATAAAGCTGTATGAAACGGTACTTTCGATTGGGAAATCTGCATTTAGATCTTAAAATCCAAATTTTTAGTTTTTCGTTCCATTAGAGATGAATCGTCGGACACAAAAAATTGATTGGCCCCATCTGAGACTTTTGTCCTGATGGATTTTGTTAGATATCTACGAAACAATCACTCAGCAGTATACTCAATGAGAACTGAACGCAACGATGCCAAAATCTTGTACCTCAGGCAATGGGGCGCGGCTTTTCGCAAGCCGGCGATTTGTTCAAGTACAGTTTCTAGAACCAACACAGGGCCTCCGAAAGTTGCCGGTTAATTTACATGCAAACAAGATCAGACGTAAACGCTTTCTTGGCTTGCATAACGCTATCCGGATTTGACTTCGTGTGTATGAGTCTGATAGTCAACCTCTGCCGTTTCATTTCAGTTCCTGTTGCTTTGAGTAGTAGACGGAGAGACGTGCAAGACGGGAAATTACTGCTGTTACAGGGACGTTGAAGTAGGTACATTTAAGATTTCATTACTAACGGGTGTATTTCCATGAAAATTAATCGTTACATAGGATTGACTCTTCATTGATCTTTACACTGTATAAAATCCAATGCTCGTTCTCCTAGTGCAAAATTATGTCCCAATTTCAATAAATCAAAAAGGGCTTTTGACTGATGTCAGCTCCAATGCTAACCATAACTTTAACTTCACTTAGTCGACTGCTTCATTAACGTCCTAACTGGGTCTATTCTGCAAGAATCCGTCGTCTGTGATCACTCAATGTTGAATACCAATAATAATAATAATCCTACTAAGTTCCCGTGAAGTAAGAGCTCCGCATACATTATATGATCAACTAAAGATCTGGCGGCTGGTGACACCGTGCAGACTTTCTATGCTGGCCGGCTTAACCAGGATGAGAGTTTATGCTACGGTTAAGGAAATGAAATCTCACATTTTTTTTGCTGGCGGGCGCTGTTGCCCGCTAAAGTGCAGTTGTGCCTTTTAGATTTTGGCCTACTGAAATAATTGTCAATGAAAAAGCTGGATATAGCGTATTGGCAAAATTACCGGCAATATATCTCGAAACTTGATGCGGAAAATTCCGGCAATAACACTGATGTCCTTCGAACTCATCCCCGCCAGACAAAGAATGACATTTTAACGAAAATGCAAACAAAATGGCTTGCCCAAATATAAGTTTTGTTCTATAGTACTCGTGGTGAAATCTGAACGGTCCATTTGTAACCACGCTTTGAAGCTTGAGAAAAATGAAAATTGTTCTGAATGGAAGCACTTCAAAACTTGTTTTAATTAATAGTTTTGATAAAAAGTAACTTAGCGGAATAGTTTTGAATGTTTTCTGAATATTGTCACTTCTCTATGCGTACAAATATAATGATTTTTCTCAGGCGTAACTGTTTGTACGGTAACACTACACCTGACACTTCAGCACCTTTTGCGAGCGAACACTCTCGTAAATTAACGACCGCGACCACTGTCTGTAATTTTGCGTTCACTTGGCAATATTATGTTCTCTCGTAATTGACTGTACCGGATATCAATATTAGACTAAGGAAAGACTCGACCATCAAGTGAATCAGACGAATAAAGGCACGAGTTTAAAGCGCACGTGACGAGATAGAATGTTGGAGAAAAATGAATTTCTTTCAATCACACACTGTTTCGACTGACAGGACCTCGATTCAAATTACTTTCAGTGTAGAACCGAATCTTCACCTTCGGCCAAGCTATGCTGTGGTGACACCTTCCGTCGTGATTCCAAGGTGACTACTGTATTATGTAAGAAACAATGCAACTTCATTTCAAGAAAGTTTTAATTTTATCAATTTTCAGGTGCGTTGATCGTCATGGCAAGGTTCTATTCTTCATTTGCGACCTGGCTTTATGATTTCCAAATACCACCCTACATAGTTCTTTTGGGTGACGTTGGCACTGGAAAGTCTACCATAGTAGAGAAACTGACAGGAGAAAAAGGCAGGAGTTCAGAGTCTCACAACAGTTTTACCAAGAGTTCCAAAGTTTTCTGGGTCCCTGACGGCAGCCTTATCGTATCCGACACACCAGGCAGCAACGCAATGAAAAGTAAACTGGAACACAACATCTGGATAGCTGGGGCTCTCAACTTCAGATCTGTTTCAAGAGTATTCATTGTCGTCAAGGCCGAGACTCGTATTGATAGTGTGGTCGACAATGTTCGCAAATATGCAGATCGATTTCTGGAACTCCCCATGGACGTGGTGGGGGTTCTTGTCACGCACATGGATATGGTGGACTGGACACAGGAGGAATTCACACCGCAAATACAAGATGAGCTTGGTATCGACACGGTTGTCTTTTCCTGGATCAACACGAAGGGTGCGACACTACTGCAAAACATACTTAAGACTTGCACGAAGAAACATAAGTTGACAGTGAATGATGAAAATTTTTTCAAGCTCTTCAAAATCCACAACAACCATCGTAAAATTCTAGAGCTCACAAGAGATGAAGTTGAGAACTTTGCGGCTAAAAAGAGGGCTTTTGATGCAGCAAGACAAGCTTTCACTGGCAAGGACCTGGTTGATCTTGTCTTTGAGTTCCAAGCATATATGACAGATGAAATTGTTGAAGCCCAAAAAAGGATGTCAGAGAGGAGCAAGTTTACCTTTGAAGGTGATGGTGCCGCCAACGAAGCTGGTCACGTTGCCAACATGGCGAATCAACTCCGCATGATCATCTACGATATCAGAACAGAATGTCTTGGATACCAGAGTGAGCATGGAGTATCTGAATTGCGCAAATGTCCATACTGCCATACAATTTGGGCCAAGGTGGAAGGTTGCGACGGTGACACAACCTGCGGAAATCGACCATCAACTGTCCAGGACATCAGAGACTCAGCATACGCTGTTCTTGGCACCTTCTCTTTTATATGGCTCGGTAATGGCAAACTTCAGATTATCAAGGGCAGCGATAAAGCCGTGAGATGCCAGAAGAGTTCTTCATCAAAATTTGGATGCGGAAAGACAATCAACTGGAAAAAGATGCCTCCAGTAGAAGTTCCGTCAGAATTCAGTGAAACTGTAAAGGTCACAACAAGTGATATCAAAATCTTACCACCAACTGCATCGAAGTTCAAAGAACAGCTGTCTGACAAGATAAGTGCAGCTGAAAGACAGCTGAAGCTACCAGAAAGACCATCTTCTGCAAAGGTTGGAACAAGAGATATGACAAGGCCACTACCAGCTGCATCAAAGTCCACAACGGAGCTGTCTGACGAGATAAGTGCAGCTACAAGAAAGCTGCGGTTAGCAAAAAGACCATTTCCTTCTTAGGGAAATCTTGGCATATAGCCGGAGCTTTGTGTCGTGCTTACTGAATCTTCTGCCTTTTTGAAATACTAATAAACGTTTCGATACTGATATGATTTCAGTAATCTACTGAGTAATATCCAATTGCTAAACAACACAATTGGGACCACTGGTTATCTTGTAGCGTGCTTTTGAGCCTTTTTTGTTAAGTTTTTAAGTGTGCAATGTTAGAAATTTATGAAGTTCTGTTGCTCGCTTCAACCCTGTTAATCAAAGTTAGAGGCCAAAACTGCTTAAACTGTTGGACAAAAGTTAAATTTATTATACAGACTGAGGAGCACCAGTGACTTTGCTTTTCCACAAAGAAGTGGTGGAAATAACGGGAACCGGTAGTGCTCAAACTTGTGGTCGATAGGGAACGAATGACAAAAATGAACAAATCAATTGTTCAGAGTAATTCTCGGAGTTAGAACAAAAGAGGAGAGGACAATTAAGCCTTTTAAGAAAATGGAATGGTTACCATTTTATGACGAAATTAATGTAATCAAGTTATGCCTGGTGTTTAAATGCCTTAATGGCCTATGCCCTGAGTATCTGTCCAATACACTGACACGGGTTAGTGATTCTTCGAGGCAGTCGAGGCATGGAAGCGTAACCCTGAGATGCCCGAAATACTTGCGTGAAACAGGTTACTTTCCATACTTTTAAGAAGAGTCTATGGAAGTCAATTTTTCAAGAACAACTTAGTTTACGTAATTTGATATTTTAAATTGTTTCACATATGTTTCTAGTTTTTGATCATAGATATTATTTAGTTATTTTGCAATCTATTTCTTAGTTTTTTAGGAGGGTCACAAGTTCATTAGCTTGTAGCTATTTAGTGTTACCCTCATTAAATAGAGTCGACTGAATATTACGATTTACACCACCGGTTAGTTATTCTCGCGTGTAGAAAACGCTTTTGTGCCTGACTGTAATTTAGCTTTGTGTATTTTTCACTGTAATGAGGGTAATAATTAAATTAAATTGTCAAAGACGGGCTCATTTTCCTTGGTTCCTCAGTGGTCTCAGTAGAGTGCGTGAAACAATAGTTTTCCGTTCGTGTCTAAGGATTTCACTTGGCCCAGTTCGAGTCTGGCATGCCACTTTTCACAGAAGCCCCGAAACTTTTCGGCTGTTTTTCGCGTGCCACAATTTCCTTTGTATCTTTAAAAAGAGGCACCAAACATTGGAAATTGCTTATTCTTGTCTTGAAAGCAAATTTTACAAATGATTTTTTGGGCCCGAAAGTTTTCGGGGCCTTTATAGAAACGGGCCCCTGGCCGACCTATGTAGGTTTTAGGGCCGGAATTTGCCAAGTCACCAGATGCTTTGAATCGTACTGTTGATAAAGTTACTATGGTTGCCGGTTCTGCATGTTTGTCACCAGGGTGAAGATGTGCTCGCAACAGGCTAGTAACGAGTTTGTCGGTTATTAAGAGTTTAGACAATTTTGTTGTTTCATCAACCTGCAGAAGGCTAGTTGTCACATTGTCATCAAGCTTTCACCAACTACTGCAGCAAATCTGATGCTGTTTCGAAAATCGCGTCAGGCTTTATATTTATAATCAACATCAAATACCAACAAGTGAACCACGCATTGCACAAGCCGTCGCAAAATTGCCAGTGCGGTTTCCGCTGCCAACATAAAACAAGATGGCAGGCAATCAGAAATCAATCGGCGTTAACACCAGAAATCCCTCCGCTCCTGATTGTCAGATATATTTAGCCCCACTCAGCGCGGGGCCACTAATTGGGGACACTATGCGGAAGAAATATTGGTTTTGAGAGGAAAGGGGGAACCCCGAATACCCAGAGAAAAAGCTATCGGAGCAAGCAACCAAGAAACTCAACACACATCACATATGATGCGGAGTACGAGAATCGAACCCGGAACAAACCACCACTCTCCCATCTCTGCTCCCCTAACCTTTGTTTGCAAGCGTGCCAAGTCAACTCCGCCCACGCTCCTCTGAAACGTGATAACGGTGACTTTATACCTGACGCCTGTTTACATCTCATTAAAATAAAAGGTCGTTAATTAGTGAGCATAGAAAAGGACTCTTGTTGCAGCGTTAGATCACACTTGATTAAAGCACTAGGCAGGAGTGTATAAACGTTGGGTCTTGAATTGTAACTTTTCATGTTACGTCGATTAAATTTTCAAACCAGAGTAGTGTCAAGCTATACCTGATGTCGACTTGTCATGTTCAATTCCATATTAAAGCTGGAAGCAATGTGCTTTTCACAATTTTTTTTCAGCGAAGTTTTGTCATCGCTGATCAGTGTTCAGTCGAGCCAAGGATTTGGGTAGCATTTTGATAAAATTTGCATGCAATGAGCATGTTATTTTTGTTGTTGCTGTTGTTGTTGTTGTTTTTTTTCTTTATGAGAACCTGCTTCAATAGGCCAATTTCGATATATTAAAATTCACTCAGACGAGACATCATCTCGAGGCTCCGGAGAATAAACTCATACAAATCCGTACTTTATTCCCCAGGGCCTCGAGGTCATGTTTATTGTTTGAAGCTGAAGTGCGGGCTAAAGTGGTTCATATAAGAAAAGGTGCTTTTTGGTTCAATTGCAAAGTTTAGGTAATGTCTAAATATCTGCGTTACGAAGTTTAGCAGATAATTGCTTTCTGCACGTTCTGTATGGAATGTGGTCCTCGTTAAGTACGCGTTCTGCTATGTCTCTTGTGTGTAAAGTTATTTGCATAGCGGTATATAAGTGTGCGGTTAATTCGCATTTATCCTTCGGGTTGTGAACGCCATCGCATACAGAACTTTAATTTTTAATTTTGCGTTGTTTATCTTATAGTGCGGGGAGTTTGGCCATTTGAGCGCCTTCTGTTCTAAGTCCTCTGTTGCGCCGAAGAGTGACTCGCGCCATTCTTGACTAGACGCGGATTCAAGCTCAGAGGACGTTCTTCAGCGTCCAGTTGAGTTCGATTTTTCTTCCTTTTGGGGGCGTAGTTACGACGAATTTAATTTTAAAAGCGCTAGCAGTGTTGTCAAGGGCCGTTTGAGCGCCTCCATTGACTTTTGGAAGAGCACCTTATGCGCTCCTGAGTTTGTGCTCGACACCATCGGGCGTGGGTGCAGGCTTCCTTTCGCGGAATATCCGCCCTCATGTTTTTTGGCTAATAATAGATCGGCCTTTCAGCATCCTGATTTTGCGACACAAGCCATCTCAGAGCTCTTAGCCAACGGTTGCATCGTTGAGCACAGTGTTCCGCCATTTTGCGTTAACCCCTTGTCAGTTGCTGAAGGGAAGAAGCTGCGCTTAGTCATCGATCTCAGGCATATTAACCGCTTCCTTGTCAGGTTTGAATTTAAGTACGAGGATCTTCGCTCCCTATCTCAAGTTCTCGAGGAGGGGCACTGGTTCTTTACATGGGACCTCAAGTCAGGGTATCACCATGTCGATATCTGCTTGGAGCATCGGATGTATCTCGGTTTTTCTTGGCAGTTTAGCGGCATGCTAAGATATTTTACCTTCACAGTATTGCCCTTCGGCCTTAGTAGCGCCTACTTTTGCTTTACCAAACTGTTGCGTCCGTTAGTCAGTCGCTGGCGCTCTATGGGTCACAATAGCTTTATCTATCTCGACGATGGGCTCGGAAGCCAACTGGATAATTGTTCCGCCGCAGCAGCTGCCATGATCCAAAAGAAAGAGCTCGCCTCCGCAGGTCTCCTTGTGAATGAAGAAAAATCTCATTGGCATCCCATGCAGGTAGGCGGATGACTGGGTTTGGTGATTAACACTATTACTATGTCTTTTTATATTCCGGAAAGGAAGGTGGAAAAGCTTAAGAGTCTTTTAAGCTCTGCAATTGGAGATACGTCGTCTTCGTATCGAGAATTGGCCAGGATCGCGGGTTCTATAATTTCTGTAGCCTTGGCAGTGGGACCCATTTCACGTCTTCTAAGCAGACAAATGTACCTTGCAATTGAATCACGATCAGCGTGGGACCGCACCCTTCGGTTTTCTCCGGCTCTTTTGGAAGAGTTGAGATTTTGGTACAACAATATCGACTCGTTTAACGGCTATTCTCTTCGTCCGCCCCCTGATTCGTCGACGGTTGTTTTCTCTGATGCTAGTGATGTCGCTTTTGGCGGTTTTTCTGCCTCCTTGGACGGCGTAATGGCTAGCGGTATGTTCACGTCTGAAGGCCTCGGTCAGAGTTCCACGTACCGCGACTTGAAAGCTATTTATTATGTACTGTTGTCCTACACGGAGCAGCTGCGGCAGAAGAGAGTAAAGGTTTTCACTGACAATCAAGGAGCTGCAAGAATAGTTTCTGTTGGCAGTTCCAAAGTCCACCTCCAGTCTGTTGCTATGAGCATTTTTGATTTTTGTTTATCAAACGGGATCACCCTTGAAGTACAGTGGATCCCCAGGTCGCAGAATGAGAGGGCTGATCTCCTTAGCCGATTCGTTGACAAGGACGATTGGTGCGTCAATCCTTCAGTTTTCCGCCTCCTTGATGCTAAATGGGGTCCTCATACATTCGACCGCTTTGCAACCTATTACAATGCACAGCTCCCTCGGTTTAACTCGAAGTTTGCCTCTCCCGGATGTAGTGGGGTCGACGCCTTGGCACAAGACTGGAGCTCCGAGAACAACTGGATTTGTCCCCCAGTTAGTCTAATCGTCGAATCTGTCCGTCATCTCATGTCTTGCTCTGGCCGCGGGACGTTGATCATCCCCGAGTGGCCCTCCGCTCATTTTTGGCCTTTCTTGCGTGATGGATCTTCTCGGTTTAGCTCGTTTGTCACGGAAGTGTTTGTTCTGCCTGCGGTTGGCGACCTGCTACTGGAGGGTCCCGGTGAGAAGCAGATCTATAAATCTCGACCTTCTGTTTTTCATGGTTGCCCAAAGTTCAGGATGCTGGCTTTGCGTTTAGATTTTAGGTGAGTTACTTTGCCTTTGCGGCATATTTTTCGAGCCTGGCGTTGCACGTTTTTTGATTGCGCACGTTTTGCTTATTTGGAGCATTTTCGAGCCTGATTTGGCGTGTGTCTTTAGCCTTATGTGGCATGTCTTTAGGCCTGATTTGGCCAATTTTAGGCCCGATGAGGCATTTGTTTGGCCTGTAGTGGCATCTGGCCTGTAGTTGCGCCTGGTTTTTCAATTTGCAAATTTATTGGGTGTGGGTAAGTTAATTAATGCCGCACAGCCGACCATCGCTTTTGGAATATCCTCTTCTGATACCGATATTGCTCTTCTGTATGAGCTTGCACTTTTCGTTTCGTTCACCTTGTGTTTTTGCTTTTCAGATGTTCTAACTTTCGGGATTTGGAGCGATGCAGCAGCCTTGGAGGACCCATTACTTCGCAGCTTGGTTCAAGATCTAGACCTTCTTGATTCGCAGCTGGGATCCAGGGCCCCTTCTACCTTAACCAAGTATAAGTCAGGCTGGTTGAGATGGCGCGGATGGGCGTCCTCGAAGATTGGTGTCCCTGTCCTTCCGGCAAAGCCCTTACACATCTCTCTTTTTATTACAGAACTTACGAACGTTTGTCTTGCGAACAATACGGGTGTATCCCCCATAGAAACTGTTGTTTATAGCATTAAGTGGGCCCACTCTATGGCCGGGCTAGAAATATGTCCTGTCAACCATCCCCTTGTGAAATCTTCTCTTGAGGGCGCTAAAAGAAAATTGGCGCGTCCTGTTCGCCCGAAAGAGCCTTTATCCGTAGACACGGTGCAGGCAATTGCTGAATTTTATGTTTCAAGTAATTCTCTTGCCACTCTTCGTTTTTTGTTCATATTGTTAGTTGGTTTCTATGGGTTTTTTCGTATTGATGAAATTAACAGTTTTTGCCTTCAGGATGTGACCATTAAGGCTGACCACATGTCTATTTATGCCGCCAAGCGAAAAAATGACCAGTATCGGGAAGGTCACACCTCTTGTCTTGCCAGGTCTGGGAAATCTACGTGCCCAGTTTCCATTACTGAGCGAATTATTAAGGTTTTGTCGCAGTCCAATCCATCGTTTCCACTTGTTCGTCGTATTGTTAAGTCCAAATCAGGCGAGTATTTCCACGCTAGCGAGGGCGTGTCTATTTCCACTCTTAGGGAGAAATTCAAGAACAAAGTACATCCAGCCCTTTGTTGACGACGTTTCAAAATACGGCACGCATAGTATGAGGTCTGGTACGGCATCGAACCCCGCTTGCAGGCGCATACCGGGCGATCTATTGGATATGCATGCTGGGTGGAGGTGTCCTTCCTAGAAGAACAGATACATTAAACATACAATGGAAGATCGTTTAAGCGTTTCAAAATCGCTTTTGCTCTAAGGTTATACTTTACGCTAGTTTACAGTTTATTCTTATTTAGTCGACAGAGGTTTTCTTGTCATTAGTTTGCGATTATTTGTGGTTTTTGGTAGTTTATAACTATAATCCATTAATTTACTGTAGCCTAGAAGTCCTGGCGGGGGACGTAAGTTGCGCCTGGCTGTCCCAGATTTCCTGTCCTGTGTTTTCCCTACGGGGTTTTTTGAGGCAGGTTTTTTCTGGCCCCCCTTGCTCGCTTACTCGCAGTTAATTGATCCGATTACGATAATAATCATATATTTCAATCGTAGTTCAATAAACTGATTGATGGTGTTGCTCGCAGCCCACAATCCAATGCTCTCCATGATTTTTTGTGTCTTGTTATCATTTGGTTTTATTCGCTTAGGTTAGTGCAGAAGAGGTGGTTATTACATGGGTAAGAACAATTGCGTGTCTCTAGAGACTTAACTTTGCGAAACAAAGAAGCTATAATTTTTGTTTCACAGGTAAGGATTCCGATCAAACACTCGCAATCAACAGATAATTATGAGCGGCGTCATATTGAATTCTCCTCGCAGTTATATGAATACATTGGGGTAACTTTGTTTTCATTTTTTGCATCATTATAATGCATTATATAGCATATGGTTATGGTTGTCTGATCAAGCTATTTTAATCAATAATATTTTATTAAGTATTAAAATATAGATAGGACCCTGCGCACGCTCTCATTGGTTGAAAATCCATGTTTTATCAGAGTATAAAACATAGAAAAAGCGTGTTTTATTGTTTTTCGCGCGTAAAATCTATATCTTAAAGCAAATGAAGAAGCCTAAGCCGTGTATTCCACTGTGATAAAACACTCCGGACATTTGAGAACACTCGAGAAATGTAGAAAACACTCGCCTGCGGCTCGTGTTTTCTATATTTCCCTCGTGTTCTCATATGTCCGTCGTGTTTTATCACAGTGTAATACACGGCTTAGGCTTCTTTATTTGTTAAATATTTAACAAATAAAGAAGCCTAAGTCGTGTATTACACTGTGATAAAACACGACGGACATAAGAACAGATACATTAAACATACAATGGAAGATCGTTTAAGCGTTTCAAAATCACTTTTGGTCTAAGGTTATACTTTACGCTAGTTTACAGTTTATTCTTATTTAGCCGACAGAGCTTTTCTTGTCATTAGTTTGCGATTATTTGTGGTTTTTGGTAGTTTATAACTATAATCCATTAATTTACTGTAGCCTAGAAGTCCTGGCGGGGGACGTAAGTTGCGCCTGGCTGTCCCAGATTTCCTGTCCTGTGTTTTCCCTACGGGGTTTTTTGAGGCAGGTTTTTTCTGGCCCCCCTTGCTCGCTTACTCGCAGTTAATTGATCCGATTACGATAATAATCATATATTTCAATCGTAGTTCAATAAACTGATTGATGGTGTTGCTCGCAGCCCACAATCCAATGCTCTCCATGATTTTTTGTGTCTTGTTATCATTTGGTTTTATTCGCTTAGGTTAGTGCAGAAAACACATTTCAGCATACAGATCACTGATGCTTCAACTTACTTGCACTCAAAACACACTCAAATTTCAAGCAGTGACAATCCAGTGATGTGCAAGGTAACATCTGTGAGCCATCACTTGTACACTGGTCTCACCCAGTGTATCACATGGCATTGGCTAGTTGACTTCATGCACCCAAATACGAAAAAACTACATTATGGACACCTAAGAATTATGGGGGAGAGGGGTCGAAATTAAATTATCCATTGAAAGAGGGGGGCCACTTGCCATTTTCTGGCCAGAAAGGAGGTCCTTGGTGAAATTATTATCTTCCAATATATTTTCCCTCTCCCTCCATAAATAATGGCCGGTCCCTTAGACAGGGGTGCCCTCTGTCAGGCATCTTATTTGCCATAAGTGTAGAAATCTTAGCTAATGCTATTTGTCACTCAAACAAGATAAAGGGAATTCAAATTGATCAAAAGCAATCCATTAAAATTATCCAGTATGCTTATCACTCAACTTTTTTGGGAGAAGACATTCACTTGTTACAAGCTCTTCATCGGAAAGACAGTGCTAAACTTAAGATTATCTGATAAGCCTATTTTATGGCCTAGGGGTCAACTTCTCATATGACGCGGAAAATACTGCTAAAAGGAACTTTTTTGACAAATTAAACAAAATAGACCAATTATATGGGAGAATTAATACTGTTAAAACTCAACTTCTCAAATCAGTTGCATTTGCAACTTCTCAAATCTGTTTCCTTTGCAGTGTACTGGGCAGTAAGAAAAAGTCAATGTCCAAGTATATGAAATTTAATGTATAGTTATTTATGGAAACACAAAAACCCCAAAATTAGAAAAACAACTATTGTAAAGAGGAAGAAAGAAGGAGGGTTTAACATGATAGATTTCTCAGTTTCTTAAAAAGCCTTAAAGTGGTACTATGACAAAATCTGCATCTTTCCAATCTACGCTGTTTTACATTGTAAAACATAAACAGGTAGTCTGTGCCAGAAGAAGACTGCTGTTTACTAATTTTGTTCCAGAGATATTCAAGTTTTAAGATATGCAAATTAGCCAAGCAATGACATCATACACTCAACCGCAGTGTAATCAAAAAATGAATATG
>BLFK01000991.1:626241-631241 GCA_014634185.1 Astreopora myriophthalma | reverse complement strand
GGTCATTGAAGGTCATTGGTCATTGCCATTGAAGGTAATTATTACTTTCTGACTGTTCTGGAAGCTGTAAAGAGTAAGGTGCATTTTTCCGAGTCAAAGAACACATCATCATCTGGAAGATCATGTGAAAGAAACCAACCGGCTTCGGTTTCCCTATACAAGTATTTGTTTGAATTCGTTCCACATCGTTTTCTTTCGCAAAGTACTATTAGTCTAACTTATATTGGTATGAACGACGATGAAGTGCACAAAGACAAAGAAACACACACCGTCGTAAGCTCATGTTCTTCCACAAAGCCTTGAATCTTGTCATTTCACGTTGCTGTTTTGCAGAGGACGATGATTTCAGTAAATGCAAAGTTCGCGAGCAGCCCTTTTTATTTTGGATATTCAGTGTTTTTGTAGCGTGGGTGCTGTGGTCGTTGCTGAAACTCGTCATGTTGTTCACGATCTGTCAAGCCAATCATATTTAAAACATTTTTTTTAAAATACGATTTAAGACTATCGGACTGGTGGAATTTAATCGCCCAACAAATGAAGGTGAAAAAGTATGTCAAGATGAAAATCTTATGATAGCAAAAAATGGTTAAAAAAAAAAACATAACTGTATCATCACGAAAAGACAGTGGTCCTTTTTCTCAAAAATAACGCTTTGATTAGGCCACATCATATAGTTAGTACTAACTATGGCTTGGGAGACAAAGGAAGACATCAGTCCCCACTTACCTTGAGGGTAGAGATCCGTCCGCGATTGGTCACTTAAGAAAATTACAGCAACCCCTCAGTTATGCTTGCCAAGTTACTGTATAAATTCCAACTTTTTTTTCAGAACCTCAAACTTCAAACCAGAGCGAACATCTTTCATTTTTAAATAGGTCGCATTCAAATTTTGAATAGGCATTCCAAACTCTCTTTTTGTTGAACCAAGTTTCTCCTTAACTTAAACGATTCCAGAGAGAAAAGCACACGATCGTTCACGAATTCTATGAAATACGCAGTTACTCAGAGGAAAATTGTAAATGGTTTGAACCGAGAGTCGTAACTTCACAAAGTGAGATCAACTCAGGATGAGTGTAGTGCTCAGCGAGAAACTCGACTTAAGATGATGACTTATGCTGGGGGACACCGAAACGTCAGTCGAATTACGTCATCAATGACAGACTTCAGGATAACACTCACCACTTCCAGGTACTTCTTATCTCAGACGATAAAGACCTGGCCTCAGTCGTTCAAAATGCAAAACCAATAGAGTTATCCATTGGGTGGCGCTATCCACCCTTCGAACAACTGGGGCCTGGCCAAACGGGAAAGCAGCAAGTAGCGAGCTGTCGCAATAAGTCACTCGAGTAGATTCGCGGGAAAGAAAAATCTCGTTTATTGCTAAAATTAACTAACTAAAGCTTAACAGCTCTGGCTTTGCATACATTACTAGGATAAGTGATGGGCTAAAAGATCTCACTCACTTTCTCGACCAATCAAAACTAAAACCAAAACTTACTCACGCGACTGGTTCATTTCATTGCCCTGTCTGTTGTAATTGGCCAGAAGAGGTTTGCTTTTCGTTTTGACATACTCAACTGTATGGACAACGAGCAGCCCCTCTTTGGCTTAGTCCGTCGAGAGCTACGCGGAAAAAAGAAACAGACGCGCGGCCATTTTACGTGCACCTGCTTCTTTATTGTTGTTGTTGCTGGTTTTTGTTTGTTTAATTGTTTCCTTTTTCGCGTCATCCTCACGGACTAATGCGAAGGAGGAGCTGCTCGTAAACTGCAATTGAAAGCCGCTGTCTTACAAATTCTTATTACGATTAATCTGAAGCCCACGAAACACCAATTGGATGAAACTCCTTGCAATATCGCTGTAACTCAGTCAGAGCCGCTATGAATGAATGAGCCCATTCGACGTGCTTTGGATCTCTGTAAACATGACAAACAAGTAGGAGTAATGATTGATTATTCAGCAATAACCAATGCGTTTCTACAGAAAGAAACGAATGCATGATACCTCTTATTAACCGAGTTACGAGGGCCGTGTAGTTAACAGCAGTGCCGTAATTTACAGTACGCACCGAGAAAGCGAGGTTAGTAGGATATATATCGTATTGCGCAATGATCCAATGAAGTCAAGCGGGCCATACTGTGGAATACGGCCAGCTAAATTGATCAATCATAGCGCGCGAACTGTGAAGGAGATTTAAAAAGAGTAGGTACAAATGTATTTATCAGAGGAAACGAATGAATTAAACTCGAGACGAATGCATTTACGAACACAGACGAATTTAAGCATTTATAAATAAGCAAGCTGCGAACTAAAGTTGGCGAACGCAAGCAAGAGAAAAAGTGACGAAGAAAAAGGAAAACGCAAAATATGGGCGACAGCCATATGCATGCCAACATAGGAATAAAGAATAAACTACGAGAAGAGAATCGAAGAAAACGAGGTGATGAAACTTTTGAGCTCTTTGAAACTTCGGATTTTTTACTTACTTATTTCTATACTCCTTGAGGACTCGGTTGGTGTAAAAGACTGCGCCATCTTTCCGGTCCCTCACAAAAATGTCAGGTTTCCCGGGCTGTAAAGAGTATAGCAACACTTAAAGCGCCTTTCATTAGAAAAGAAAAACCGGAGAGACTTTCACGCCAAATGGAACAGTAAACAATTTTCATGAATAAGGTAGAACGGAACAAGTGTCTACCATTTGACAGAAAAACCGGGGAGACTTTTTGGCTCAGTGGATTACTACTGTATTTTATCAAAAGAGCATGGTTTTAGAATCATGAAGCAAATGAGAAAAAGTCCATTTTTTTCCGGAAAGATTTCCATTGGGAGGGACTGTTCCATTTTTTGTCCCAACGGAACAAGCGGTTGCTCCATTCAAAAGTAAAGTGCTGCTAGTTCAGTAATGAGGAAACCTGACCATCGCTAAGAGTTTTATAGGCCGACGGACGTTTCAAACCTTAGTCCTTTGGCAAAGCAAATCAGGGGATCAGGGCTTAAAGGGGCGGATTTAGGGCAAGGAGGGGGCCACCCCCCTTTTTTTCCCTTCATTATTATTACTTTTTTTAATTTTCTCTAACCAACCGACTTTCAAGTGGGGGGGGGGGGGGCTCTCGCTGACACTTCTTTGGCGCCCTCTTTCGGGATCTGCCCCTGGTTTGTACAAACAAAGGAGGCTTATACAATGGATGCCTATCTCAGCCCACATCATAACAGGAAACAATAAGAGAGAGGAATGCAACGGAAGAACAAAAAATGCCTGACTTACTGCCCCAACCCACAAAAGAGCCTCAACGCCTTCACTGACTGCAGACAGATGATCAAAATATTGGCTCTTGCGATTCTTGTCACGAAAAGCCTAAACATGAAACAAGGAACTAATGATTGTCTTTACACTGGGCTGTTAAGTAAGATTTAAGTAAACTGCTAAGTTTTTCGTAACCAAAAATGTGTCTGAGGGCCCAAATAAAATCTCAGGTTCCTTTACTTTGCATCTCGTTAAAATCGGAGAGTTGAAACAATTCAAGAAAGTTTCAAGTGACTTCAGAACCATCCTTTCCTCTAACTTAGCTGACTTGTGGTTTGTCATGTTGTCAATCAAGTTATATTAACCTCGCCTTGCTCAGCAACATTGGCCATGAAAGCATTTTCTATCCACTAACTAGCTATCAAGTTTCATTAGCTCAAGTCACTTGGAATTTGAAGTAAACAAGATCGTTTATGAAAAGTGTTTCACTGTTCATGAGTAAGGCAAAATACTTGACTTGAAATTTTCCTAAGTTTACTTGGGATCTAGTGTAAAGACAACCATTGTGTTAGTCAAAAGCAAACGTTATCCCTTTTGCCAAATTGGTACTGTTGAGTTTAATGAGAGCTGATTTAAAATAAAATCTCTCACCTCTACTTCTTGCCTCAGTTGGCCGGTGGGTTGAATCATTGCCACAATATGATCCTAGAAAAAGTGACTTTGTAATCAGTTCATGGTAGTTATTGCAGTGATGAAGTGGACAGGGACCCAAAATATTAGAGATACGTCCAGAAATGCAAGTAATTGGATGCACGCTGATTTTGATAAGTGTCACGAAGTGTCCCCTTGTTCTTCTTCTCAACTTCAACGTCACTTGTGTCCAGAAATACATGCAATAAATGT
The DNA here is from genome assembly GCA_014634185.1 of Astreopora myriophthalma. NCBI lineage: Eukaryota > Metazoa > Cnidaria > Anthozoa > Scleractinia > Acroporidae > Astreopora > Astreopora myriophthalma. The sequence goes on along the minus strand of BLFK01000991.1, from coordinate 627,094 downwards.
CACAAAGTGTCCCCCAAACTGTGCTAAACAGTTGCATTTACCCTAACCTAGAAATAACCCTAATGCAAACCGTAACCTTGTTGTTAGAAATAGGCACTGGATGCTTAGACTTAATGGGACACTTCGTGATGGATATCAAATTGAGTGTGCATGTAATTATTTGCATATCTGGACATAAGTGAGGGCAACCAGGGGGGTGGAGAGATAAGGGCAGAAATCGGGAGTTTCGATGACACATGAAGTGGAGGCCAGAAATGAAAATGAGAACAAGAGAGCAACATGGAAAATGCCCCAGTCCTTCAAAATGAAACAAAATTAAGAAAATTAGCCCACCTATAATAGCTATGCTAACTGTGGGCTACCATGGTTTCTGTACATTTGTCAAAATAGAGTGATAAATAGTTCTGTACATTTGTCAAAATAAAGTAGTAAAGGAGTAATAAGTAGTAATTTAAAATTGTTATAGCCCAAAAAGGGGTTGTTTGTTCCACACAAGTCTCACTTCAGTGATTTATATTTTTGGTGACATTTTATGCAGTCCTGCCAACTTTTCAATTTAAAAACTAAAAGCGCATGTTCAAGTCCCTTTTATTGTATTGTACTGTACAAGGTGGTTAAGATTTTTAAATCCATGGATAAAATGCCAGACTATGAGATTTAAAAGCAAATTGGGCAGTTCTTTCCTGTACCAGAATCTCTCAGTCTTAGAGGAGTGTGTTTCAAAAATGGAACGAAAATACATGAAAACGTATAAACATTCAACAAAACGCGTGACATGTCTGAGAATGAGATAATGTGACATAAATTCAAAGGAAAAACGTCATTTCATAAATGTTTACAACAGGTTATGCGA
>BLFK01000991.1:616241-621241 GCA_014634185.1 Astreopora myriophthalma | reverse complement strand
CCAAGAGGCTGCCTCTTTTGATGACTAAAATCTAGCAACCCACTCTTGGAGGTGAAAGTGCTCTGCCATCACTCTGACTGTTCTATCCAAAATAAAGCTTCTGAACTTGACAACAACTATGAAAATTAGCTTGTGTTCAACTTGTTTTTGGCAGCCAACCAACTCTGTTCCCATGGATCAAGATCCTCATGGGTGAAGAACAGGATACCCCCTATAAATTAAATGGCTTTACTCCTCAGGTCACTTTACATTCTTACGTGTTCCAACATTCCACCTCAGTACCAGTAAGAAAGAAAATTCAGCACCAAGGGTCTTGTGTAATGGGACAGAATTTGACACTGAATAATTTTAATTTCTTTCATGGTGAGCTCAAATTTTTCATGATTTTCCATTTCATCCACGATTTCCAGACCACAATATTACAAAGGCCAATTTCAATGTATTAAAATCCACTCTTAACAAAAAGCACCATCTTGAGGCTCCAGGAAAAACTCATACAAATCCTTACTTTATTCCCCCGAGCCTTGAAGTCATGTTTATTGTTTGGAGTTTAACTTTACAATATTCAATTGGCCTATTCCAGCATTTTTCTAGTTTTCCATGATACATACGAATCCCATGTGACTTTAAAGGATATCGCTTGGTCCAAAAGTTCAGTTTGCGATGGTTTACTGATAGTTCAATGAGAAAGAAGCCTTTCAGCCCAAAACCTTCACTCGTGAAGGTTCACGAGTGAACCCTTTTCAAACACTTCCCTGTTTCCAATCGTTCACCCATCACCTCCATTTACTCTAACAACACTAAATCCTATGACATTAACTCATCTTAACGCACATTAAAAACAAGACAAAAAACTAAGTCATATTGACAATGTCGTGGAAATATTTACAAGGAAATTTCTCCTAATGTTTGAATACATTAGTGTCAAATTATGGCTCAGTTTGTAAAGACAATGGGAAAAGGATGCGTCTTTAAAGAATAACACCAAAAAAATACTAATACCTAAATCCATCCCTAAAATAATAATCATCTTTAAACACACTAAGTGACTAAAAAACTATTTGATGCTATGTCATGATCGCCATTGCTTATTTCGCAATGGCTGCAGGATAATAACTCTAGTGAAGCAAACTTATAATAAATATGAACTTAGTACAAAATCACCAAAGATTTTAAGAACAAAAAGTGCAAATGTACAAATGGAATGAATCCCCCCCTAAAGACCTGTACAAGGGGCGCAATGCATTTAAGACACATCCTGTTTTTCCATGGTCCTGTTAATCTCTGTATCTTGGTCAAGCAGTAGATTTTTTACTCACGTCAAGTCGTATCCCCATGACTCCAAGAAATTTTTTAACCTCAAATTCTATACACTGACAAGCAAACTAAGAATTTCAACTAAGTGCCCTACTGAAATCTGAGATCGGACAATAATCAGACTCTCCCAGGAATCTTCGAAAAGGCAAACAATACAGTTGACTCTGATAACTTGACCCTTCCAGGGTAATTAAAAAAGGTTCAACTTAAAGGAAACAAACCCACTTTGACATGATGAAAGCTTCAAGTTAATGCTCAAGGTTCAAGTTGCCTAGAGTCAACTGCAACAGTAAATCATTTCAGATTAGGAATGTTGATGAATCTTGTCAATACATCGGGAAAAAAAAAGAAAATTAAATTTTCACAGCTAAGGAGAATGTTATCAATACTGCACTATAATCCAAGAATCTCATTGAACAAAAAGTTAAGAGTGTTTCATAATACCCTAATATGAGAAAAACCTCTGCTAATCTCCTTGAATAATGAATGGTACTATTCAATGCCATGTGCACAAAAACAAATTGAAGGTTCTTTAAGAAGACACCTTTAACAGGTTCCAAAAAATAAAAGTCATGGAGACAAACTTCATTTCTCATTCCGAACAGTCCGATAGCTGTTAAAAATTCCCAAATGATTGACCCATGTCAGATGCAAACTGTGAACAACTGATACACAATCATATCAAGGTGCATTTTTGTTAGCTACTAGGTAGTGATGCAGTGCTACACATCACCACAAAAGAAGCACCTTATACTTAGGACCCCCCTCCTGTCAGCAAGTGGGCAAGGATAAGATTTTATGCTAGGAGCTAAGAATGTTCCAGGCTTCTTCACCAGTGGCCTAGAGTTGTTTGTTCTTGACTAACAGTGGGTAGTGGATTCCCTTGAAATCCAAATCCTGAATGAAAGTCCTCTTGGTATGGTGGTGATAAAATTGATGGGTCCATATTATGGTGTTGAAGTTGACCCCCAAAGTTTTGCCCCGTTCTCATATACCCCATTCCACCCTCATACCCAAGGGCAGGCAGAGTATCCTCAAAGGAAGGAGGCACTGAAACAGTGTCCCAACTTCCTCCTTGCATATTTGTTGCATACACTGGATTTTCACTGCTCATAGCAGTTCCTTGTCCATGATAGCTATGCACTGGATTATGTATTTGCTGTGCTGCTGTCCATTCATAGCCCTGTGGTGGTAGATTTCTGTGCGGTGTTGATTGTGGATGACGCTGCTGTTGCCAGGTGCCTAGCACATTCTGTGGCATTCCTCTTGGACTTGTCATTGGATTAGGAGACTGTCCTGACACACAACTTGACCCGTACATATCCCTTTTCTCCATCTTTTTTATTGTGGCTGAGATTTGGGCTGACTTACTTGTGACTTGGGGTGATGGTATAGCAGAATATTGATGCGGGGAGAACTGAGCTGGGTGGGGTGGGCAGTGTGGCTGTAGCTGATTAGACACTTTCATCTGACCCACCCCTTGCCAGGAGATGTTTACACTTGCTGTTGAGGGATTGCGATTCCCAATGGGGGAGGGGTCAGGTGTTGGCAAACCTCCAGGTGACACATGCGATGCAGGATGTCCAGGGGAGGGATAGGGTGATGCAGGCATTGGGGGATTGGGAGAGAAATGTTCAAGATTTCCTTTGGGTGGGCTTTGAGAGAGTGATGGATGGCTTCCATCTGGGCTTGTTAACCCTGCAGTGCTATCACTGCATGAACTTGACAGACAGTCTGCAGCAAGAAGTATTGCTTCCTCATATGTTGGTGGATTAACAGCCAACAGAGACATTGATGATGCCACTTCATCCAGGTTCTGAATAGGATCAAGAGGAGGAAGGTCATCCAATGTCAGATCTGTGCCAAGAGAAAAGTATAAATAAGATTAAAAAGAGCAAATAACTGGGTGCTATTTTGTTATGAACAACAAAACACAGTGGGTGATTCTTTTCTAGCTTGATGTTAGTTGCTGTTATCGCTACCAATCAAAGTCACTTCACTGGGACTTTATATCCAGTGTGCATTGCATAATTTTCTATCACATCACTTTCTGCAAAAATAACATGATCTTGTTTGTCTTTAGCATTGCTTCATTACAATCTGTGGTATTCATATAATCACGTGAAGACAACAGTAAATCATAGCTGGAGTTTTCACAGTATTCACGCAGGAATAACATTGAGCAAATATCCAACGCTTCTCCATTAAAACAAGATTGGAGGCATTGATGCAGATTCATAACCTTAAGTCATTGTGAAGGCAGGCATTTGCTGGGGAGGGTCTTGTTGTAAAAGTCAAATGAATCAGTGTAGTGAGGATGAAACCCCCAACAGATAGCAAGCAAAGAATACAATTACTGTGCGGTAATTGGTGGTTTGGGGGATTCCAAAATCAACAACGAAAATATTTACCAAGGTAGCCCTAAGTGTTGTTTTCAAATCAAACGAAAATGCTTCAAGTTCAAGTTAACAGATTGAAATACCACAATGTGAGCAGTCTGAACAGACGGTAAAACATATTTTCTTCAGACAACAGCTGAGTTAAGTGTAAAACTCATTGGATTACCTTCTGAAAGATCATACAACACAGTTTTACATTTTCCATGTAAAAAAAATTGCTTTTACGCATAATATGGTGAATGAATGACCATTTCATTGAAGAGTTATACTTGTCCAAAGAATATAATATAAACAAATGTCAATATTTAATACGCAAAAGGTTGACCCAATTATATGTACAATATCCGACAATTTATATCTTGGGTGCTACTGGACGTACAAACTTTGTTCGAAATCGCACTTCACGATAAAATTGAGCTCGCTAAAATGTTACAATTTTTTCTGAGGCACTAGGCAAATGCGAACAGAAACATGAGAAATATTCTGCTCAATTGAAACTTTGCAGTCGAAATACTTCAAATATACTGAGTATGTACACCCTCTTTGTATTTAACTTGGAAAACTTATTTGACTGTCTTCTGGAAGATAATACAACAAGGTTTTCAAACATTTTACTTGTAATACGAATGAATCACACTAATTTTAGTGAAGAGTTATTTGTCCACAGAATGTAAGCGTCAAAATTAGGCAAATTGTTGGCCGGGCCCCAATGTACAATATCCGATAATCTATATTTGGGGTTCTACTGTACCATAGTAGGTAAAGTTTTGGTAAAGGAAAACTAGTAAGACAATTTTTGCAGTTTACTTTCAGACCCCAAAATAAGCAAAATGTAATGGGAAATGTCTTGTACAAGGTCTTAGTGAGCCTTATAATTATAACTTTTGTACCACATTATTAAAGACTGATGAGACCTCAACTGGAAAGGTGATGTGAAAGTTCTATCAAAAGCAGTGCTAGCAATTTTGTGCAGGATTGAGCAGTGAGAACAAGAAAGCCCTAACAGATGATAGACACGTCATAACTGTGCGTGATAAGCAAAGCAACATGCATGTCTGAACACATATTACAACAAATAATTTACGTATACATGCCACTTTCATAAAATAACAATAGTTCCACAGAAACAAACTACAGAATAACCAGTTTTAAAGTTAAGTCTTTTATGGTGAACTGCATACTGAAAGTACTATTACTCAGCATTAAAAGATATTAATAGAGATTTACAGTGCTGCACACGATACCATTGCCCCCAAGTGCTTTTGGGGTGGGGGGGGGGGGGGG
>BLFK01000991.1:587339-610480 GCA_014634185.1 Astreopora myriophthalma | reverse complement strand
GGGGGGGGGGGGGGGGGGGTACACTTGAAATGGTTGACTGTGAGGTTCACAGGCTTTCAGGCTCTTACTTCAATTCAACCATTACAATCTTCTGATCTGTGGCAAACAAGATCATTCAGATTAAATACAATTTTACGTCACTAAGTTGTTTCTTACCTTGAAAAAGCCAGCACTGGTGTTTAGTATGCATTTCATTCTGCACACAAAAGATCTCTCTGTCTCAACATCATTGCCTTTCTGCTGCTCATCTGTTAATTCGAAAACACTGATTAAGAGGGACTGTTACTTGTACAACTACTTACCCTTACACTTTCGCAATGGTTCCCTTCATGTGGACGGTGCCAGAAATTGCTGAGCCACATTGTTCAAGGAAGGGTTAGTGCTGAACCACCTACCATCACTTAATAATTTTACTCATTCAAAACAAGGTGCTGAAAAACAAAGAATACTACCCCAACTGAATCTCAAAAGGGAATGTAAATGATTGTAGATTTTGGCAATTTTCTGCAGACAGTTTTTAAACAATTATTTTCATCCTTGCTCTCTGTAGCAAAAAACAGAAACCAGCAATTTTGGTGCAGTAACATAGTCTTTGCTAACAAGAAAGGCCATTCTTACATTTCCATTGATACGAAACCATCATTTACATTGCAAATTGCCTACACGATTTTAAAATAGTGTAAAACTACACCCTTGAATAAGCAAGGTCAAGAAAATCAACTTCTCCTTTTTTACCTCCACCACAAGTAGTTCCAGTTTCAGAAACCATCCCATCATTCTCCTCATCAAGAATTCTGATTTTCTGTGTGAATAAAATAGAAAAGTAACAGATTCAGTATAATTTGTGCTTACATCAGTGTTACATGAAGTTACAGAGATCACCAAAATAGTGAATTTCCCTTGAATCACACTATGATCCCCTTGTTGCAGTTGAAGCCACAACGTTCCATACTGCCAGTATGACGCTCTTCTACCGAGTACAACTTGGTTCAGCTCAAGATTGAAAGAGAAACAGGATGGGTATACAGGACGTATGACAGGGTATCTTGTCATCTCATGAAATCATGGCCAAATACAACATTTTGAGGTATCATATGCCATCTTGCCTTGATTGTGGATGAATTAAGAGGCCAACAGAGTAAAATGTATGGTACACATATTTTGGTCTGAAAGAAATGATTATGAAGTGCGGTTATAATCATTTCTTTCATTCATTCCTTTCATTGGAAAACACGCATGAGCCCAACAAATTGACCAGCTCTTGTCTGTGTGGCTTCATAGCTCAGTTGGTAAGAGCACTGCACTGGCATCGCAGAGGTCGTGGGTTCGAATCCTGTTGGAGTCACTTGAATTTTTCAAGTGCATATGGGACGATTGCTTAAATTGTCCAGCTAGTGTGAGGATCATTTCGTCAGTTGATATTTTGGTCTATTTGCAACCAACTTTGCCACTATTTTTAAGAGTTTCTTTTCAACCATTTATCCAACCAATCAGATTATCAAAGAAGGTCCCACCTCATTGCAGTACAAATTCTCTCATTTCACTTCTGATTTGCAAATTTTGCTTGCATCAAACCTCGAAAATTTTCTCACAGTTATTGCAACCCGAATCTTTCCGTAAGTTTATAGTTAGTGAAAATAATCTCAGTGCAAATGCCCTTTAAAACATATCTTCCCCTCAACATGTGGCAAATTTTAACAGTTACACTGAACACAGCTGCAAATATTCCTTGCATTTATTGTAATTTTAGCTGTTTGCCCTACAACCAAGATGGCAAAAGATAAAATAAAAGATCCATTCAGACTGACAAATGGCACCAGAGTTTTTCAGTCAACCATTATCAGTCCAACACTGTATGCAGAAATACACGTAGAGGGCAGATGAGTTGAAAAAGGCCAAACAAAAGTTTTTCCCTGTCTGTTTTTATGCAAGTATCCTGACTTTTTACACAAGACTTATGGCAGTTCACTGCTGTCAAGCCCAGCAACATTTATTGCTTGGAATGTGACTGTAATGCCACACAAAGATTAAAAAAAAACCTTTCACACCAGATTAATAGAGTTTGGTTGAAGAAAATAAAACCAAACCAAGAATGTTTCATAATAAAAAGCATATAGTAAATTAATCTTAGGAACTTAGGGGTAGGTTATTAAAAGCTGCCTTTCAGTTTATTGACACATGATATTAAAGAACATCAATTGAAAATGATTTTCGTAAGGCCAACAATGTCACGCAATGCAAATAGTTTGTCAGTGCACAATACTGAGTTTTTTAGTTACAAGAAGGGTCAAAATAATTCTCGTAAAACTAAGTAAAATATGGTAGTTCAAAGTAACATAACTGAAATATTAGCAGTTTATCAATTGGGGAAGTTTGCTCAAGAGGAATAAGAAAACCTGATCATTTAGATGGAAGGAAATTATCAAATGATTAAATATATCTCATTATAAACTTAATCGGCTAATCATTTCCTGTTGCCCTTTCGTGAATTAAAACCATGCTCCATGACATACAAAGCATATTTTCACACAAAAATCAACGGTGTTCCAATACAGGCTCTCTCTCTTGTAATTTATATTGACAAAACAATGCAAACTTCATATTGGTTTCTTTTCGCTAAGTCTTGCAAATTTTATAAAATAATCATTTAAATCCAGTGAACAAAGTTCTTGAATGATATATCATGATTTTAAGAGGTGATCAAGACTGGTATTAAAATCGAACGCTTGAAAACAAAATCCTGATAAAACAAAATGAGCTTTGTTTACTCTAGTCAATATTGGTAAAAGAAACATAAACAGCCAAAAGGCCTTATGAATGATTATGTCAGAGTACCAAATTTCACCACCAAGCCTTGCTTCCGAAAAATTCTTTCCAAACCTGTAACAACTTTTATATGTAATTCTGCATAGAAATAAACATTACAAGCAATCAGAGATTCTGACGTAAACAATGTGTAACGCGCATCCTTTTATTTATTTATTTTTTTTCAGGGTTTCGAGAAACAACTTATGTGAACTCATACAACTGTATGGAATGTGTTATGGTGCCAAAATCAGTTTTCAACATTTTAGAGTTGTAAATTGCACAATTCCCTTTGGATTAAAGTAAAGCTGTTTTATAGAACTATAAAATACACCAAGTTAAAATCCGATGATTTCATGACATCCCCACAAAGGTCAGATGAACAAAATGTTCCCAGACAGCTCTTTGCTGTCTCGGCATAGGGGTACCCTACATCCTACGGTAATTATGGTCGAAGAATGATGTCAGCTGAAGGTGACATCCTTTGATAAGCCTTGAACCAGGAACTCAATATTAGATGTTCTATGCCCTTGCCAAGTCATGTTGTTTCAACAAACATTTTAAAGTGAATCTTTAAGCCACATATTTGACCGTTTAGCCGCCTGTCTTAACATGTTTGATCTAGATCAAACATTTTCATCCAACAATTAATTTGTGTTGCAAACAAATCTTCTAACATACATGTATATTTTGTTTTGACTATTTTGTTTTAGCCTCTTTAAAATAATAATAATAATAATAATAATAATAATGTTTCAGCATTTAGCCACCCTGGCCATCACAGCTGGAACACGATGTTGGATTAAAAATAATGTTTGATCATTTAGCCAGGTCTTTAGTGTCACAACCTCACTTTTTTTCTAACTTGTTTAAAAATTATCCAATCCACTCTACACAGTATCCTAACGCAGTTAAAATAAGTGGATACATTTTCACAGATAACTGTTATTTCCACCAATGTGCCCCTGGTTTGATTCCATGAGTTCAGCATTTTCCACACTACACACTTTTCCACGCTGTTAAGAGGTTTTTCTCCTAGTAGTCCATTTTTCCTCTGTCCTCAATTTTCTTTGGTTTGATTCAAGTTGATTTGATATGATTTGCACCACATTAACTTTATTATTTTACTCTGTTCAACTTTGACTCAATTGATAGTCAGTGGTGCTTAGATTTAGAGGAAATCATCGAAACTTCTAAAATTTGATTTTCATTACATTTTCTTTAGAGCAATTTGTTTCTTCTGAAATCTGTTTGGAACAACAACAGCTTCAAATGGTTGAAGAGTGATATTATAACATAGCGTGCGTGCTTCCATATCTAATTCCTATTGGTGTCATCATGGTACATCTCTCGACATATGCATGGCCGTGCCTCCATCTGATGACGTGTGCAACTTGCAGACAAACTTGGGTTTCCGTCGCTGAAAGTTGTTACAAAGTTTCTCTGGAAATGGAACTAGAAAATAATGAAGAACTACCCGACTTTTCTCTTCAAATGGAGTTTTTAGCGGCCATTTGGTTTTTTTAATTTTTCATTTAATTTTTTTTTTTTTTAGTTTTTGGCGAGTTTTTAGTTTTTAGTTTTCCGCTCACTACTTTCTTGTCACTATGTTATAAAAGAATTGGTTCATGCTTTTAGCTGTGCATATATCAAGTTATGGATGCACTTGGGAAGTTTGGAGAGCACTAAAGAAGCTAGAGTTGCTCTCGGCTACGCCTCGAGATATGCTTCTTTCCTGCTCTCCAAACTTCCGTGTGCATCCGTAACTCGATATACGCACGCTAAGCATGAACCAATTCTTAAGTATCCACAATAACAGCCATTAAATAGAGTAATTAATATGCCAGAGTGTTCCCCGAGGCTTCTAATGAGTGCGATAACAAGAAGAGAGCAGGCATATAATAATGGCATGATGTATCACCAATGCATCACTGTGTCCAAGGGAAAACTTGTCTCCTATTCAATTTGGACTTCCTGCTTCAGGGGAAGATTCAGAAGGTCAAGAGGGCTGTATTGTTGCTCGGGTCTTTCAACAAAATTAAAATGTTCAAAAAGGTCCAAATACACAATTTTTTGGCACAAAAGCTATGCAGAAAATTTTAGAATGCTTTCTGTGACTGCATGAGGCTTAACCCAAACGATCAGACAACTGCATTACATTCTACTAGTTAAGATCATCGCAAACACATGGGAGATTATCTCAAGTCACAGTCACCATGTCTAGCAAGGCTGTTTCCAGCTGTTTGTTAATTCTAAATGAATTTGTCACAACAAGATCACACTTGACTGGGATTAGCCGAAGGGACACTTAAGAGTGAGCTACCAAAGGAAATCAGGAACACTTTGCCTTCTAAGATGGTGGCGAGAAGAGATTTGTTAAATTCATCTCATTAACAACATTTAAAATGTCACCCAAAATCATAATCTTTTCTCTGGTTGGTCATTAAGTCTACATGAATTTACTGTAACTGGATTATGTGTACTTCCCCACTGATTAATATGAAACTGCTTGAGTGATACTGTAAAATTTGAATTGGAGGAAACTGCAACATCATCATCATTAATAATCATAATAGAGTTGCCTTTCAGGTTGTTCAACTTTATTTTGTGCACGCCTTGCTGTGTCCTCTGATCAGTCATTCATACTGTACACCATCTCGTGAAAAGTCAAGCATTAAGTAGCGTCACAACAAGGAACTGATCTATTACAGGAGGCGACCTGAATTCAGGCAACAACATTCTACCCAAGCGAAAAGTATTTGCAACATTCTGCTCAGTATAATACAAAGAACTGAATGGGCGAAAAATTGTTTGCGGCTTACAAGCACTTAAACTCATTACGTTTAATAACTTAAGAGCTATTTGCAAAGCTGGAAACAGTCAAACAAAGAATAATCTTTTCACACACCAAAAGCACTTTTCAAGGACATTCAAAGACTAGAATTGAAGGGGTGCATGAACCCTGACTGCATGAAACTTAACCTTAGGCTTATCACAGACAGAGAATTACGACGAAATTTATCTCATGTGGCACAAGCTCCAGCTTGGTGATTGGCTCAGAAAACAATAGAAGCATTCAAACAAACAACAGAAACAATGAACCCTAACCGTAAAAACAATAGAGCTGCATCCTAACCAGATCCAGTGAAATTAGAGGTTGTAAACAGCTGCATGGTATCTGCCAGCTTGGCCCTATCTAACTTACTTATATCATTAAAGCCACCTGGGATAACACCAAATCATATTTACCACCAGGAAACAGTCTTGTCTCCAGCTGTCCCTTAAATCTACATGAATTCATAACCGTATAACAGGATCTCAATTAATATAATATTCAAAGGAGAAATAAATTGAGTTTCTGAAATTTGAACCAAAGCTTCACTGGATTCTCATCAGGTGACTGCCACAAGGGAAGTTGAACTTCTTGTCACTTAGTGCAACATTGTCTAATCCACCTTTTTCTCCCATCCTTGCCCTCCCTCAAGGTATATTAGTAAGTATCTAACTTCTTAAGTGAAAAAGTCAGTGTGACGATAACTGGTGGTTGTCACCCACCGGATTCTTATGGTCACCCTCACTGCTTGCTTGTGGCTTCCACAAACCACTGAGGCACCCTGCCCACAATCATACATGGGTGATGAGTTTTATCGCTTTAAAGCATTTAATCAGTTATCTCTCTAACTGATTTTATACCTGTTCCTCTTCTTCTGGGAATGGCTGGAGATTCTTTCGGATAAGATCGTGGTCATCTACATGTATGAATCTCAGAAAATCTTGGTGAATAACACTTGCCTGGAAAAGGGAAGAAAATAAACAATAATAGTTGCAGGTGCACTAGGGGAAGGCAAACTTTGACTAGTCGTTTTCATAAACACTGCTTGAATGATTGGTTGGGATGCTTTGGGGTGTCTCATCTGGAACTGTCACAGGCAATTCATTAATATTGTTCCCTCTGACAAACTTGTGCAATGTTTCCAGAAGCAACTTCAGTCATGTAGTAAGAATTTCAGAAGGATTCAGCTCAAAGGGGGAGGTACACAGTGCGAGGAAGCGAGGCATACAAGGCATACGTATGAGGCAAGGCAAATCAGCTTTTTCACACTTTGATTAAGAAAATTAAGCCTAAAGGAAGATCAGCATTAGGTTAGGGTTAGTTCTAGCTGTTATACATCACTAACTGTTATGCCTCACTGCTTTGCATATTGTCGCTACTCACTCAAAGTGTCAACATGACAGCCCTACCTTCCCCAATGTAAAGACGTGTATTACTGGGGATATGACACTACCTTCATTCATGCAAATGTGTGAAATTGTCAAGTTTCTTATTTGTATTTCCTCAAAGGACATCTTAATTCCTTATCCACCTACATAATTATATACTTGTCACTGTACAAAATGCATACAGTATGACAAACTGTCACGCTTTCCCCCACTTTAACAGTTATTTTTTTCCATAAATTCATCAGTTGAGAGTTTAACAATAAAACTCTTAGATGACCGCCAACTGCTTAGCTAAGTCGGTAGTGCACCGGACTATCACACGGGAGGTCGTGGGTTGGAACCTCGGCCGGACCATCACCCAGGGTCTTTAAATAACTGAGGAGAAAGGGCTGCCTTTGAAATAACATAGATCTACAAATGGTTAGACTAGAAGTCTTCTCGGATAAGGACGATAAACTGTAGGTCCCGTCTCACAACCTGGTTCATAAATAACTCCGTGGGACGTTGAAGAACCCACACACTGTTTGCAAAGAGTAGGGGACGCTGATCCCGGTGTTGTGGTCTCTGGCCTTGGAAAGGGCATGCTATCAATTGGGGCAAAAGCTCTGTTGTGTTGCCCTCACCACCTGCATTGGTGGTGAAACTTAAATAAAATAAAATGGATCCTTTAGTGCACTGTATTGCTGTAAATCTTGAACCATGGTTTGTACTTTGACTCGCCACCTTGCAGAGAGGTCAAAATACAGCACAACATAAAATAGACACTTGATAATAAGCACCAAACCACCTAATAATAAGACGATGTTACAAATATGAAAGTTGGCTTGATGAACTAAGAGGTGCTCTTTCTGGTGATGGTATTTATTTGCTGTGTTGCTTAATATTCACTGTAAGCTGCCTAAATCTGTAGATGCCATTGTGGAGAACCATCAATTTCCCATGTTTACAGAGCCACATCCAAAGAACTTAAGGTGTGATAAGATTAACACTTAACTCACAATGTTCAATTATACAGCAACAAAGTTCAAAAGGGTTAATTCGTAAAATTTAAAAAGTATCAAATAGAATGATAGAGAAAAACTGAACGGGTAGAGAAATTAATCATCTTTTCTACCTCAATAATTGCATATTCAATCGAGAAATTGGTAAGGGGGTCTTAAATGTTTATTTATTCATTCATTCATTTATTTATTTGTCCTATTTTTTTGTTCTTGCTTTCTTGGGTCTACTGCTTTCATTCATGAGTTGCACAGGCTTTTATACCAAGGATGAGCCAATAAACACATTAGAGCATGATTCCAAATAATGAAAGGACCACAAAGGTGATTCCTATGCCATTGCATGATATACCAAACCTTACATCTGAGGTAAGCCATGCTTTCCCAGTATTATTATTTCAATAGGCCAGGAGTTGAATGTTCTGGTGTTACCTTCATATATATTGTATGCTAATGTTACATAAACACTTACCGGTTATAAAGACCAGAGGATTAGATGAAGCTAATCCCTAAGTACTGTATGGAGGATTAGCTAGAAAATCTCCCTTGATCTGAACTACAATTGCACTAAACAAACTTTTAAGTTTCAAGGTTCATACCACAGCCCTTGGCAGTAAAGTGGAATTATCACAAAAACAAGATTTTCACCAGGACATAGGGACACCAGTCGGAGTTCATGTCTCATGAAGTACTCTCAAAGAGTTTCCTGTTCCTAATTACTTTCAATACTTTCACAGATGTTTTTTTGGTTTGTTTGTTTGTTTGTTTTTGTTTTTTAAATTAAGTAGGATAATAAATCTCTAAACTTTAAAAAGTTTTTGACATTTAGTTTTAACTGACAGGCGAACTTCAAAATGGTGTCATAAATACTTCCTAACACTTGGTTTTTCTCACTTAAAGTTGTTGTTGCTGATTAAGTACACACAAGCCAACAAAATACTTAAGGTCCATCTACAGACTCGAATACCAAAACAAACGATTTCACAGGGCCCATGCCTGGATAATTAACTCTAACACAACTATTCCATGCATCCAAATGAAGGTATTCTTTACATTTGACCCTAAGGGTGAAATTTAATTATTATCGTAAACAGTTCCTACATGATGATAATTTTACAAGGTGAGACAACTTTCCTGAATGATTATCCTATGACAAATAACTATTAAAGCTGTATACATGAACATCTCTGCTAGGATTTCTCAAATAAGGCCTTGCTGCTTTCTAAAAACATCAGTCAGCAACTTCCCACACACCGGGAAAAAAAACAAACATCTTAACTGAAAAGCACCACAATGTTAATGAAAAAATAATACAAAACAGGTTTTCTAGTTCCAATCATTCCAACTGCGATAACAAAACAGTGATTTGCCTCTTTTTCCATGTAAGAGCATCTCTTACGGTCTAGAAGGTAGCAACTGAAAAATTATAGATGTATCAACAGAGATATTCTCCTCTATGCTCCCATTTATGCTCTGTAAGAGACACCACACAACAACATCATTGCTACTGTTCTCTATGTCCTCCAGCTGTACATGTGTAATCATGTTGTGATATTCAAAGGACAAATGAGACATTGACAAAACAACAATTAAATTTACCTGTGCAAGTCCAAGGTAATCCTGAACTGTTTCTGATGCATAGAATACTTCAAAATCTCTAGTCAGGACAATGACAAAACCATCCAATGCCTGAAAAACAGGTCCATTTTAACAAGAACAGAACACTTATGCTCTTTAACCACACTTTTACGTATGAACAGAAGTTACTGTATGAAATACTTTAGCCCTTACTTTAAAAGTCCAGTGGTTGAGATTCCATACAGTTCATCCAACGATTAAATACAACTCATTGCACACTACTTTACTGAGGCATTGTTCATATGCACATACTGAAATCAAGACTTTGGCAAGTACAGGACTCACTTAACCATAGCCTGGGAAAGGCCTATACTGTATGTATGTTTTGAGTATATGGATAAAGCCTACAAGTGAACACAAGTCAAGGATTGACTGCAGGTATCGTTCAGTAAGGCCCAATTCAGACAGCGTAATTTTCTTGAGCCGAACCTAATACACTGAATTAAGCACATGAAAAGTATGGCCTCTGAATCAATTAAGAATGGTTATTCACATTAAATTTGGCTCATGAAAAGTATGGTGTCTGAATCAGGCCTAAGTATTTCAAATACTTGACCAGGAGCATCTCCATTTCTATAGCAAGGCATCATGAAAATGATGAATAAGTACCATTTCCAACAAATGAAATACATTATCATATATTAAATGGTAAAAATATTAGGGCAAATTGTACACCATCATTACTGAAAGAGAAAATTAATGTTTAACATGTTCACGACAGGTCTCCCTTAAATCACCAGGAAAATTAATTATTATTCTTAACATGCACTCAGGCGACCAACCAGAAATGCCTCAGATTCATAGGATCTTGTGAGAACTTGAACACATTGTTAAAACATAATTTACCAATTCAGGTAAACAAAACTCACATCTAACAGAAGTTTGGAAAACACTCCATTGCCCTCAAAATCTGCATGCCCATCTGCAAGCTTCCCTACTTGATTGTCTTCATTCCACTGTTGCCCTGAAAAGAATTATTTGAAGATGAAAGAGTCAGCACTGGGTTCAGACTTTATAAGTGATAACTGTACCGGATAGAAGAATGTTCAGGATCACTTGATGTGGATTTTACCTCAGCAGCACAAGGATGTTGTAACCATATTTTGTGGAGGCACATAAAGTAATTACCATAACATGTACCACAGACACATGTCATACTAGTGTGCACAAGATAACCAATTAACTGAAACCCATCACTTAAACCCTGCCATTCCCCATGAGTCAAACTCTCAGTACAGTAACTTGAAGCTTGTATTAACTACTGTACAGGATGATTTCCACTCCCTTATGGTAATTTCCTTCATCCTTCATAATTTCACCCCACCCACCCCACCCACCAAATAACTTGAACTCTCACTGACCTGAACCCCTTCACATTATTTTCCCTCAAACGTTCAAGTTGTCTTTTGTTGGAGGCTTTGACCACCACGTAATCAAAGAAAACTGACCAGAATCCACAATAATGGCAACATCAACAGTGGAACAGTAAAGAAAACAGCCATACCTTTGAAGAAATTCTTTGCCCTAAGGTAACTAGCAGACAGTCTCAAAATTGAGAGTTTGTCCAATTTCTGGATCACATCATGAGGGAAAGGAAGTAACTTTGCAAGATTATCTAACTCTATGTTGAAGCGATCACGATGTCGTTTGGATGGATTCAGTGAACCCTTCAGACTGAAAATAATAAAAGAAAATAATATTATTAGTTTTTATATTGAAAAATTATACCTGCCACCCTTTTCCGAGTCAAAGGTGCAAGATTTTTCTTATCTGAGTCTCAGGGTTCTCAGGGATTTCTGAAGTCATTGCAAGACAACAGAAGTAGTCCTAAATAATTCAAATTTGCATACAGGATAAGGAGGTGGAAACAGCCTGTCCAAGTCCCAGGATACGTATCGCAAAACAAACTCATCATAATGCTTTCACCTTTAAAAAACAGAGATTTCAGTCATTTACTCCTTCTGAATGAAGCTTTTGTTTCTCACATAATTTTGTGTTTACATTTTTTGGTTAGTGCAAACTAAGCTTGACTTACTAGATGGTTATGTACATGCAGCTTGTTACATGTTTGATTGAACAACCCAAAATGAAATTAGCACTTGACTTGCAAGCCTTGTTATGCCTACATGTAGTTTCATTCATTCCTTTATTTTACAAGTGGATATTACGGGTATTATAAATAACACAAGTTCTGATCTGCTCTGAAAATGCTTCAACCTTAAACAAGATTTATAGTCTTCTTCCTACAGCCTTTTTAGCTTATCTTTTTAAAGCAGAAAATAATGTGTTTTTCATTTGCATTTGAAGTAGTTCAGTTTTGTTTCCAACCAGTACTCCAGTGCTGTAAATAGTGCTGTAGATAAGAATAGTGCATGTACAGAGCACAACACCCAGAAGGAATACGTGAAAATAAAACAAAAATTTGATGAATGGTTGATCCACCATTTTGTGTCTGTTCTGATCACATTTTTACCCCATTTATTTGGTCCACCACACGTACAAGTACGTACAAGCTACAACAGGAGTTTAAAAATACCTAAATAGGTGTGTGGCCACTTATTACCAGTGACGAAAATGTAAAGAAAGCCCATAAAGAAACCATTCAGGCTTTAAAAACCCAGACAGGAATTTTACAGCCTACATAAACTTTCTTTTCAGTTGCAAAATTAAATACATAGCAACAAAAGACAACACCACTTGACAAAGAAAGAAAATGCTCTTTGAGAGGGTCAGGGTCACCACTGCTTTCCAAAACAAGTCCAAGTTACTAGAAATGACGATGTAAACTTTAATTATCACTGATGTTTCAGCTTGCCTGGGGCAATTACACCCTCTAAGAGATATGCAATGATATCCAAGAGCAAAAGTCAACAAAGCAGTGATTGGAGTGAAATTTAAGTTTATACAATCTGTAAAAACAGTTAATGTTACAAATTCCAAGTGTGGATACAGGAAATATTGTCACAAACATGCATCCTGCTACTCTTGTTTCTTTCAATTTCAATGATTTTGTGTACATTTTCAAAACAACTTTCATGCAAACATTGGAAAAAGGACACTTAAACCACCGACAAAGCCAGTTTTTTTAAGTGTGTTTTACCAACATAAGGCCTCATCATTTCATCATGCCTCAAGCAAAGGAGTGTCCTCACCAAGATGAGACAAAAATAAAGTTCATTGTCTAAAAAATTCTTTTAGAGCTTTAGACAACACAAATATCCACAAATTCATGAACTTTAAAGGTATGTTAAAGGAAAAACAATTCCATGGATCTGATAACTGACATCTCACATATTTTCCAAATCAGGTCACTACAATCAGGGTTTGATTGCATCCTGGAGAGAGGTTATCACATAACAATTTAATGATAAATATATTTTTATTTACACAATGAAACTATGCACTGCCAAAAGAAATAAAGCAAAAGTCATGGGGGTGAGGCCACCTTGTAAAATGAGAATAGCATTGTAAAAAGAAGGACTATCCCTTTTAAGGAAAATAAAAATAAAATAACAGTCATCCACACAGATGTAGAGGAACAACGGATTCGTCTGAGGTTAAGCTGATTATGTAGACCACTCTGACAGATAAAAATATTATTTCTTTCCTTTTCTAGCCTCAATGTGCATGTACGCCATGGGAAATTCCTCCACAAAGTATTTTTGTAATTCTAGTCTTCTTCCAAGAGGCGAAGGTGACAACCAAGTTTATTTGACCAAAGGAAATACCCCTGGCTCATGGTACTTGGAAAACTAATTATTTTTTTGGCTGGCACACTGAAACCTTTATTGCATAATTCAAATTCTTTAAGCCAACCCTCTGAAGTAGCTGTCAACACAACTTTTCATACTCAAACATGTCACAGATTAAGTATGTCTAGATTTTCAAGGAAGAGCATAGTACTGAATGCTTGAGGCATTTGTTTTGCAATTTGTGAAAACAAAATTAACGATAAACATCAAACAGTGAAGAATAAAGCAATGGCCGAAATCTTGTGTATGTAAATTCATGTTTCCTTCCATTTAATTAATGGTTCTCAGTGCTTGTCTAACGGTTTACGATTTTCGATAGTAAACAGGAAAGATAGAAACCTTCATTGAAATCAAAGAATGTACAGAAGACAGTTTCAACGAACGCCAGACACCACCCTCAATTCAATGCTCTGACCTTGAAGGGCAGTAGTAAAACCGCAGTCACTTTCAACAGACGTGAAAAATCGTAAACAAGGAATGCGCGTAGCGATTCTTAAGCGATGCAAATAACAAAAGCTGTTTATTTTTTCTCTAAAGTGTCAAAGTGGAAAAAAAGAATTTAAGCTACTGAGCGCGATGGGATTTTCAAACACCACATAGCACGCTGGCGGCCAACAATCAAATCGGGTTGAAATTTCTTGTCACAACGTCACATAAAAGCTATGTCGATTTCACACTTTACTCACGAAATCCGTTTATCCAGCTAAGTGAACCTCAAAAATGAAACTTTCATGCTTCATTTGCATAAGAATCGAGCGCCACACACCTAAGATAAAGGACATGTGTAAAGCCATGAAAAAGAAAATAGAACGAATTATTTGACAGGCTGGCTGAATATGCAAATTGCTTAAAACATTTGAAAAATGTTCAATGAGCTGTGGGTTTACGCGCTTTTTCAAGCTTCAAAAACCAGCTATTAGAAGACATGACAAGTTAAAATAGACCTTTACTGTTAAAAATTTGTGAACTTCTCGACCGTCAAGCAGGGGCTGTTGAGAACCGCAACAAAAAAAAACGCTTGGAATAATATAGACCGTCTTGCGAATTGTTTTTCTCCGACGCAAATTATGACCGTGGAAGGGAAAGATTTAGGAACTCGATAAACGTAAAATATGACAAAATCAGTCAAGAAAATTTCATAAAACGCTTTTCGAAGCTACAATGAGTCAAATGACACCAGAATCGCACAACTTGGACAGGTAGAACGCGAGAAATCGATTCCGTGCATCGAGGCAAAAACTTTGCCGATCATCTCAAACTCGTAAAAGACAAATACGGCGGGTATAACTCCACCAAACAAAAGTGCTAGTTCACCACAGTAGGGGCGCAGAGCTGAATAAATCACTACCACGACCTTGAAAATTGTTGAGTTATTTAAAATAAAGAAGAGTTCGCAAAAAAGTGATGTACATTTCAGTTGATTAGTAAGTTTTTTCCCCAAGAAAATAGGCCGTTACCGACGCCTTCTTTGATCGGCCGCTTCCACGGTAGCGCACGAAAACTAATTTCACGTTTACCCTTGTCTCTCTGATAGAACATTACATAGTACTTTAAAAACTGAAGGTTTATTTCTTTCTCATTTAAGGCAGTAAAAGTATGTTGTGCTGTCAAAGGTCACATCACTAGAAATACACCACTTTATATTCTGCTCCACGGAGCATCGAATATAACCCGAAAACTCAAGAATGAAAAATCCTCGCTAGCGGGAAGTACGAGAGCTAAGTGAATAGAACTGTTCTTTTTACTTACAAAGACTTAACTTCAGAATAATGTGACTGGAATTAAAGCAATGGCTGCGAACTAAAGGTAAAAATTTCGAAGGTTCCGGAGCGGGGTATGTAATAATACTTCAGTGTCATTTTGACGAATAGAATGCAAATTCAACTTCCAGCCGAGGTTATTTAGCTGACAGAATCGAAGCGGTGAATTCAAGTCATTCACCGGTTGGTGGAATCTTGACATCAACGATGAGAGGAACTAATGTTGTGAAAAACGCGGGGAGAGAAAAAATGGAACCCAGTTTTGAAACGCTGGCATCAGGAAAACACCGGAAAAGGTTTTAGTATACATCTGAATTTACTATTTTCCACTGAGAATGCGAGACTAAATCCGCTCTAGAAACTCGACAGCAACCATATGAATTGTCAAAAGGAACACAGCTCTCAATAGCATTTATCTATTTCAAATCGTAATCGAATGGAATCTGACTTTAAGTGGTTTTCGGTCGATCAAGATTTGAAAAGCACAGACTTAGCTTCTAGTCGAACACATTAGTACCACTGAAAACATTGTTTCCTTGCTTTGATAACATATTAGGTAAGCATTTTGCGGACTCAGAGCATCGAGAAAGCTAATAGACAAGGATATTTCGGCCGAATTACTAGGCCTCACCCTGAAGAAAACGGATCGATTTTCCCAGCTTTGAAAATGCTTAGAGTTTGAAAAAATCTTTATCTGAGGACACTTACTGTCGTCTTCGATCGAAGCACGGACACTCCAATTTGTATTGCAAAGACCGCATCGCTTCTAACAGTACTTAATCGGAACATTCCACTCAAACTAACCTCGAACTACGCTTCTTTCGCTTCGCTGTACTCATGTTTTGGTCCGCGAGGAGCAATTGAAATTCAGCAGAGCCCCATCCGTCCTTTCACGACAGTTTTCTTTTCTCCCACTCCGATATGTGACCTGCGTGTGTTTCCAGACGGCTTGCAGCTCCTGAAAAGCCTTAAAATTGACCAAGAGTATAATCACTCGTCTCTAGGATGGTTGTGTCCCTAAACAACGCTTCTCCACATTAGCTGCGTATGGGAATGGCGGCCATCTTCTCTCGCCCTCTCTCGCACGGTACATTTAGTACAGAAATCGTGCAGAAGAGTGTAGCACAATAACCCCTCGCTGATTGGTCAGCTGGGAAACGGAACGTGACGTAAATGTCACAGCGGAAATTTACATGTGCATTAAAGCGTTTCCTCGCAAAACTGTAGTCAAAAGATGAGATTTCAATCGGGGAGTTTCACAGTAATGACAATAATGTCTGTAAATGTTTTTCCCGTGGTGATTTTAACCTTGGAGGAGGCGTGCTTTAAAGTGAAATGCTGTTTGCTGCGAGATCCCCTGGCCAACGTAAGAGACCAAAGACTTACCCCCTCAGAAAACCAACAATATGCTTCAACGTTGTCTTTGTTGATCCATTGTTTATGAATACAAAAGTGGCCAAAGGAAAATCGCTTTGCATGTCATTGAAAAGCAAAACCACTTAAAAATGTTCTTTTGTCGAGAGCTTTCCTTGAATCTTGGCATCTTTTTTATTTGCGTGTTCGTTCCTTTTCAATTTGGCCAATCATGAATCGAACGTTTTCAATGAGACTCTTTCGAAGACATTTGTGGGGTAAGAGTAATATAGCAAACAGCGGGATAAAGTGAAGTGGGTTTATGAAATTCTGCATTGTACAGTAGCTTGGCATTGCGCCTCGCCTGTTGGTTGAACGAACTAAAAATTGTTTTTTTAATAGCCAACAATCGGCTAGCACAGTTTGCGACTGCAAAAATGAACGCGGGGGGTAAATTTCTCATGATACTTTAGCACGTTCCCCAAACCTGTCCACGTCTCAAATTTGCCTCCAGTTTTTCTTAAACAAACATTAAATGCCGTCGTAAATCTTGTTGTTTTGTACTATTTACGATTTTTCCAGCAGGTGGTCTCTTGAAAAGAACTTGTACATGTAATCTCCCTCGTGTTGTATTTTATAATTTATTTGACGCTTTTATTAATTTGTCCGTCTTATAAATAAAAATTTCCACCTAATAACTTATTCTTATCTTTTCCCTTTTGTCAACCACAAGCTTTTTATATCTAGTGGAACATTTTGTAGATAGCAGCCAAAGTGGTTAAGGCTATCCACTGGTAACCCACGATTACGCAAGGCTTTTAGTCCACGAGGGATTCATAAAACATTTCTTTCTGTTGTTGTTGGAGGGGCATTTTTTCCCATTTAGTCTAAACGAATATGAAGCACATTTCCGATGTGTGTCCTCCTTTTGGGAGTGTCATCAATTCCATTTAGAAGGAATTTACACCAACGCATGTGCGCCTAAAATGGACTGGCATATAGTAGTTGAAATCAATGAAAAGAATCACCCACAATAATGACTTTTCTGTCTACAAAACGCGCCAGACATCTCTACAACGCCAAATAACCATCTTAAAAGCGTTAAACGCCTGCTTTACATGTCAAAAATACAACGGACATGACACACACATTTCACCGGTGTTTGACTAACAAAAACAACTGTTCTTTTATATTTCACAAATTAATGTTTCATTTTTAGTCCTTTTGTCAAATACGATTCTTTGAGGGACATATTGGTGTTCTTATTGCATAATACCTACTACTACTCGCTTACATTTGTCCTCTGCAGTGATGAATTGAACGACCTTCAATATTTTCGCCGTATTATAGGTTCTCGACGTTCTCGGGGTAAATGCATTAAATGGCGGCAACTTTAATTAAGGTAGTTTCTCTCCATGGATTTCTTTTTTTCCTTTATATAAAACTTGAGTCATGTTCCCTTAAGCCACTCAAAAATATACTGCCCGGTATTCTGGAGACTTTGGATTGTTTGATTCTTGGGCCAAAAGCAATTCTCAGCCAGACAGAAATTCAAGGGGCGAGCGTCGTCAATATGAATTTTAAGGATTAGCTTTGTGGCGGCTGTCTTGGTTTGGCTACGCCTTGCTTGGCTATGCGGCTACGTGTTGTATGTCTTGTTTCGATTTGTAGTGAAAAACGTAACATTTTGTGACAAGAATTTCAAGAGCTCCGCGGTTTTATCTATATCAGTCACTCACACAGTATTTGCTTTATGCGTTGTGCTGTATGTTAATTTCAAATTTGAGTTTTCAGACTGCAAAACCACAGCAAACAATAACCACTATCTTTCACCCGTAAGAGACGGCTGGTACACTTTGCACTACATTGTTTTCCATTTCATTTGGCGGGAATTGAAACAGCTGTCACTCACGCGTACGTTCACCAATCACAGATAAACTTATAATGGATCATTTAACAAAAGTTTCTTAGCAACTTGCACTTCAATCAGGGTTATGGGCTCCTGCTTCAATTAATTTCCCCCAGTCTTCAACCGAGCGAAGGGCCATTAACTAGCTGCAGAAGCAAACTTGTACCAAGTCGCAAAAGCATTCTGACTGGAATTCTTTTTGAAACAATTTATTCAAAGGAAACTGAATTTATTGCAACACGCGAAAAACGCAGAAAGTTTGCATTTATTTCAAATATTAAATATTATTAAATATTAAATCGAATGGTTTTGACGACTTTGATTTATGGCCCGCGGAGAATGATCCCTTCTTAAACTTTCAAGGCGGCGTTAGCTAACGCAAATATCAGCGAATGAAATGCAACGGACAAATTTAATATCTCCAGAATGAAGGGGGAAAAAAACAGCGAGTTTAAAAAATGTGTGATACTTAACAGGTCATATCCGATAGAAAGGTGTTTTCGCACACCTTTCATCAGTTGATTTGATGTTATTTGGATTGATTTAACTTGTGGTGTTCTGGTAAGAGCATTTGATCTTATTCCTGTCTCATTTGACGTAAACATTTGCGCTCCAGAAATATTCAAATATTGTTAGAATCATCATTATTATTATTATTATTATTATTATTATTATTATTATTATTATTGCTAATAATCACAGATAAAATCTGGTTTTCATTGGTTCCGGGCAACAACCAGTTGTCTGGGGAAACCAAAAAGCGTCCTTCATTTTACTTTTCTCTCCTGCCTACATCTCCAGCACTTTCCTAAGAATCCTTGCCGATCCCAACAGTGCAGATCTCTGAATCAGTTCAATGGATGTGTCTACACCTAAGGTCCTCAGATTTTCTTTTAACCTCAGTGGTATTGTTCCCAATGCCCCTACCACTATGGGTATTTTTATTATTATTTTTATTATTATTTTTATTATTTTTATTATTTTTTTTATTATTATTTTTATTATTATTTTTATTATTATTATTATTATTATTGAAATCGCAGCTGCTGAAGGAGCCATTAACATTGTTTAGCGTTTCTTAGCAGCCTTGTATAATAGGGTTTTAGTTTTGCCATTTGCCTTTCGCTTTTCTAGATAGTTTTAGATACTTTTAGATTTTATCACACTGTAAATCTTCGATCGTTATTATTATTCAGTTTATATGTGCAATTTTTAAACTAGACTTTTCTTATCATCCCGCTTTTAGTACTGTAGTCTTTTTAAATTTTTAATTGATAGTTACTAAATTTAGTGTAAGTATTTTCTTTGACTGTTGATCAATAAAATTGTTATTGGAAATTATAAATGTACAAAAAAATTATTATTATTATTATTATTATTATTATTATTATTATTATTATTATTATTATTAATAAAAAGTGGTGGCCTTTTTTGCCAAAAATATATGCGTTTAGATTTTGTTATGCAAGTTCAAATATGATCTCTACTCAGGTGGGAAAAAACATCTACCTCATTTTGAGACAATTTTCGAGAATTAAGCCTGGTTTTCGCTAGCGACGCAAGCACAAGGGAAAGCATAAGATACTTATGTCAAGTGAAAACGAACCGTAACGTAAGCACAACAACATTGAGGACATAGGGATGAGAAAGCATGGAACTAGTGAATCCTTTCGTGCTTTCTCTTGCGCAAACAGGAGGAAAACGAAAAAAAATTGATCCTTGCGCTTGTGCTTGCCGCTAGTGAAAGCCAGGCTTTAGTGCGAATCAGAACTGAAATTCATGCTTTCGTGTAAAGAAGTGACCCGCTTAAAACTCCTAATCCCCTGACTCGCTCTGACGAACGTCTAATTCCCGAAACGTCAACTTTTTTCAACTGATCTCTTAACGATGACTAATTTACCTCATCCACTGAGCTGATGATGCCAAATGTTAGTATTTAATTCTTTATGTTCTGCGCGAATGCCACGTACATTCTGACCTCCAGTCATCATAAGGAAAATACCCACTCAATGTTAGGATACTGCGAACATCTCCACTACTTATGGCAGTGGTATATAGCAGGTCTCGTAAGCTTGCAATTCTATTGGTCCTGCACTTCTAGTACCAAGGTTAGCGCTCGGATGCGAGGTGTTTGTCCGATTTCGGACCCAAGGCCCCTGTTTTATGACATCTCCCGGACTAACTCCTAAAATCCCGTCACACCTTTGAAGGGATGGTGAAACTAACACCACCTTCCTATTGTTAGAGAGGGCCCTTCCAGTCCGGCCAGTTAGAGCGGTTTTGCAAATGCCACGCACCAATAATTATCAAGACTAGTAATAGCTTTTAACGTGGTATATCCGCTATTCTCACAGCGTATTTCCTTGCCGATTTCGTAGAAAAAGAAGTGACCGCAAGAAGGATTCGGGGAAGGAATATATATTGGGAGTAGACAACACCTTGAAGATAAAAGTATATTAGGATTAAGCAAATCAAGATAAGTGCGGTGAATTTTCAACTCTATTACTCAACCTTAAAATGCAGTGACCACATTCCGCATGCACAAATAGGCTGAAACTAGTGTCACTATCCGCCTTTTGTGGATATACACGCGCCAGATGTCACTTTGCGCGCGTAAGTGATTTACTAAACTGATCAATGATAACTAACGAGGTCATTATTTCTAATCCAGTGACTAGCTTATTTACGATTTAAATAGTTGGCCTAATTGACTCAGTGGCGACCCACGTTATGACCCATTATTTGTTAGCAGAGTCGAAACTTTTGACTTAAGCAGTCGATTCTCGTTCTGCGTCAATTCAGTTGAAACACTAAATTACACACCTAAACTGCGAAATAAGATTATCGCCGATTTACAATCCCAAACAACTTATAATTTTAAATGCGCTTTAGGGCAACCAAAGCCGGTCCGGATGTAGAGAGACTAACTAAAAGTGCTGTCTTCTGAGATGAAATTATGGCAAAGTCCAACACTTAACTTGTACCATGACCCTCGAAATTAGTAAACTGCCACAATTGTTCCCGCGCTTTTTCACTTGCCTCTTCTCTCTCCAACAGGACGAGAAATCTAAGCTAGACCGTTTTAGATAGAATAAAAACACACACAAGATAGAGAATAGATATTAAGCCGTTCTACTTATGAAAATGGCAAAGTGCTGACAAAGGCAAAACTAAAACTACAACAGCGCATGTCACACTCAACAGAAAAGAGGGACTGTTGCCACGACAACGGATGAGACGCAATACAACCACAGAGGTACAACTAACCATCGTTGAAATCAAAATACTAATCAACATAGAAGCGAACGTGTAGTGTAGGAGTTCCGCTCACGAAGAAACAACAAGACTCTCGAACCATCGACCTTTTAATTTGATACAACACCCACTGTCAGCTTTGGAGCCTATTCATCTTTTTTTTTTTTTTTTTTTCACAGCTATGTTAAACGGTCATCGGAGATTGTAAACGTTCGTCTGATTGAAACGTGTTGACAGATAACTGAAAAATGACTTCGTGGTACAATGGACGATAAAACTGCTCCATTCGACCTATTCAGCCCTTCTGAACGCAAAAGCGGACAAAAACGTATAAACGTAAATTGGATTAACGAATGTTATATTTTTGACAGTACGGGAGACAATCTCTGCAATACCATGCATGTTATTTGTTACAGAGACGGTTAAAAAAATCGACTCTTTGCGGGGTTGCTCATCAGCGGAAATTCTTGGAAATTTTGCAACACGCCACACATCAAAGGTCATCCAAAAAGAAGAGTGGGTTTGCATCCTCGTCAAGTTTTGGTGTTTGGACGTTTCCGGTCCTTGAGCCATTTTGTTTCAATACTGGAACCCTTTTGAATCACATCGGTCGAAAGTAAAGTATGTTCTTAGTGCCTATTGTGTTGAAGTAGTGTGAAGCTTTCTGCTCTATTTACATAAAAAACGTGAGAGCAGAGAGCAAACGAGAAAGCCGGGAACCCGGCATTGGGAAAGTGGGATAGGAAGTCCCCGAAGGGTTTAGTGGGGAGGCGAAGAGACCCTGCAACAAGGTCGGGAAAGCAAACCAATAAGGTGAAGTGGTTTGCAAAAGACAAGGCCTAAGTGAGGAAGCCGGAAAGCAATGGCAAAGCCGGAGAGCAGGAAGTCTTAGACTTTCTCTTGCCGACGCCACGAATACAAAACAGAAATGACGATGATGCTCTGAAACGGGCTCACTGGGGCTAATTTTAGCCCAGCCGCGGATTCCAAATTGCAGAGAATAACCTCTCGCAGGAGCCCTGCCTCTCGGTGTGAAACAACAAAGCAATTGGTAAAGGGTGGGAAGCTGCTGTGTTGTGAAGCACACGAAGATGCTCGGAAAGCGTGAATACATGTTACTTCGCCTGATACATGTCTAAGAGAAAGACGATCCCGTTCACACTCTCAACCGTTCACACTCTCTTTTAATACTCAAACTGTAAAGCGTCCGACTGCGACTAGCCGTCTTATTAACCTAACCTACTATTAACTTTCCTCAGTGTGGAATCTATTTACAAGTCAGTACTTGTTTTTCAAATTCTACAAGTTTCCCCTTAAATCTCGAACAGTTATATAATATGCAGTTCTTCTTTTCGAGTGGGTCATCGGGAGACTTGAGGATCCTGGTTATAGCTGCAGCTAGAAGCTTATCCTTCACGTAAGCTATAAAAAGAGTTTAGGCGCCCCGTAG
>BLFK01000991.1:564839-577339 GCA_014634185.1 Astreopora myriophthalma | reverse complement strand
GAAAGTTACAAATTTTAACCTCAAACATGTCTTTTTTTAATCGATCAAGACGATCAAAAGCTTCATCTTCCCGAGAAAAAACTTTTCAGCCTTCCGGAGATAACATTTCGGATGTTTCCGTGAGTAAATTGTACATAAACTTAACTAGCAAAAGAGAAGGTCGCTGAAACTGACTCGATCACTTCTGACAATTCCGCAGAATGATCACCTGATCATCGTGAAAAGGCCGACAACGAAGTTTTCATTCCTTCAGCTTGTGAAATGATCTCACTGATTCTCTGGTTTCCTAGTTAGAAAAAACTTGCCGGTGCAAAATCTTCTATATAAAATTCACATAAGATTTTCATCACTCTGGCCCAGGTGTTGTTTTGATAGACGCCGGGGTCAAAGGATCTTGGACAAATGATCACTTTCAATGGTGATATCTTGGACTTTTATAAAACGTAGATACTGCCTTACAAAGGTGGTATTTTATGGAAACTTTAAGAGACGAACCCAAACACAGTAAGATCTCTTGTTTGATGTCAAAACAGCTCTGTGTACAAAAGCACCGAGAAATGAACATATCCATCAATCCTTGTGTGCAAAAATTTGAATTTAGCCTGCCGGATTAGTTCTACTCGAGGCAATTATGTCAACTTAATAAGATTAAACATCGAAAAACCACCGACCTCATTCTTTTGTTTCAACAAACCAAGTTTATAGAGTTAACAGATCTCTCAGTAAACTGGAATCAACAAAGTGCCTAATCAGTGTAGTTTGTCATGATAATATGCCATTAATAAGGACTGAAACTCTTTCATTTGTTTTGTACTTTGACAGGGACAGCAAAATGAAAGCTGTGATGTTGGCACATCTTTGTTCAGTGGGATGACATTTACAAGTATCCCTGCAACCACTGCTAGTGAAGACCTAAGCTTGATGGGTCACATTGATTTAATGCTGGCAAGACAGCAAAGTGTTCAGACAGAAACAGTACAGGCAAATGCACCAGACCTCACAACCATCAAAAGTAATTTTTTGAAACTAATACACAATGTGAATTCTGATAACTTAAATACATGAATCTCATAATGAGAGAGAATGGTGTTGTCAGTCTATGATCCTTTCTAGGTACGAACTGATTTTAACCATGTCTTAGAATTTTTGGTTTGTTGTCTTGTTTGTTTATTACAGCCAAATCAGAATCACAACTCTTGCCTGAACCAATACAGCCCACACCAGTCAACATTCCACAACAATTCAACCAAGCAACCGCAAAAAAGAAAAGAAGTCGACATATTGTCAGGCCTGGATATGCAAGACAGCATGAGACTAAAGCTGGGTAATTATAGTAAAATTACTAATTAAATTGTACTCACATCTTGTCTTTTCTTTGCATTGTCATCACCGTGTAAGTCCTTTGTTTTCCACCAGTAATCCAGATTGTTGACCAGTTCCATTTTGTCTTCCCTTCAGTGAGCTTGGTGGGAAAAGTATTGAAGTGGCTGGTGAGAAGTCTTGCGATACTGTAGAACAAGGAAAAGTCATCAAAGAAGGTAGATTTTAATTGTACTTATCTAAACACTAGTTCTTCACCACACTGTACGTATGTAAATGTGTTCACACATTTGTATCTCATAGGTGAGCTTGTATTGTAAACAATTCACTGCTTTTGCATTAGAGATGATATGCTGTACCTTCACAATGTTGTTTTCAGTTGGTGACCAAATTGCTTCTAAAGGATCCTTTTCTTTTCTAAGTAAGAAGTTCTGTTAGTTGTCCATGTTTCATTGCGGTTTGGTGATCAATTATTTGAATTTTCCACCAAATTCCCTTTAGAGCAAAATCCTACATGTACATGCAGTCAATTATTTGCCTCTGTGAAGTTACTTAAATGTTGTGGACACGTTCCCCTGTAAATGTATAAAGACAAATTATTAGTGAAATTCCATTCCAGAACCCTTAAAGTAAGTTCAAATTGCACTTTCTTACCTTCCTTTTTAGATGCTGGAAATTTGGAAAGTAGTACACAAGCTCAAGTTTCTATCCCTTCAGGTCCTCAGACACCATTGTACTCAATAGGAACACCAACGACATCAGATGAAAACTTGTGTCAAGATATGGAGACACATGTGGATACTAGCAGCCTTGTAACATTATCAAGTGAAGGATCATCAAAAGATTATTCCGGCTTAGCTATTCAAAGTCAAGGCTACAGTTGTAATGAACTTGAAGGCATTGTGGATGCTTTTAGAGATGGAAATCATGATAAAGAGTCGGCAGCAACCGGATTGGATAAAAACTTTGAGGTCTCAATACATCAGGACTCTGAAGAAATTGACTATAGTTCCAAACAAGATGTGAATTTATCTGATGTGTTGCAAAATCCAGTGGTGTTGAATAGTGGTTCTTCCTTGCAGAGCAAGGTTGCTCAAAATGATGACTTAGAAGGAGAGATGGCAGACTTACAAACTGAACTTGAGTCAAAAGAAGAAGTTGATCATAATGTAAAGCAAGGGCTACCTCAGTCAATGGATGACCTTGTGTGTTCCACTAATGTAGAGGAACTCCTTCTTACAATGACCAGAAGAGGTGTGCCCAGTTTGGATGAAGCCAACTATACCATTAACTTGAGTGGTACACACAAACTAAACATTGACCTGCAATACATGGACTCACAGCTGGTATCTTTAAGGTTAGGCAAACCTGTTCTATGAATTGTCATCTTTTGTATTAATGACCAGACAGTTTCTGGAAGATACCAAGTGGGCATATGTGGGGGATTCTTTCTAAGTCTAACTTAGAATAGGGTTGCAAGATAATTGTATCGTTGGACATTGAGTTTTTGGAAATTAGTCCATGAGACACAATCCCACCTAAAACGTTTGCAGGTCGCCCCTCCCTGGCTTGCTCCCTTTGATGTATTGGATAAAACGAAATGTAGGAACCCCTGCAATCTGTTGTCATTGGAAGAGTTCCAGTGGTCAATGTTGTGGACAAGCAACACAGCACATTTTCTGGAAGTACTAGTATTTTCTTTTTAAACTACTCACTTTCATTGAACATGCAGTTAATCACTTGAGAGTTCTTCTCTTGTAATAACTTACCTGAGCCTTTAGTGTTTGGTTAGAGGCATCTCTGATCTTATGGTAGCCGATTGACTGAATTCTTCTTCACCAGGGTCCCATTAGCCAGCATATTTCAGGGTACATCCAGGTAGGACTTCATGGCTACAGTACCATGTTTCGTTCTGCCTGGAGAACCCTTACTTTGCCTGTTTCCGCCTCCTACGGCGTGGACGTTGGGATTCGTCTTTAGGAGGCTTTTTAGCATTCATACTTGTGTTGGTTTTTCTTCTGGGAGTCTTGCAGGTCTTTAATACGCCCATGATCATTACTAAATTTAGGCTACATTTTTGGGGGACTATTCCGGAGTAAGAAAAGACGGAATGGAGTGGGGGGGTTTACGCGTTTTGGGGGGACTTTTTCCGTTTTCGGAATGAACGGAATAAACAGAACATGGTTTACTCGGAATACAGAGGCCTTCCAAGTGGGTTGTGGAGTTGCTTTGTCGCTTGTTCTAGAGCGAGCCCGTCACCTGCTTTTTTGCGGACAGTGTCGCTGTCGTATTTCGTTACTGCCGCTGACACAAAATGTCGCCCTTTTTTTCTGTCAGTTCCTGTCGGCTGTCGGTGTTTTGGAGAAGATAGTCGCCACATTACGCGTTCTTTTGGGATTTTTTTTTTTCGCGCGGCCGCCGAAATGTCAGTCTCACTCGTGTCCAGACTGTTCCGAGCGTTAGTTCTCAGGTCACCTCCGCAACAACCATTCCGTTTTCGGAATACGCGTTTTTTTGGGGGGGGGGAAACCTTATTCCTGCTTTTCTGTTAATCCTAAACCAGAATAGGGATAGACAGAATAGTCCCAAAAGAATGCACCCTCAGTAAATTCACTATGGGCACATTCTTTTGGGGCTATTCCAGAAAGAGAATACACGAAATAGTCACCGGATTGTATTCTTTTGCGACCTATTCCGGTTTCGGTATGAGCAGATTAGCATTCTGTTGATTCTGCCCCTGATATTACAGTTTCTGCGGAATGCGCGTTCTTTAGGAAATTCGTGCGCGGCCTGCAGTAAAAGGTTCGGCACTATTTTGTGGGTTGGTTCTTATCTCAGGCCACCGCCCGTTGTTTTTGAAAACCTTAATCCACTCATTTGTATACTCCTAATCCGGAATAGGAATAAACGAACTTCTAAAAGAAAGTCCCCAAAGTAAACTGACAAATGCATTGCCGTCAATGCATCATGCAATTTATTGTTTCCCTTTCAAGTGAGGAGAAAAGATCCCTTATCAGCCTCGAGGAGGAATTGTTGAAGTCATACTCAGAGACAGAGAGTGGTGAATACGAGAAGGAACAGCAAGTTATAGAACTCCAAAAGGAGGAAAGTAAAGCACTGGCAAATGATAACTATGATTTAGCTGAGGAGATCAGCAATAGAATTGATCAGCTTAAAGCAGATTTGGAGTCTTCTCGCTACAGATTGCCAGCAAATGATGATAAGGTATTCTTCACGCCTTCACTACCTCCCATAGCTGTGAACAAATTGCTAATTTTTTTTGTCTCGTTTTCTCGGCAGGTGGAAAGAGCTTTAAAACTAAGAGCAGAAATAGCTGAAAAAGAAGCTGTAATTTACAGAGACAGTCAGGGTACGCTCGAACGATTGCGTGAGGAACAGCAAGAGTGTTTGACAAGCCACTTGGAAGTTACCACCTCTTGGAGTGCAAGGGAGAAGCAGCGTTTGAATACTGATAGACAGAGACTAGAACGAGCTAAGGATCACTTGAAGCTGGACAAAGAACACATAGAGACAGAGAATATGGAATTAAGCAATGAAATTTTACAACAAACAAAGGAGTTTCAGAAAAGAAAAGATGAGCTCTTAAAAGAGAGAGGGTCACTTCAGGTGAGTGGAAAAGTATAGTGGTTCATGGGAAAGTTTTGTTTGCTGTTGCTGATGATAAGGAAATTAACTCAACCACGACGACAACACTGAAGAGAACGTCGCTTCAAAACACTGAAATTCGTGTTTTAATCACTGCGCTATTTTCTAACTCGAAAAGAATGCAAATTGATCCAGGAATGAACTATTTTATCATAGGCCGCAATAAAGTTTAGAGACATCCTCGACATAACCTTAAGAATTTAGTTGTCCTTTTACGTTATGTTAAGCAGAGAACGGCAAGCAAATGTACCAAAACGTATATGCACATGCAGTGAGGCATTGTTGTTGTTTTTTTCGTTAAGCAGTGCTTGTTCCGTTTCTATTCTCATCGACGTCGTCATCGTTGCTGAAGCTTTAGGGAGCTTAAGCAACGACGAGCTCGACGACAACGAGAGCACCACAAAACAATAGGTTCAATGAGCAAAAACAGTGGCTCTTCGCACTCTGAACGTTCTCGGCTAAACAACGGCGTGAAATGACCATATTTGAAGTTTTGTGTGGGACTTGAGTGCACGACGATGAATTTTTCATTCTTTCTTTTAGCTTTAACGTCGTTCATACCCGCTCTGATCCTGGACAGTTAGTAACTGTTTTACACGCGGAACTAGCGTGTAAAACAGTGGGAATTAGCGACGATTGTACGATTGTAATGACGATGATTACTGCTATTATATAAGAGTAAAGCAACTACGTTATTGATCGATATTCAATTACTCTGATCTTTGTTTGAAACTTTGTGTTAAAGTTGTCATTGTAGAGTCCAATGAGAACCAGTCATTTGTAAAGACTCGATTGCACAATCATAGGCCAGTTTTTTTTTCCACCTACCTGTAAATTGCCTTTTCCGGGAGGCAAGGTTCCCAGGATTTTTCGTTCTTTTCTCTTGAAGGACGAAATTGTAGCTTTGGAGGTGAAGCTTGCCAAATTAAAGGAGAAGGATGCGGAGTTTACTGAAGCCATTAAACAGGAAGAGAAGAAGATTGAATCTGTTAAAAGGGCATTTAGTTCTCAACAGAGCAGTCTTGAGAAACAGCAACGTGAAATCGAGGCTAGAGA
Organism: Astreopora myriophthalma; assembly: GCA_014634185.1. Classification (NCBI taxonomy): domain Eukaryota; kingdom Metazoa; phylum Cnidaria; class Anthozoa; order Scleractinia; family Acroporidae; genus Astreopora; species Astreopora myriophthalma. Next base: position 571,297 of record BLFK01000991.1, on the reverse strand, counting down.
GAAGTCACTGCAGGAAGAATTTGTGAGTCAAGTCGACATTTCTTTTTGCAGTGTTACGTTGTTTGAAACTGGCCCCATATAGAACCCGGATATCTCATTCGCTGGGTTGCCGCAGTCCCCGGATGAGAAAAATTCCGTGACCAAAAACCATTATTCACTAACTACATTTAAAGAATGGTCTTGGACCTATATCTCACTATGAAGCACGGATACTATTTATTTATGTTTTTTTCCTACGGAAATCTTTTGCAATGACGTAGCCGTTGAAGTCGAGGAAAGAATTTTCCCATTCCCTGTGGGGATCGAGTAGTAAAATAATCGACGAAGATTCAACGGCAACAACGACTATCTATTACTGTAAGACTCAGAATCTAACTTACAGACGGTTCGCCCAAGCATTTCTCCTAGACAATAAACCCGAGCCCTGTGGAATCTGTGAGTCTGCACCCTTCTCTTTGAGTTTCGCGGATCCCCCTGTCACCGCGGAGCTAACATCGCTACAGCTTATTTGCGACACGGTATCAAGTGAAAAGTATTGATGGAGTATTTCCTTGATCTTCCGGCATTGCGAAGTCTGGGTTGGGCAAGATTAAGGTAAAGAATAACATAGCTTGAGTATAAGGCACGCAGCCCCTGAAGTTTCTGTTAGCATTAATTCTGTTTACTGTCATTTGTTTAGGAGTCGTTGCTGTCAACCCAAAAACAGTTTGACGAAAAAGTAGCAGAACATAATGCAAAGGAGGAAATGTAAGTGATCAATAAAAGAAAGTGCTTTCAGTTTGATGATTTTGCTTTTCAGCACTGTAACCGGCTTAATGATTAATCCGGCCGGCATCACATATTAATGTTAATGTTAATATTAATGTTAATATTAATATTATCAGTTCTGCGATATGGGGTTTAGCTAATCAGTGGAACTGACTGACCTTCAGGACGGGTGACTTCAAAAGATGCTTTTCTTTCAGAAGTAATCAACAACCTTGTAATGTAATAATAAGAGGAAAATCCCTTTCTGTTCTGTTTCCTAGGTTAGCTGAAGTTCTCTCCACTGCCTCTGAACAATTGAACAAATTTAAAGATGTCATTAAAGGGTTAGAGGAACAGCAACGTTTTGTTCAGGAATTTCGCAGCATGGAACATTTTACTGTTGTGACAGATTCTAGGCTAGCAAGGTATGAAAAGAAATGTATTGCTCCTTAGCAATCTCATCCAGAGAGGGACGAAGTAAAGTTTGGTATCAATTGAATTGATAAGGTCAATTAGCCGCACAAAGGGTATTCGAAAGCTCAAGAAATGGCTTTTTTACTAACGGATAGTGAATTGACAAACTGAGGATACACATGTACGTTTGTATATGGTGAAGTGCGGATATACAATGTGAATGTTAAAAGTGTGTGCAGTGAAGCACGCTGAGCTTGAGCAGTTGCAAAGAACCATGAAGACTTGTTCGAAATTAAGTCACACGTGTTTCAACCGATACTGTTTTCAAACCAGGGTTTTTTTTTAGTAAATCGGATTCAGTGCGCACCCGAGCCCGTATTAAACACAAAATTAGGAAGCTTAAGCAAAGGGGTTTTGGGGGCGACGTACGTCAACCGGAGGTGAAGGATTCGTATTCTTGGGCGGTAGTTTCGCCCAACTTTTCCAGCAAATCGTCTCTACAAGAGTAAAGAGGCTGAACAGTACACATGTGGTAGTGTCAAGGCAATTTGAATGGGAAAACACTTCACTTCCGGTTGAAGTACATCGCTCAAAAACGCCTTTGTTTAAGCTCCACAACTGATCACTTGATTCTGAAGATGACCCGCTTAGGTTGTCAAATATATCAGTCAGTGTCCCCGCATCAACAAAGGTCCTTTGCAAGGTCAACAATCATCCCGGCGGACGATCGTACTCTATAACGTCCGGCATCATGATAACATAACGAGTCTTGAGGCACCGTTCGCAACTCATTTCAGTCTCCAAGCCAAGCACAAAGAAGTATCCCAACAGACCAAGAGTTTGTCAAACAGGATCCAGATGGGACAAAGAAGTGTGGTCACCCTGCGGAAAAGACTAAACGAAACCGAGGCTCAGATTTCTGACCTGGACGCCGCCAAGGAGATAGCAAAACAAGGTAAGATTAAAGTAAGCGAAGGTGTGGATGGAAAATTCGCTTTTTCAAATGTTACAACGATCAAGCAACGGTCTCTTTTGGGAACAAGTAGGTAACAAACCATTTAACTTTTCTCGTTTGCTCTTTCTTGCAAAAATGCCTCTTGAACAAAAGCGCGAGTGATGCAAATGATTGTCCTTTGGCGATTGAAAAAAGTTCGTTTGTGACGTAATAACTGAAGAAGGAAAAGCGCGCCCGCGAAAATCAACCAATCACATCCGTTTGCAGCTACGATGATACTAGCGCGCGCAGTGGTTTGAATTTGCGCAATCACTATTCGTTTTGAAAACTAAGCAATACACTCTGTTGCTAGGCCTCGACAATGATACTGAACCAGGGCCATTTCTTACTTGCATTAGGCGACAGGATTTTTCCAAAACAAAAAACAAAAAAAGAAAGGTAAGAAGTGCCGCGGGGTAAAAATTGCACAAGGAAGCGAGATGGAAGCTTCTTAGTCGCAGGAAAATTGTCGCCAGAAATTCGTCGCACCCCCTTTCACGAGCTCATAAGCTCAGCTTGCCTGTTCAGTCCCTGGCTAGCCTCGATAAGCGCAGGCTTTAGCAAACAGAACTTGACGCCCCGTAAAAATGCGATCGTTGTGACAAGCGGTAACTTGCAGAGGTGGTGTTTTTGTTGCCTGTTTACTTAAAAATACAGAAATTTGGGGTGCTTACCCCGTATTCAGAAATAAGCATGGTAAAGCAGATTCTTAAAACCCATTTTCAGGCGTTTATGGAAATGAATATGGTATATGAGCAATACAAGTTTAATCTTCCCAAATTTACCTAAGACGGTCAACCAAGGGGCTTACTCTGCTTTTTCTTATTCCGGAATAGAGTCAATCGAAGGCAGCGTTTGTTTCCTCTCAGTGGATAGTGAAAACAGATTATGTGTTTCTTTATCCTTTGTCCGTACGCACTGGATGCAACTTAACAAAATTCGCAGGAAGCTGGTCAGTGCCAGAGTCAATGTTTCGCGTGTATAAACATGTTCGCCTGAGCTGTCTTTTTTCCAATTTAGAGAGAAACTTCAAGGAAGCCAAACGACTCAAGGTGGAACGAGATGCCCTTAAACAAGATGGAACTGAAGGCCAAGAGAAACTCGAGTCATTGTTAAAGGAAATAGCTGAGGATAAGAAATCCCTGAAGAAATATGAGCAAGAGAGTAATGACTTGGACATCGAAATCAAGGAACAGGATCTTGCTGCTGGTAAAGCTTTTCATTTGTCACTTTAACATTCTCTTGGACTGTTCTCGATGATGCAGGTGCTACAATTTGGCTAAGTACTCATCAACTGGTATAATAAGTGACACTGTTAAGACATAACAAAGGCCTGACCCTTCGGGCGTCAATCCTCATTTACTACAAACAATGCCATCACGCTGGTTGGCCAGTGACGCATTTAGGAGGTACTTGACAATTTGATTTTGCTTAAACCACTTCAAGGTCTTTTCGCATGGACGATGTGCACGGAGTCAGAGTTACACAACTGTCTACTCAAATACAAACTGACTTAAACTGTCTTTATCCAGCTATAGTCACGGTGGAGAAGGCATCTCTTATGAGTCGAGAACTGCGAGAGAAAATTAACAGGTATCCATCAAATTTGCTTTCCTTCTTGTAGGTTTCGGTTCACAAACCAGAGAAAGGACTCAAACACAGACTCGGGTGTTTAGGTGTAAACGATCCGACTTGTTTTCTTAGCTCAGTCTCCCCAGGCTGTTGTGGCAGAATTGTCGATAGCATAGCCTTTTTGCTCAGGACCTTATTAACGTGGCTGTGTTTGTTTGTTTGTGTTTTGATGGGGGAGGGAGTGCTTGGGAACTTGAACCTTTCACTGCATAATAATTTGAAAGGGATCAAGTTATTTAGCGTAGTGAGTGCATATTTTTGACGTTGAACATTTGTTCTTTTGAACAGAGTCAGTGACGAAAGTTTCGTGAGGGCGTTATTGGAAATTGAAGCTAAAACTTGCAGAGTAAGTGATCAATGAATGGAACTGAATTCTTCGTCAGCATTAGCAGAGAGAAACAAAATTAGATCGACAGCAGGGCAAACGCACGAGTCACTTTGGAACCGAGATTTATCTGGCTAGTTGCCAGTGGTGTTAACATCAGTGCTACTTAAGAGTTAGCAGTGCCGAGAAAGATTTAACTTGTACTGCCTTGCCTAAGGGAGTTCCGTCATTGCCCAGGGGCAGAGGGACCCACCGGTAATCTAAGCTTGAGACAAATTCATTATTCTCAGTTATAACTCATAGCCTATTGTCTGACTGATTTCTTATAGAACGTAATATCACACTTGTGTCGAAAACATGGTCTTTCGATGCCAGATGTGGACCGAAGTCAAACTGTTGATCAAGAACGCACCCCGGTAAGTAGTCTTTTGCTTTTACAGCCTAGTATTAAGACCTCAAGACTCATTTGCGTCAGTGTATGCAAAATTGGCCACCGCCACCTTTAGCACTTCTTCTGAGGTGAAACTTTGGTGAGGGGGTGCTACACGGTACGAGGGCGTATCACAAAAATAATATAATAAAGATATATACTTGGCCGCTATGCGTTCATTTAGAGAGCGAGGTATTGCGGAAAGACGGGCTAGAGAAGTGGCCAAATCACAGTGAAGCAATGATTTTCCCTAGTGAAAATCTGAAAGCTTCCAAGCAAAAGTTCTAATACAGATTGCGCGTCATTGCTATAGGAAACAACATCTGAACAGCAGGGCGAGGTCTTAGAAGAAAATACTGAGAATTGCACAGAGCTTCTGGAGAAACTCGATAACCTTGAGGAAAAATTGGAAGCTGCAGTGGAGGTGGAGGATTTTGATGAAGCTGATATCCTTTTAACCCCTTTTTATTGATGGTTAATGGTGGCTTTTTTAGTGGAGAGGAGCTTCCTTTTAAGAATCCTTCCAGTTTACCCTCAAAGAATTCTGAACTACACTAGCGCAAGAGCAGAAAAGCCGGTCGCGCAATGTCCCCGCTCCTCTTTTAAGGGATTACAGTATCTCATAAAAACTAAAACCATTTATGAACTTGTGCTAACATGTTCATTCGCAATCATTCACTTGACTAATGTCCCATTCACACCAAAGCTTAAACTTGTTTAAAAGCTTTCGTTAAACATAGTTTAAAATTGTTTTCATCGTAAATGATGTTGACTGATTTTTTTCGACCACAGAAATGGCCCATTGATAAAAGCACAGTTTAAAATTTACCAAAATTGTGTAAAAACAAGTCCTTCAGTCTTCTGTGACTGATTTTTATTTCGTGAAACCTAGTTTAATGAACGTGTTGTTGCGTGAATGGGGCATAAGATTCCGCAAGAATCGGCTTGCGCGCTTATAAGTAAATGTTAGATTCTGAGAGTCGACTACCTCCAAAGACCTTTTTTAGTCATTAAGTTCGTGTTTCCCTTAACCTACCATCAGACAGACTACAGCAAGAAATAACCAGGCTAAAAGGGACATTAGAGTAAACCGGATAAGCCTCATTGGAAGGACTTGAACCTATGTTTACGTTGTAGCTTCATTTGGCTGGCCTATTCTAGTGTTCCCTACTCATACGTGATTTGAGTGCGACGAATTGCCTTATTTGGTTGCACTAAAGTTTGCAAGTACTTTGAAATGCTTTGTTTACAGTTTTACAATTGAGAGGAATACTGATTCTGATGATTATGTGCTGAATCGTGCTTAAGGAGCGGATGACTAAGTAACCAACAGTGTATTGAAGACTTTTATCTGAAAAATAAACTTCTCTCTTAAGAGGCCAAAGAAATATACCAGTACTGAAAAGTTCGTTGAACCTCTACCTTATTTTTTTTGGTTTTTTTTTTTAGACCCCTTATGGAAAGAGAAAGAATATAGAAGCTCAATGTTCAATCTCTTAGAGAGTTCAAACTTTTCCCGATCTGACGTAGAATTCGTAAGGTTCGCAGGCGGAAAACCAGCGAAGCCATTGGACTTAATCGCTGATGAAGAGTAATACTAATGGTGCTGAAGCTGAGAAATCACGAGTATTTTGTATTTTGGTCGATAAAAGTATCAAGGGAAAAAAAACAAACACGTAGCCTTAACAGAGGTAGTTTTGACCATTTGGGAATGAAAATGGTCAATATAAGGCCCTGACAAGTTCAAAAGGATCATGGCAAAAATCGTGAAAAAGCATGACATTTTCAGTCATGAAATTTTCAGTTTTGGGTAGACTAGCACATGTAGTTCGGCAGTTCCCTTCTATATATAGTCTTTCCCCACTGCACTGTTATCTAATTTCATCTTTGCCCGGCCTTTTTTTTTTTTTTTTTTT
>BLFK01000991.1:547704-564829 GCA_014634185.1 Astreopora myriophthalma | reverse complement strand
TCATTTTTTTTTTTTTTGTAACTGCAGTGAAAATGGATTAAGTTAAATCAAGTCAAAAGCTGGAAAACCCATTCGAACCCTGTTCCTTATTCCTTGAAAAAGTAACATATTTTACCCTGGAGTATAGGTCCTCAGCCCAAGCAATAAAAGCCACAAGTTCCCAACTTTGTCTCGATGTGTTATTTGACAAGCCGTTCTGTCTCGAGAAGGATCAGACGCGGAGACACTGAGCTAAGACAATTATTGTGCATAAAGAACCAAGACCAATTCCATGACGACCTTGGTGGCCATTTTTCCTTACCTTCATCCAATAGATAGCAAGACAGTGGTAGTATTTGACTTCCCACCGTGGCCGAACCACTGTCTCAATAGAAACTCACGGCACCATTTGACAAGTTACCGGAAAAGATACTGTTACTAGGAAAATATATATTTTAATAATGCAGAATTGAGTTGGTTACCATTAAAAAAAATACTTTCTCTATTTAAATAGTACAAGGTCTACATATTAAATAGGTATACACGGTCCATTTAGGTTGTATGCAATTAAAATTTGGACTAAAAATATGAAAAATAAAAACACCGCTAGTACGGCTACTTTGCGTTGCAATGCTTAAATTAATGATACCAAAATTCAATTGAACAGCCCCGCTACTATAACTTGACACTCTAATCACCTTTTCTTCTTAAAAATATTTCCTAAAACTCCCTTTCTCTTATCGTGTCTTTTCTCATCATGCGCAGACTCTGAACTATCTTCTGCTGACCGCAACGATCCCGGGACATCTCGTGCCTGTCTGCTAAACGTTGACCGATGACCACCGAGATTCGAGGGCTTGGGTTTCACAGGTGGCTTTGACGAGTTACGTGAATCGAGGGTCACACGCCCCTCCGCTTTAGACGGCACTACCGAAGTGGCCGGTTTCGTTTTAATCCTAGGGGGAGGGGTAGGTCGCTGAAGTTCGGAAAGGATATCAGCCAGGGGGCTACCTTCAACGCCATTGTCGATACTATCTTCGTCATCTGAGAATTCAGGAGGCGGAGAAGCCGGTAAAACCGGAATGTCCCCATCAGACGATTCATCAAAATCAGCGAAATCCGGCGGAGGAACAGCCGGTGGGAGACCATCAGGTTCCAGGGGGAGGCTTCCAATATCTACTAAAATATCATTTTCATCTCCACTCTCAGTCTCCATCAGCACACCACTGTTTGAAAATTCCCGGAGAGCAGAGGAGGGTGGAACATTAACAGGCGGAGGGGGCGGGGGGTCAATAAGGATATCCTCGTCATCATCAAAGCTAGTTACTGTGATGAGTGGCCTGGGGGTGTTTCCATACGGTTTTGTCACTTCCGGGGATCTGCTGCCTTCCTGACGCTCTGAATGGGGTGGCCTTGTGGGGCTTAGAAGCTGGGTGGTCTCGGGTGGAGGAGGGGGACCAGGGAGATCGATTTGCCCAGCAGCCTCACTGATATTACTTATCCAGCGATCAACATCCTGACGATCCTTCGCCACAAAGAAAAACTCAGAATCGTCGTCACAGAGAAGTCTAAACGCGTTCGTTCGCCTCGCAGCATCACTAGCCTCTTCACAGAATCCATCTGTCAGGTCTACCGGAGGCGCAACGTAGTTTCTGCCTTGCGAGTCCTTCTTCTCCCGATAGAAGAAAAGTTGGTGCCCGCGTAGAACAGTGTACAGCGTCTTCCATACACGCGCAGATGCCTTCCGGCCACCCGAATCAAGCTCTTGTTTCCGCTGCAAGATGCCTTCGATGCTCACTGAATCTGAAACCTTTCGCTGGCCCTGTGCGCTCCTGCTGATCGACTCGCCATCATTGTTGTTTTGTTCATCTCGTCTTCTTTGCTCCTCCAGTTTCCCTCTTCTTACAGTCTCTTGCCGCTTCTTCTCTTCTTCATTTTTCGCTCTTTCCTCCTCTCTTTTCCTCTCTTCCAAAGCTCGTAATGTCTCTATTTCCTCCTGTTGTTTCCTTTCCTTCTCCTTTCTCTCTTTTTCACCAGCAAGTCTCCTCCTCTCCCTAAGCTCTTCATCCCTTCTTGCCTGTCGTTCGTTCTCTTCCTTCTTTCTTTTCAGCTCCATCTCTTGTCGCTCTTGTTCCTTCTTCACTCTTAGTTCCTCTTCCTTTCTTCTCTCCTCCTCTACCCTCGCATCTTCGTCTCTTTGTTTATTCAACCCTTCTTCCTGCCGCGTCAGTTTTGTTATTCCCAATAATTTCATTTCCTGAGCAAGCAGCATTTTCTCAAACTCATCGTGCTTCTTCAGTAATTCTTCCACTCCATCTAAGGAATCTCCCACATCACTCGACTCCTGATCAAGTTCACGTGCGTTAAGCCACGCTTCTAGCTGATCCGCATCTCGTTTGAACACTTGCACCTCTTTACTATGCTCTAACTCCAGTCCCTTTTCGCTCCAAGTGGTTTGCAGCGCCTGCCATGCTTTAGACAACCGCTGCTTCTTGTCCCTGACATCAGCGGACGCAGAGTGACCGTCCGCAACGAGTTTATCAGCGGCGGCGTAGAAATCATTGACACTCCTTTGCCTCGTTTCGATTTCAGCCTTGTGTTCCTGGTGACGTGCAAGGAAGCTCTCTGCGCTTGTGACGTCATCTGGTAGCTCGTCTTCAGTGATGACAGATGACATGTGACCAATCCATGACCTACGGGAGAAAAACAACATCACTCATTAACTCTGTGGCTAATGATGTCAGAACCTCAAACAGAAACTATACTTTCTTCAGTAACGCAATTTCTACTTAGACTTTCGGCCAACCTCGAGGTTGCTTTTTTTTTGGGTCCCTAAACGGATTCCCTAGACGTTTTCCCCCTTGAATGCAAATTTAAGCGTCCACAATTGCAGCAAAGCCTGTCCAATTTTAGTGGCCACAGTATTAACGTCACCGGGGTTTCAATCGTTTGCAGCGTAGCTTAAAGCTTGATTAGATTAATCCATTCTCCGTACTAGCTGACTCATTCAGGCACGGTGCACTTAAGACAAAATGGTAGCGGAAAGATGGCAAGGTCTAACTGCAAAGTACATAACTATAAGAAAGAAGGAACAAATACCTGAAAACGTCTGAACAACCAATGTCTGTACATCCTTTACTGTCTATCTCCCTGGCATTGCTACCTTCCGTTTCTCTGTTCTTTGACTCATCTAGGTGTCTTGGTGAATTTTGTTAATTCTTCCCTAATCGGGTACTCCGCAAATCGTTCACTGTTATAGTGAATCTCTTTCTAAATTCCTAGCTCTCCTAATAGACAACTGGGAAAAAATCGACCTTTTACAGGCAAGTCTACCTGACATGCGTTCAGTTAGTTGCTAGCCCATAATCACGAGTAACGTTCGTACGGGGTTTATTCTGTAAAGCTGGATTTCTGTTCACTTCGTAATAACTTCGTAATAAAATAGACCTTCCATAGTCTTCGCGGTTCAACTAATAAACACACGTTCAGATGTGCCTGGTATTCACAAGAGACTCGCGTATTCCGCAATGCCAGTGCTCGCTGTCGTTGCGCTCATTGTTCTTTAAAAGCTAAGCCCTTGTCACGAAATCAAAAGGTCACGTCACTGGTTGCCACCATGCGCTGTTCGAACACCGTCTCTGCTCTCTTACTACGGATGAACGTTCATTAAGCCACCTTCTGAACCTTTTGAAAGTGGCCAGTATAACTTTTCAACCGGAATGATTCCAAATTTATTCCCTACTCCTTACGGACACAGTTTCTTTGCTAGAACGCACTCTTGATTCATTCTTTAGAGGTTTCACTCGTTGTGAGGAGCAATCTACCGTATTCATTCGGTTCGGCACCATTCTCACTTTAATGTTACCCTTTGCGTATCATACTTAAACGGAAAGAAGAAAACAACCCAAATTCACGGTCTGCCGCCAATGTACATACACATCCATCAAGCCTACCATCACCCATCATAGTGCGTACAGTGTTTCATAATCACTGACCAAACAACATTTACAACTACATTGCAACTTACTTCCATAGTTACCAAGTTGGGACTTTTCTTCAGTTTGGGAAAAGGCTTTATCTTTTCAGGCTAAAAAGAAGAAATTACTACAAAGAAACAAGTACAAACTCACATCAGATCCCTGAAGTCGTTCAAGAACTTTTGTAGCTCCTCAGACTGTGTCAAGTTGGATTTTTTGCTGCTCGCTTTTTCCTGCAGACGACGCCATGATGACACGACCTCGTCCCTCTGTTCCGCCAAGTGTTCCTGTCCCTCGGGGAACCTTGAAGCGAGATCCTCAGCTTCATGGGCGATTGATTCGACCTTTTCTCCGAGCGCCTTCAAATCCAGCTGGGAAGCGATGAGGACAAAAAGGTCAGTCATCGCGACACAAAGTAAGATTTCAAAAACTTAATTTCCACAAACGTAATTAAAGAATGTAAATTATTACTGACCTGAAAGCCTTGATGCTTCCTCTGCAAGGCCTGGACGCTACTCAGGTCACGTGCCCCATCATCACTGAACATCAGCGCTGCCTCTTTTTCTTGCATCCAGGCCCTTGTTTCATCCACATTTCGATTGAAAGCGTGAATTTCTCGAGCTCGGCCCAAGGCCTCTAGTCGTGAGTGTGTTCTCTCTTTCAACGTGTCCCACATGGAACAAACCTCCTCCATTCTGTTTTCGATAGCCTTTTTGAACAAATCAAAACAATAGTTTTTAGGCCTATCCAAACGGGAAATGTTTGACGGTAAAACAGTAAAACATGTTAAAAACACTGTTGGGTGACCAGATACGTTGATGCTTAACCGGGTGGCCAAACGGCATAAAACATCCTTAAACAGGTTTGAAACCAGTTGAGGGAGGCATTACTTTAGACAGCTGAAAGCAGCGTCCAAGTTAACAAGGCCATGCTCGTGCGCGATCTGAATTACAATAAAAGAAAAGCCAAAAGTCTCGCTCACCTCCCCTTCGCTGTTGCCTTCGTCTAAAAGAGCTTGTGCCTGCGCAGTAAGGTTTGCAATCCTTTCACCTGAGGTCACTAAATCACGCGTGAAGTCCTCAAATTTCTTGAGTAAAGTTTGCACGTGCTCAAGATCGCGACCATAATCATCGGACGTGGCAATCGATTCCTTCTCGGCAATCCACGATTCAACTTCGTCCGCTTCCCGGTAAAAGTTGAAGAGATGGTTGGAATCGAGCAAGCGTTTGTGGCGATGAGAGGCTTTCTGGCTAAGTCCTTCAAAACGAGTTTCCATCTCAGACTGAAAAACAAATAAACACATCTACAAAAGTCAGTCACGGTAAAATTGATTAAACTTGTGGAGGTTCGATTCCCTTTGTCTTACGAACAAAACAAGCTGAAGCGCCTGTTCGCATTCTAAGGGTCCGATTTCTTGGCGAGTTTCATCCCGGGCTGAAATTTCCGTCCGCCCGCCGGTCTAAATTTTTGTTTCCATTACATGCAAGCATTTAATGTAAACTTGTCAGGGAGGGAACATTTGGCATACGTTATTCACTTGAAATGCGAAGAGCCCATGTTCCCCTTATCCCACGGAAATTGAAAACAGTCGATGCGCATAGCCAAGTTTCTCTTCAGCTTGGGCTACAAAATATAGCAATTACAAGGCTTTTTTGAAACCGTCTCGAAAAGCTGAAAACTACAGCCCGGTCACCTCAAAATTTTCAGACCGGACCAAAACTGTGTTCATTTAATCGCCATTTTATCATTATTATTATTATTATTATTATTACTATTTTTTTTCCTTTGTTTTCTTTTATGAGAAATTTGTTCAGAAAGCCAGGCTGGAGTTTCAGCTGGCTGGTCGGGTTGGAGTTGCAGCCCGGGCTTAAATTCGCCAAGTAATCGGCTGCTAAGAAACTTCTGGTCTGGCTACTTATGTCTTGCTTTAGGCATTTCTCTTCACCCCGCTGAAATTCTGTTCAGGTTTCCTCGTTTGTGTTAGACGTAAAGTACAATAGTTTTTTTTCTCTTTTCAACATAACTAGAGCCCCGCCGAAAGGCAGGGCAACGAAAAATTGGTCTATAGACTCATTCAGTTGTTCTCCTCCACGGAAATCTTTAGTAAAAGGCGAAAGATTTATGCGTGTTGAAGGAAAACCAGAGTGAATACCACGAATTTCGATGGGCACCACTTCAAGCATTTTGTGGGTAGTCATGTGGGACAAGTTTCAGTTAGAACTCCTACTACGCCTGCGCACGCGGATGCGCATCATTCACTGATTAAACAAGTTAGACTTGGTGCTCGTGAACAGATTTAAACATAAAGCCAGGACGATCATGTAAAGAACTTGTTCAAAAAACCCAAAGACAATTTTTAACTTCAAATAGTAGCTAGCACTACTGCGTTTTACCAGTTTTACGTACGAGTTACCTTTAAGAGAAAGATACCGCCATGGTCGGAAAATCAAAGAAAATTGAAATCTGAGGTTTGATACGCATCGCCGAACAAAAAAGTACGCTGTCCATTCGCCATAACACAATGTAGGAGGACGTGACGACTTTTGCGTCCTTGAAACTAAAACAGCCTTCTAAAAGCAAATGACTAAAGAAAATCGGTTTTACAGATACCATCATCGTTAAAACAGATATGATAAGTGTCAAAGGAATATGGAAAATAAATGCTGCCAGACCTGAGTTGGGAATACTGGTTGACGCACAAAGGATCCCAAGAGAAAACCATGCCATAATAATGAATGCGCAACACACACACACACACACAAACACACACACACACACACACACACACACACACAGATCGCAGCGAGATGAGACTCTAAAACACGAGGGAATACCTATGCGCCCTGCTTTAGCTTAAATTTGCTGATCATCCAAGATAGCGGTTAACGGTCATAGTGACCTTGTAAAATACTCTTTCATGGAGACACGGTATTCCAGACAGCATTGCGCGCAAGCAGTCTTTTACTGCAAATGTTTCCACAGAGCGCCGTATGCGTTTGACGGTTTATTTAAAAATGATCTGCTATACTTATAAAAGGTTCCCCTCCCTTTATAGCGTGTCTTCGATTAATTAAGCAGTTGCAGATAACCTTGAACGAAATTCAGAACCATGATCGCGCGATCGCGCCGCACATTACTCTACCAACTGAGATATCAAGCAATGAATACATGTGCGAAACTCTCAAAGATGAAATACGGACATGGAACAGAATAGTTTATTGCCGGAAAACAGGTAATTTAAGCTATAGTCCACAGATGGTTTGGGTCGAGAACTGCGTTCACAGTAAATTGCGAGAGGGAACGTCCTACATGTTTTTCTTCAGAAAAGAGACCCCGCCGAAAGGCAGGGCAACGAAAAATTGGTCTATAGACTCATTCACTTGTTCTCCTCCACGGAAATCTTTAGTAAAAGGCGAAAGATTTATACGTGTTGAAGGAAAACCAGAGTGCCAGTTGAGGATTTCGATGGGCAAGACGTGAAACGTTTTGTGCGTAGTCATGTGGTAGACATGTTCCACTTTAGAACAACGACTGCGCATGCACTGCCTGAAATGCTTTGCGGTGTTGCATAGGCCTTAAGGCTTGGGTGGTAGTAAAAAGACTTCTTTTAAAACATCGCGCCTTTTTGTCTCTGCTAGAGCAGCTAGCAATATTGCGACTAACCGACAGGAAGCATGCGAGTACCGACTGCAGATCGGACAAATCATAGAACGTGAAGACCAAAGGAAATTTGCTCCGCTCATAAGACAACAATACGAGGTTAAGACAACAACACTGTTGTAATACCCTAATGCACGAGCGATACGCATCCAAATATTTCAGATAGCAAACTTTTATTGTTGTGAGGAGCTGTTGTCAGGAGCGGAGCTGGGAAGAAGAATTACGTATTGCAATTAGTCGGATATTTATTCACTCCCGCTCTGAATCGGTTCAGTCGGTTTTTCTTAGGGTTCGAAGTCAAGTTGTATTCCGTTCAGAATTAAAGATAGCGTTTTTTAGATGATGGTCTGCAGCGAGGTAGCATGAGGGAACAAACACAATGTGCAAAGGACGTGACCACTAAGAGAGCCTCAGCACTTAATATGAAGAAAATTAGAAAAGTTGTTTCTCGCGTTGGGAATAGGCCGCATTCATATTCTCACGGTTGCGCTGGAACGAATGGAGGCCTCCGGAGGGAAATCTATTCAGATGCAAATTATTTCCCTCCATCGAGCCTCCACTGCGTGCTCGTTCCACTTCTAGCGTGAGAATGCGAATACAGCTTATACTGGTTGGCGCACAAAGGACCGAAGAGAAAGCCAGGCGATAATTATGAATCCGCAACGTAGACACCCTATGATGATGAATGTATGAGCAATGCTGGGTCTTTATGCAGGTACCAGAAAGCGTTGTATTTTGTTCAGTTGGGATTAGTCATTGGAGTTGTTTTGTTTCTTTTCTTTTACCTCATACGAGCTCCGGTACCAGCTGAAAGAACCCAAATGCTAGTATGTGAACTGCGGAAATGAAACAATTAAACGTTGGAATGATCATAGCAGCGAGCAGACTTAGCAACTTGAGCAGTTACAAAGAAACCTTAAAAAAAATTGAGCCATCACTGTGCGATGTCGCTGCGCACTGCTCTATTGACTATAACCAAGAACAGAATTGCGACTCCATATTGCGCTCCATAAGACACAGCGAGATGAACCTTGGAAACGGAACATTTTCTTGATGGCAAAAGAGACGACCCACAGAAGGTTTGTGCCGAGAACTGTGGGTTAGGGGTATTTCCGAGCGGTTTAAAGCGAAAACAGTGTTAGCAGTTGATTCCAAAAGGAAAGCTACAACCTGTGTTGGTTTTTTCTCCAGTTCTTGTGCGCCGCCGTAAGGCAGGGCAACGAAAAATTAGTCTATAGACTCATTCATTTGTTCTCCTCCACGGAAATCTTTAGTAAAAGGCGAAAGATTTGTACGTGTTGAAGGAAAACCAGAGTAACGATCGGTAATTTCAGTGGCCACTACTTGAAGCATTTTCTGGCTAGCCATGTGGGATACTTTTACCCTCGACCTCGTACTGCGCATGCGCATCATTTTAAACATTGCACTTTAGAACAACGACTGCGCATGCACTGCCTGAAATGCTTGTTGCATATGAAATGATTGTTGCTATGCGGTGTTGCATAGGCCTTAAGGCTTGGGTGGTGGTAAAAAGACTTCTTTTAAAACATCGCGCCTTTTTGTCTCTGCTAGAGCAGCTAGCAATATTGCGACTAACCGACAGGAAGCACGCGAGTACCGACTGCAGATCGGACAAATCATAGAACGTGGAAACCAAAGGAAATTTGCTCTGCTCCGCTCCGCTCATAAGACAACAATACGAGGTTAAGACAACAACACTGTTGTAATACCCTAATGCACGAGCGATACGCATCCAAATATTTCAGATAGCAAACTTTTATTGTTGTGAGGAGCTGTTGTCAGGAGCGGAGCTTGGAAGAAGAATTACGTATTGTAATTAGTCGGATATTTATTCACTCCCGCTCTGAATCGGTTCAGTCGGTTTTTCTTAGGGTTCGAAGTCAAGTTGTATTCCGTTCAGAATTAAAGATAGCGTTTTTTAGATGATGGTCTGCAGCGAGGTAGCACGAGGGAACAAACACAATGTGCAAAGGACGTGACCACTACGAGAGCCTAAGCACTTAATATGAAGAAAATTACAAAAGTTGTTTCTCGCGTTGGGAATAGGCCGCATTCATATTAAAAAAAATTGAGCCATCACTGTGCGATGTCGCTGCACACTGCTCTATTGACTATAGCCAAGGACAAAATTGCGACTCCATATTGCGTTCCATAAGACACAGCGAGATGAACCTTGGAAACGGAACATTTTCTTGACGGCAAAAGATACGACCCACAGAAGGTTTGTGCCGAGAACTGTGGGTTAGGGGTATTTCCGAGCGGTTTACAGCGAAAGCTGTGTTAGCAGTTGATTCCAAAAGAAAAGCTACAACTTGTGTTGCTTTTTTCTCCAGTTCTTGGGCCCTGCCGTAAGGCAGGGCAACGAAAAATTAGTCTATAGACTCATTCAGTTGTTCTCCTCCACGGAAATCTTTAGTAAAAGGCGAAAGATTTGTACGTGTTGAAGGAAAACCAGAGTAACGATCGGTAATTTCAGTGGCCACTACTTGAAGCATTTTCTGGGTAGCCATGTGGGATACTTTTACCCTCGAACTCGTACTGAGCATGCGCATCATTTTAAACATTCAAAGATTGCGCTTGGTGCTTCTAAACAGATTTGTCAGTGAACGCGCAAAGACCATAAGCAGAGCTTTTTCCAAAACTGAAATCAAATCTTCCGAGATATGGCGCAGTTTCTCTAAGAGTAACTGGAAATATTTTAGATTTACCGGAGGGACGCACACGGATTATATTTAAGGTACGATACCGCCAAGGTCGGAAAATCAAAGAATGTAGAAGTCACAGAAGTTTGCTACGCTTCGCCGCAGAAGAAAAACGAACGCTGTATGCTCATCAAAAGATGATATGATATGGTATATGATATTTAATTAAGGTTTTGAGGATGTCACCATTGAAGCAGATATGATAAATATCGAAGGAATACGGAATAAAAGAAATTCTGTCAGACCCGACTTGGGAATATTGGTTGACGCATAAAGGATCCCAAGAGAAACCCACGCAATGATAATAAATGCACAACACATTCACACACGCACTCTATGATGTTTATACATAAAATATTTTGACGCCAAGGATGATAATCGGAGTAATCGATATCATCGTCGAACTATTATCAATGCTTAAACGGGACGCGAACCAGTCACCGCCAACTGAGCTACATAACCAACAGAGAGCTCCCGAATTGCGAGTTCGTGTTATATCCCGTAAGTGAATAGATGATAACGAGTGAAATTCTCAGAAATTAATGTGGACTGGAACAGCGAATTCCGAGAGTGAACCTCCCAAGTAAATTACCATTTCCTTCAGATGTGGGACCCCGCCGAATGGCAGGGCGACGAAAAATTGGTCTATAGACTCATTTAAATGTTCTCCTCCACGGAAATCTTTAGTAAAAGGCGAAAGATTTATGCGTGTTGAAGGAAAACCAGAGTGCCAGTTGATGATTTCGATGGGCAAGATTTGCAGCACTTTGCGCGTTATCATGTGGTACGGATGTACCACTTAGAACCCCTAATGCGCATGCACTCCCTTTACAACCTTGGCGCTTGTAAACAAAGGCGGAAACATCAAGACGAAAATTCAAATCATAACTTTTAAATCATCGCGCAGTTTTGCCCGCAAAAGCAGCTGGCAATATTGCGACTAACTGGCGGGACGCACACGAGTTACCCTTGATGGAATGATACCCTTGAGATCGGACAATCAAAGAACATGGAAACCAAAGGAAGTTTGCTATTCTCCGCCGCAGAATAAAGGCATATGCTGTCTATTCATCATAACATAGGGAATGAAGGAAGAAAGTGGCGACTTCGCGGGCCTCAGGACTTAATATAAAGCAAATGACTAAAGAAAATAGGTTTCAAGCATGCTATCGTTAAAATAGTTATGACAAATGTCACAGGAGTAGGGAGAATAAATTCTCCCAGACCAGTGTTGGGAATAACGGTTGATGAATAAAAGATTCCGACCCACGCGATAATTATGAATGTCCAACACACACATGATGGTGATGAATAAATAGGAAATGCTCATACGTAGACTGCGGGTACTAAACATTTTGACCTTAGAATGATCATCGTACTTAAGCAGTTGCAAAAAGTCTGAAAAATATTCAGGATTGAACGGAGTTCGAATCCATGACCGCGCGATTGCGCTCCAACCTACTCTAACAATTGACGCCAACTGGGAGCTGGTGAATTGGGGGTTTGTCTTATATCCCGCAAGAGGTCGATATATGACTGATATGTGTAAAATTCTCAAAGACAAAGTGAGAATGTAAGCTATGGCCCCTTAAACGGTTTGAACAGAGAACTGTGTTGGCAGCCGATTCCGAGGCAAAACCTAGTAAGTGATTTCCTTTTTTTCTTCAGGAAAGGGGCCCCGCCGAAAGGCAGGGCCACGAAAAATTGTTCTATAGACTCATTCAAATGTTCTCCTCCACGGAAATCTTTAGTAAAAGGCGAAAGATTTATGCGTGTTGAAGGAAAACCAGAGTGCCAGTTCATGATTTCGATGGGCAAGACGTGAGGCGTTTTGTGGGTAGTCATGTGGGACGCGTGTTCTATTACTAACTCCTACTGCGCATGCACATCATTTTAAAGATTCAAGTCAAAGGTTGCGCTTCGTGCTTGTAAACAGATCAGTGAGTAACGTCGCAAAGATCATAGCCGAAACCTTTAAACTTGAATTACAACTTTTACTACATGGCGCATTTTTCTCAGTCTGCAATTAAGATATACCGGCTGGAAGCACACGAACCTTTGAGAGAATGATACCGCTAAGAAAGGAAACATAAGTTTGCTGCGCTTCAACGCGGAAGAAAAACGTATTATAACCCAACGTTGGATGGACGCGACGACTACGAAAGCCTTAAAACGAAACATAAAGCAAATGTCTAAAGAAAAGAGATTTTGAGAATTCCATCGTTAAAGCAGACAAAAATTAACGCCAGTAAATTGCTTTTTTATTCAGAAAACGAGCCCCGCCGAAAGGCAGGGCGAGGAAAAATTGGTCTACTGACTCATTCAGATGTTCTCCTCCACGGAAATCTTTAGTAAAAGGCGAAAGATTTGTACGTGTTGAAGGAAAACAAGAGTGACTGCTAATACTTTCGATGGGCACAACTTGAAAAGTTTTGTGGGTAGCCATGTGGGACAAGTGTTCTACTACTAAATCCTACTGCGCATGCACATCACTTAAAAGAAGATTCAAGTCAGAGATTGCGCTTGGTGCTTGTAGACAAATCTGTGAGTAAGGTCGCAAAAATCAGGGCCGAAACCTTTAAAGTCAAATTATAACTTTCACTAAATGGCGCAGTTTCTCAATCTGAAAGAGTAGCTGGAAACATTACGATTTATTGGCGGGAAACACACGAACCTTTGAGGGAATGATACCGCCAAGGTCGGAAAAACAGAGAACTTCGCTACGCTTCCCCGCGGAAGAAAAACTTGAGATGACAGAACGTTGGAAGGACGCAACGATTACGAAAGCCTGGCCGAGTTGTTCGAAGCAAGGTTAGCGCTAATCTGGGTTAAATACCATGACTACCTATGGGTTTTCGTTGGACTTAACCCAAGATTAGCGCTGAGCCTGCTTCGAACAACCCGGCCATGAAGATTAAACATAAGGCATGACGTATAAAGAAAATAGATTTTGAGAATTTGATCGTTGAAGCAAATAAAAATTATTAGACAAAAATTATTAATTAAATCAACCCTAAGTGCAAGTAAATCTTAAAAAAGAAACGCAGGCTTAAACGTACCTCGAAACCATGACCGCGAAATTTCGCTTACGGTGCTCTACAAAGCCAACAAGGAGCTCGTGAACTGCGAGTTCGTAGAGGAGAAGAGATGATAAACTAGATGTGTACAATTCTGAGAGATGATTGCGGATATAGATATTTTATGCCAAGAAAACAACTGATGATGCAAGAAGCAGCTATAATCCCAAGACGATTTGCACCGAGAACTGTCTTGGAAAGTTAATTCCAAGTGGGTACCTGCCCAATAAATTACTTTTTTTCTTTAGAAGAGAAGCCCCGCCGAAATGCAGGGCGACGAAAAATTGGTCTATAGACTCATTCAGATGTTCTCCTCCACGGAAATCTTTAGTAAAAGGCGAAAGATTTGTACGTGTTGAAGGAAAACCAGAGTTGACTAACAAAACAAACAGATGGGCTACCATATTTCGTGTTTCGTGGGCATCCATGTGGTAACTGAATGCTCCTATTGCGTATGTCAAGTCCGAAGTTTAGCCGCTTAATGAATATGCAGGTCCGCAATAGAACAACAATCATAAGTTTTGACACGAGTACGTAGGGGCATACCTGTCGCCTTTGAATCCGATCCGCATCAAAATGTTTTGACGTCACTAATTCTTGACACGTGTTACTCAAATCTTTGATCTTTGCGCTATAGCTGTCCAACTCCAGTTCAAGAGTCTCGTGCTTTCGCAACAAAGACTGGGCGCTAGTCTCATCTCGGCCATAGTCCTCGCTTGATACCCTGGGTAGCTTTTCTCGTATCCAGGTTTCCACTTCTGTTACCTCCGTGTAAAACTGGGGAAAAGAAAAAAACAAAACTTCGATGGATATTGCTGCTGCGCCAGTGTCATCAAAACGCGAACGAAACGCCTACACTGAAACTGTTACTATTCAAATCTCAAAAATAGAGCAGGCCTGAAATGCGCTGAAGAACTGAGGTTCTAATTTAGAATCTGAGGACGAAATTCCAATGTGTGGCCACTCAAACGAAACCCACTGAGCAGTAATTTCCTGTGTTGCTGTAGATTACGCCGTGTACGGTAGTTCCGGCTCTTGAGTCTCTATTAACTTCTCAAGTGTCTATTCAAATCGAAACTCTTTACTCTTCGATGGTGATTGGAACTGTAGACAGTTGTTATATCCCAGACCCCTCGTTTCTTTTGTTGGGCTCGGTTGTTTTTTTGTTTTTTGTTTTTTTTGCGCCAATTTAGGTCACGTTTTGTTTTTGGTTTCAGTATCGGTCTTGGCCAGTCGTCGTTAAATCATGGAATTCGATAGTGGATTGTTGTAGCGCTTGTTTTAGCGTTTTGGAAACGTTCTACAACCCTTAAGGCTGGACAGGGTATAATTTGTGTGTGTGTTTCAGGTTTTTTCGCTTGCTTTCCGTTTATTTGTCTTGTATTTTTTCGAATTTACTTTGTGCGATCGCACCTCGGTCTTGCATCGCCTCTTTAGCTGTTACGTTTGTATTGTTTTTTCTTTAGTTTTACGTCTCCTTCCTTCCAGTAATAAACCTCCAGTCATAAGCGCGATTGGTTGATTAATCACTTGTGGTTACAGTGATGTTTTTCATACGGAGCAAGAGGTCTACAAAAAATATTCTCTATTGCGACCTTTACGATCAGTGTTGTTTGTTCTTGAGCACTTCACAAAATAACACTGTAAGCTTTGTGCGCATTTTCTTCGTAGGTTTTCCAGTGTTACAAGTAACCACTAGGACCAAAATTTACTAAGCACGGCTCGGGCTTTCTTTCTAACCTGTTGGCCCTGCAGTGATTCGTGCAAGTTTTGCTGTCGAGTCGCTGACAAACTTGTTAGCTCATCCCAGGTCTGCTGCAACTCAGCGCATCGCGCCTCGATTTCATCAGAAGCATAATGCTGGCGTTCAATCAGCTGGTCAGCGGTAGACATCACAGCATTTACAAGTTGCTCATGCGCTGTAATTTCGGCGTCAACTACCTCCTGTTTCTTTATAAGATTTTGAACACCTGAAGTAAATAAAGTCGATTAGTACTAACCAGAAAAAAAATCTTTTGAATTTTGCACATCCTAGCGAGGCAAGAAGGGCTCATTACCATAAAAACAAAAGGATATTTTGTTGAATTGAAGGAATGATCCTCACGCTTCCTGGACAATTTAAGCAATTGTCTCATATACGCACTTGAAAAATTCAAGTGATATTTTGTTTGGCCGCCATTATGAAAGAGGTCTTTTTTCGTGGTTTTATAACAATCAGCAGCCTGCCGTTTGCTGTTGACCGCAAACGCGAACCTAATCTCTCTAATACAGCTACAGTCCAGGAAAGAACAGCGTTAGCGAGCTTTTAGCTCTGCTCTACAGAATTTAGTAGTAAGATTAGAATTAATTTGACGACAGTTTTCAGTTAACGTGATGGACAACTAGCGATACATGTTAAAAATTTCGCAGCTTTTAGTGGGAAAGCGTTGTTGGTTTAATATATATATTTTAGTATAATTTTCAGCGGTGAATATAAGAATTCGGTGTTATATTCACCGCGCTACCTGGTGAATATAACATTTTGGAGGCGCGGCTGCTAAGCTAAGCAAGGACTTTTCATGCCTTTTTATGGTGTTTTAGCACGTTGTTTTGCACTTTCTTATATTCACCGCTGAAAATTATACTAAAACAATTATTCGCCTCAGGCTCAGTGAATACCTTATCATAGGAAATTAACAATGCACTTTATTAACGCGACTTTACAAAATTCGCGTTAATTTAATGTATCTTAATTAATGTCGATATAAATTTAATGCACGCTATTTTACAACATTGTTATTTTAAAGCACCTTTATTTCATTACAAAACCTTATTAGTTCATGACTCCTCTATTGGCTCTTCAGAGTCACTATCTGACAGGACGTCTTCGTTTAAAATCGAGTGAGCAGCTCTTCGTGATTTCACGGAGGCTTTGAAAGATCTTTTGAATTGATAGGGTCTACTTAGGCTTCAAAACCAAATTTTCGGCTTTAAAAAAAACTTAGAAACATCCGTGCACTTGTCTTGGGAGGTTTTATTGACGGAAGCCAAAACACAGTTTGGCATTAAGAAATGTAAAGTGCGAGTTTGCAGAATTATGAAAATCGCAGTAAATAAAGCAAGATGCTTATCGAAAAATTCGCGTTAATTTAATGCATGTAAACCTAACTTTTGAAAAATTCGCGTTAATTTAGTGTAACGTTAATTTTCTTCGCGTTGTCAACGTGCATTGTTAAAGTGCACCTAACCCCGAAATATTTTTTTCGCTAAAATAAATTTTTACTCCTGTTTAAAACACACTGAGAATTTTATCCTGTTTTCCACCAAATGTTGACTTTTTACAGGCTTCAAAACTGAGCCTTATTTGGTTCATGACCGAGTCTGAAGGGGCGTGGGTCTATTCCTGATTTAACGTCACGAACTGATTTACATTCCATTAAGTCTTTGTAAACATGCATGCAAAATAGTTTTTGACGTCAAATCAGGAATAGACCCATGCCCCTTTTGACTCGGTCGTGTACGAAATGATGTTTAGTTTTTCGTAAGTTATGGAAGCCTACAAAATGTCAAGATTCGGCAAAAATGGGAAATAATAGGCACAATGCGTTTCAAACAGATGCAAAGATGTATCGTAGCGAAAAAAATATTTTGGGGTTAGGTGCACTTTAATTTCCTATATTAAGGTATTGGGGAATATTTACCTCGACTACGTCTCGGCAAATATTCACCA
>BLFK01000991.1:529090-547512 GCA_014634185.1 Astreopora myriophthalma | reverse complement strand
TACCCTGGGATTCCTTTGCAGCACACGTCAAGCTTTTGTAAAACGTTTAGTGTACTAAGCCGGTATGTATGTATGAATGTATCAAGTTAACAAAACATGGGAAACATTGTTATGACTAAAAATACCTGTTATTTTACACTCCATCAAGTTTGAAATATTGACGTGCACAATGCTGAAAATAGCATTTCCGGGCCTCTAGATTTCAAAATTTTCTGGGGGAGCATGCCCCCAGACCCCCGTAGAGGCTCGTGCCTTCGGCCCTCGTATTAAATAACCCCCCTTAATCAATATTCCAGTCAATACGAACACCCTTCTAAAAACCTCAGCTACGCGCCTGTTAAGGTATTGGGGAATATTTACCTCGACTACGTCTCGGCAAATATTCACCATTATTATATGGCAAAGCCAGTCTTAGGCAAATCCCGGTGCTCTGATTGGTTCTTTCTCGGTCAGGATTTTGCAGTACGGACCGTTTCCATGGAAACGGTCCAACCCGT
This sequence comes from Astreopora myriophthalma, assembly GCA_014634185.1. NCBI lineage: Eukaryota > Metazoa > Cnidaria > Anthozoa > Scleractinia > Acroporidae > Astreopora > Astreopora myriophthalma. The sequence goes on along the minus strand of BLFK01000991.1, from coordinate 547,015 downwards.
GTATTTTTGTTTTGGAGAGAAGCCGGCAAATTCAAAATTTGCAACCAAAACAGCGAAAAAAAAACTGTGAATATTGTCATTCTTCACAGTGAAACTACCAGAAGAAGCTAAAAGAATTGGTCCGTACTGCCACGACCTCGGCCCAATATTCCCCAGTACGGCCCTCGCGCTCGGTTAGTAAGCGGTTAATATTCACTTCGCCTTCGGCGAATAATTGTTAAATATTATGGAGCGAAGGATGTAGCTTTCTTGTGCTCCGGTCGCTCTCCTGAATTTTTCGTTGCTTTGTCACTTTGCACGAGGGAAAAGAGTTTCGACCCTTTGTATCGTACCTATGAGGTTGCGTCCAAGATCATCACACTTTACCAATGGTTCCTTGTCCCGTATCCAGGCCAGCTCTTCTTCCACATTGGCAAGGTACCGGTGAAGAACAAGCGAATCTTGAAGTTTGTTTCTTCGTGCTTCAACAGGCTTGGACAGACCCATGAACCTAAAGTATAACAAAAAAAAAAAAGAAATGTCTAGTGGACAAGTCTAGGAAGTTGATGGAATTATATGGTGGGCTTGAAAAATTAAAACAACTGTTTTATCTTTCCGTTTGGGATGTTTCAGAAATGAGTTCACGAGTTTGTGCACAATTTTATTACTTCAGTTACGTTTCGTGACAGCTGCGTGTATTTTCAGTTCTTGTGTGGTCAGGCCTAGCCATGAAAGATTACAAGAATAGCTTCTAACGGAAAGAATCACTTATGTCCGGGATTTAACAGCAGTTCATCGTTCCATCAGTACTTCACATTTGAATCAAATATGACTGACTGTCATATTTGACTTGGAGATTTGATAATTTCTTGTCCCTTCATAATATGATCACTTTAGTGTCTTTAGCTAAGATTTTGGGGGATCTGGGGCCCGTTTCTCGAAAGTCCCGAAAAGCAATTTGTAAACACTGCCTACGCTTATTCCGAGAATCTGGTCTTTTAACATGCTTTCAAGATAAGAAAGAGAAAGCTAGTTGCAAAGTTTCAGGGCTGAAAAACGTCTTCCACTGCCAGATACGGAGGGAATTATGGCACCCGAAATACGCCGAAACGTTTTCTCATTTACGGTCACTTCGTGGCATATCTCCAGCATCAATAGGCCAGTTCCGAGTTCAGTTCAGCCTGTCTTTCAAAGCGAGTTTAAGTGCGAAGTCTTTCTTATGAAAATGAGGTTTATTCATAATGCAAAATAAAACTTAGACTCGCTTTGAAAAAGAGGCCGACGCGAACTCGGAAACGGCCTATTGGGTTGATAAGGTACTTTGACTACCGTAAAGAATCAGTTAGCCCCATCCTCACATAGACCACTGATTCGCCTCAAAGGAGGGTTCACACTCGAAGCCTCGTTGTTGGCCAATTGGCCCAGTTTTGGTTTGTCTAACTGCTACCACAACTAGATATAGCCCTGGCATCAGAGTTCATTGTTCCTTGATGCAAGCATGATACAATCGCTGTCGAAAAAGCCAGACCTGACTAGAGGACACACACACACCTTTCTGCGACAGCTTCCGCCCTGTCTTCAATCTCGTCTTTCTCAAAGTGGCCTGCCTCTACAAATTCGGCTGCTTGAACCAAAATCTCTTTGACTCTCTCCTCGTGTGAGTTGATGTCTGTCTCGAGAAGCTGGTGTTTTTTGATCAAATTGTTGGCGCTTTTTACGTCTTTGCCAAAATCCTTGAAAAACAACATTTTGAACGTGATTAGAGGTACTTCAGCCACTACAGTCAACTTTCGCCTTGCAGACACCGCGCTATCACGGACTCTCACTATTACGGATACTAAACGAAGTCCCAAGGATGTGTGACTTTACTTACTTCATTTCTCTCGCAATCTCAGTTGCCACAGTGATATTTAGTTCTTTAATCGGATGTCAACCTACAGTGTAACAACTCAAATGAAAGCTACTCAGCAGTTTTTTCCTGCGCTGCTGTTTATCATGCTAGGCAAGTTGGTTCTAACGTTGGAGTTTGTAGCTCTTAAGTGTGATGATTCAGATGAAAGCTACTAAGCAATTCTTTCCATTGGTCCTCTTCATTGTGCTGTACAAGATGATCCTTACATTTCAGTCCTCAAGAATGATCATGCGAGTTCCCCTTCACGACTGCAAATGAAACCCCAAAAAGTCCTTCCGACTTAAAGGAAGAGTTTCACGTCTCTGCACATGGGCAAACTGTCACCTCATTCCAATTAATTCTATTGTTATTGAAACAATCGAAAGCACCTTCCTTTGTGTTATGAACCCACTGCATGCGAATAGATAACCCTTGCGTTATGACAACTAGTGCGTAGAATAAAATGTTCGACCCGTACAATAAATTCGAGGTCAAAATTAAAATTGATATTTTCTGTCTAAACCCGCAGTATCTTCCACCAAATTTGGGCTTTAGCTATTCAGTGTATTCGCTTTAATACTCTCAGTGATTAATGAACAACATCTGGTTCAGTAAGAAACCGTAAAAATTACAACTGATAGCGCCAAAGCTTGGACACGCGCAAAACCGTGAAACTGTCCCTTTAAACTCAGGATTTTAAAACGAAGTTTTCTTGAACAGTCTTGAAGGAACAAGTCACCTCCTGCATCTCCAGTATTTTGAAAACTCACTTACCTTAGAAGCCAAATTGTTCTCCACTTCAGTGATCCAAGACTCCAAATCGCCCACATTCTTCTCGAACGTTTGCCGTTGGATAGCTTCTTTCAACCTCTGGCCCTTGTTGTTTGACATATCACCAAGAAACTTCCACAGCTCCGTCACGTCTTTCAGCCTCGCCTCCACGGTTTCACTTGATCGAGGGATGGAAGTCAGGAGTACATGCCCGGCTCGGAGCACGTTGTCCAGTTGACCTTTGTTCGCAGTGAGCTCCGCTTCGAATGTTTGATGCTTTTGTTGTTTCTGTAGCAGGTTAGATGTTTCTCGGTATGAAGCTTCGGAGGCCGTTTGGAGTTTATCGTTCATCCAAGACTCGATCTGCGTAGCATAAAAAATAAAGCCGCTTTACATTTGGTTTAAAGATAAATTATCTTTGGGCATTTTTCAGTAGCCTGCGACAAGCACTCTCTTCGCAGGGCAAGCAAGAAGGTGGGGGCCTTGGTGAGAGGGAAGATAATCGCTTCCCCGCCCCGCGAAGAGCCAGCACGCAGGCTAATTCTTGATTTGAGTGTCAAAAGCAATGTTGCATGTGATTGCTACTACTGTACCAGGGGCGTAGCTTGTTGTAGGCCCGGTCCTTCAAAGCCGCATCGTAAAATAGTTTGATGTTTCAACATTTGTAAAAGTCACAATAAAAACTTAAGGGGGCTGAAATAAAATTGTAGGCCCGGATGTACGGACTTACAGACTGCCTACGCCTCTGACTACTCTGGCTGGCTAACCAAAAAGTCTCGCACCCCTTTTTCACCCACTGACTCACCGAGAACGGGGCTCCACACTAAGGGTGCTCACAGCCAGGGTTCATTACGTCCCTGATGGCTCTTTAACGTGCCACACAGTCAAGTATGATAAAGTCGGTGTTGTGAGACGGGACCTACGGTTTATCCAGCGTCCTGAACCGAGAAGACTGGACCCATTTGCAGATGTCATTAGGTGCTCTACTAACTGAGCTAAACAGTCAGCAGGTATTGCCGCGGCGCTTAGTCTTGGCTGCACTTGCTTGCTTCGAGTTCGGATTTGTCCACAGGATTAATCGCTTAAGTTATAACTCCACTATCGGTTTTGAGACATTCACTTGAAAACCGCCTTAACATTTTTGGATTAAATTACTAGTGGAGAAAAAAACTCATTCTACAAGGTGCTAGTGTCTTTACCTCCTCCGCATCCCTCAGAAATTGAAACAACTTCCTCGACTCGCCCAAGTCCCCAGCCTTCGCCGTGGCCCGCTTTTTCAGTCGTTTCCAGTTTTCTAAAACCTCTTCGCACCGTTTACTTATCACATCTGAGTCCACATGTTCCTCTTGTATCAGCTGATCAGCGGACTGCTTCAAAGCCTTGATCTTCTCTTCATAAGCTGTAAGGGATTTTTCAAAATTAACTTGATTTTTCAGTAATGTCTCTACAGTATCTAGACTGTCACTGGACTCCTCCGCTTGTAGGAACGCCTCCTTAGTCGATATCCACGTATCAGCTTGGTCAGCGTCTCGCAAAAATAGCTACAAGAAAATAAGACAACAAAATATAATTTTTTTTTTATCCAAAGGGCGGTAAGGCAAAGAATTATAGCTCTAATTATCACCAAGGGCCCTTTTCCCAAAAGTTTCGAAACTTTTCGGGCGTATTTCGGGTGACATAAATCTCTCTCGATCTTCAAAAGGAAAAGGTCTCAAGGCATGAAACTTTGCAAGTATTTTGTTTCTTCTGGTCTTGAAAACATGTTAAAAGACCAGCTTTCCAGAATAAGCGGATCGTAGTTTGAAACCTCGCTTTTCGGACCTGAAACGTTTTCGGGACTTTTCAGAAACGCAAACCAGGCGCTCGTTTCTCGAAAGTCCCGAAAAGCAATTTGTAAAACTCCGATCCGCTTATTCAGAAACTCTAGTCTTTTAACAGGATTTTGAGATCAGAAAGAGCAAACTAATTCCAAATTGTCGTGGTTTAAAACGTCTTATACCTCAAGATACGGTGGGAACTATAGCACCCGAAATACGCCCGAAAAGTTTTGGGGTTTTCGAGAAACCCCAGGGGCCCGTTTCTCGAAAGTCCCGAAAAGTTCACGGGCCCGAAAAGCAACTTGTAAAACTGCGATTCGCTTATTCTGAAAATCTGGTCTTTTAACAAGCTTTCAAGATAAGAAAGAGCAAACTAATTCCAAATTGTCGTGGTTTAAAACGTCTTATACCTCACGATATGGTGGGAACTATAGCACCCGAAATACGCCCGAAAACTTTCGGGGTTTTCGAGAAACCCCAGGGCTGAGTTGCTCGAAGCACGGTTAGCACTAACAATCGCGGGTTAAGTCCGATTAAAATCTATAGGTTGTCATGGTATTTAACCTGGGTTAGCGCTAACCTTGCCTTGAACAACTCGGCCCAGACTACCAAATACTGAAGGTTTCTGTTACGTTTAATCAAACGACGCCAGCTGGCCTTGCAAGGGGTGCTCAATGCTTCGTCAGGACGTAGTCTTTTCTGGTGAATTTGCAAAATCCAAGCATGACTTCGAGGACACTGAGAAGTTACTCATCCCGAATGCTACTGCGTCAGAGCGCTTTGATCATCAGTTTTCGGTAAGTGCGTTTGGATTTTATGGCCTCATAAGGATTTACTTAGAGTAGCACCCTTCTTTTAGAACTGTGACACACCTGTAGATCATAAGCCTGTGACAGTTCAATCTGCTTTTCGTCCCAGGATTCCATTAATTCGTCTTTAACCAATGTCATCTCCTCGCAGTTCTCTTGAATCTCTTCTCCTGCAAAGTGACCTTGTTCCACTAGACTAAGACCAAACGCATGCGCACTCTTAAACGACTCCATGCGAGCCTCGATCACACCCTGTAAAGAAGAATTGAGTAACGATGAAGAAACCGGTTTTCCGGAGCGACAAGAGGGCAATATATGGGCCAATTTCCTAATAAATAACTTTTTCACAAGCCGTCGGGGAAGCCAAATTGGTATATATAAACAAAAGGCGCATTCTTCTACGAAAATCCTGTTGACTACTACACCAGTGTAGGATAGAGTGAAAAGGCCAGTTTCACAATCATGCGGCGCAGAACGCACGACCTTGCATAGAAGCGCGGGCCACACTGTTTTGAAAACTGTGACCTGGCGGACGTATTCGGAAAAAGTCCCGAAAGAATGCGCGCAAAACGGACAGGAACAAAAACACAAGCAACAACTGCAAGAGTCGGCAAGCACATCTCGTACCTTTCTCTCAGCGTGTAGTTCCAGCAAGGCCTCGGCTTCTCTTACGTTTTTAGCCGGTTCTCCAGAAGAAATGCGAGTAGCAAGGTCTGTCATCCAAGCCATCAGGTCCCGGTAATCCATTAAGAAGATTTGCAGAAGCCGGTTAGCATCAAGTTTATTTTTTCTATCAACAAATACATAAAGAAAGAAACAAACAAATAAATCAATAAAATCAACATCATTTTACCTTACAAATCAAGAGGATATATTGACTAGAACGGTTTTCACAATTGATTGTCTTAGAACTAAACCAAAAGTAATTATTCTGGTCAATTACAAAAGTTGCAGACAACCAACCAAAACTCGAAGCAGATGCGGCAACATGTAGCCTGGTCGGGGTCAGTTTGGCTGAGAAAGTGGCGCGAGATTTTTGAGCCAATCACTGAGCACAGTAACGCAAACTCAAAGCAGTCGGGAACTCAATTTCAACATTGAAAAAAAAAATGGCACTACACTGCAATTTGGATCTCGTCTAGCCTGACGTAATGAACTGAAGAAATGATCCTCACACTTTCTGGACAATTTAAGCAGTTGTCTCATATATGCACTTGAAAAATTCAAGTGACTTCAACGGGATTCGAACCCACGACCTCTGCGATGCCGGTGCAGTGCTCTTACCAACTGAGCTATAAAGCCACACAGTTGAGAGCAGGTCAATTTGTTGGGCTCATGCATGTTTTCCCGTGAAATGAATGATGAATGAAAGAAATGATTATGAAGTGCGGGTTAGAAAACACATAAGCGAACCTATGTGAACGTGTGGATTATTTTGCTGGTCGGCTACCGTTTATTATCTCCAGGGTTTACATGGGAAATGTTTTCTATTCGGCTGAGCTCAGCGATGATGTAACAATGACAACTGCCTTTCCATAACTCTGCCTCACGACTTTTAGACCCCAGTCTCTTAATGGGTTTTGTTATTATAATTCTACCTTTCATCAAACAAGTCATTCAATCTTTCCCAGTTTTCTATGATTTCTGTTTGTTTAGCCTGGATGTTAGCCACCATGTGGGCCTGCGACCTGGCCAATCGATTAGCCTCGCTTTCAAGCACCTCCATCTTCCCCTCAATGACTGTCAAGTCTCGTTCCAGATCATCGTGTTTTCTCAACAGCGCTTCGACCCCAGGAAGATCACGGCCAAAATCTTCACTGGAAAATATCACAGCCTGGGAAACAGAAACTCAATTAAGGTAGGTTCGACCAGTTATCCAATTATGCCCGATACACGAGTATGAATTTCTTCTGAAGCAATTAAGAAACTAATTCCTGCACAGGATATCGTGCCGTCCATGTAGTATATGAGTATATTCATAAGAATGAAATTAAATTCTGTTGATGGTGTAAAGCAAAAAGCGGTGACCTAGTTGGACTAAACCAATCCGCCGGCATGAAGTAGGCCAACTCTGCAGTCAGTTTGGATTCCTTTTCAAGCGACTCCCAGTACTTAAGTTTTGTGATGGAAACTAGTTTCATTTACCTGTAATTAAACTCACTTTTATAATGCCTGCGCACAAGGCCTTACGTTCATGACGAAGTTAAAAAATACTCGGAAATGGCCTATTACGCTCTATTCTTATGCAAACGCCTTCTCCTATCAAAAACCACGGGATAAAACCTACAAAAAATATTTGTAAGAACCCGTCCTGAACTTGATGATAAGAACTCCGATTCGGGGCTGGCAGTCTACTTCAATAAACAAAACGAACTGATTTACCGTATCTTTCATCCCTCACTACTTCCCACTCGTTTCCAACATAGTTAAAGTAAGACATAGTTACGAAGCCTGGTAACGTTGTTTTGTCGTCCTCGTTGTTGTTATTGTCGGCATTACGGATTGGTCTTGACCGTGCAAAAACAACATCAGATTTTGAAGTGTCTTTCAGCAACTAACCAACAGAAACGTCCTCTAAATACCTTTTCGTTGATCAAATCAGAAACATCTTTACAATCTTGGTCGAACGCATGTATTTCAGAAGCTTCAGCTAACTGCTGACGCCGCTCGCTGGCTCGGTTCTGCAGCCGATTCCAGCGGTCACTGAGCGCCTGCTGTCGACTGGTGATATCTGCCGACCCAGCGTGTCCATCGGAAACAAGTTTTTCCGCAAGCGCGTTAATGGTTTCTACTCTCGCGGCTTCCACAGCCAAGTCCTGATCAAAAGCCTTCATTTTCTTCTGCAAACGCTGACAATGATCAAAGTCTCGTCCAGTATCTTCTGACGAAACCACGGCTTCCTGAAAGTAAAGCCACATTAATTAGTATGACATAAAATGTCGGAACCATTGAAGACAAACAGAATAACGTTCTCCAGCATAAAGAAAATAAACTTGTCTGGAGACGCAAAGTTGCATAACATGCTGTTGTTTTCCCCCTGTTGTCTGGTGAGTTTGCTTGTGGTGCTTTTGCTTAAGGCTACAAGGAAGTTCATGAAGCATGATTGATGTAAAGGCAAGGCAAACTTTAACCTCGAGCAATCAATAGTGGGCTGGCAAGTTCTATTCATAAGCTCGGAATAAACGCATTTTCTGTTTTCAAATTATGCTGATCTGTTGTAAGCCAAGGAAGAAACATTTTCTCGAAGTACTCCATTACAGCAAAGCAATGACAATAGCCGAGCCTAAGATTTAATCTGGTCACGCTTTGTCGGGAGATTGCGTGACATGCGGAATAAATGTACCTTTTCGCTAATACAAGAATCTGCAATGTCGACCTCTTGATTGAACTTCTGATGGTCTCTAGCCTCTTCCAGCCTCCTGCCTTTATTGGCTGATGCCTCAAGCAGCTCTTCCCAGTGAAGATACAAAGCCTCGATACGGCGCTCGACTTCCTCAGCCGCAAAATGCCCTGATGCCATAAGCTCTTCACCAGCCTCCCGAACAGCGTCTATAGCCTCTTCATGCGCGGTGAGTTCGGCTTCGAATGCCAGATGCTTTTGAAGTTTGCTTTCTAAGTTCGCTGGATCTTTGTAGCTCTCATCGCTTGCAGTTTGCAGTTTTTCAGTTATCCAGGATTCCGCCTACGGACAAATGAATGTAAAAAAGTAGAAACGAATTTTGCTTTCATTCAAATTTCTTTGTCCACGCTACAAGTCTTAAATTTAAGCAAAGGTGTTGTGGAGTGAAGTAAAGCCAGCAGAAATGTCGCGTTTTCCTTTCTGGTCTGCCTTGACACTGAGACATTTGTAATGTTAAGTCTCTGTGTTCTTACAAAACTTTTTACTTAAAAATTTGGGTGAAAACATTCCCTGGCAAAATGGAGAGTATCTTTAAAACGCAGGCAGTACGTCGCGAGTAATGGAGTTCCATATTCAAAGATTTGTGTTAGGACAAACGAGTAAAAGCCCGTCCATTTTGTGCGGTGACTTTCAGTTTACTGGTGTAAGTATAAGCAAATCTTAAATGTTAAGCTTAATCAATAAAAATAACTGTCTCCAATGGACAACGACACGTCGCGGGTTCCACCCTCCATGCCTTTAACCCTGAGCTATTCTTCCAGGCAGCCGTTCTTGAGCACGAGTTGTCACTTAAAACTCCTCCCCAAATTAGGCTGGAAAATGGTTAACTTCCAATCAGTCCCGGGGTTGTTCGAAGAAAGGTTAGCATAGTTGTCATGATGAGATATTTACTCCGGTTTAGCAATTTATTTATTTATTTATTCCGGTTTAGCAATGACCCTACTTCTAACAACTGGGACCAGACGGGTAGATAACACATTGCTTATCTGTTTTTATTACCCCTCTCACCTCAACAACATCTTGATAAAACTGCGCAATCTTCTTTGATTCTTCCAGTTTGTGTCTCCTCTTTGCCAACTCCTCTTTCAGCTTGTTCCTTCGGTCGCAGACTGCCTTTACTCTAGCCCGTATCATCTCCGCTTCGTTGTGACCATTCGTGACCAACGTTTCACCAAACTCACAGAGATTCGCTACTTTTTCGTCCTGTGAGGCGGTTAACTTCTCTGTATTTTCATGCTTCTTGAGAAGAGAATCAACTTCGTCAACGCTGTTACCGAGCTCTGCTCCAGCAAGCACCACCTGTAAACAAGAGTGTGAGAACTGATATGTAACAACTCCATGACAACGTATCATCACTGACACAGATCAACTGAAACACGCATTCTGATTGGCCAATTTAGCATGTACTGTTTGCCACTGGGTTATCATCATCACCACCTTATTTACGGTAACTGTCACCATCATCTTCATCATTAGCATCATCTTTCTTTAACTTAGGATTTTTGAGTAGCGCATATGGCTAACTTCTTTAAGCATTCACCCACCCAACCATGACATAACACACAAAGGCCAGACTACAACACCGCAGACGTCCAACGCCGTGGATTACGAGACACGAGCAGCATCTCGACTGGCTCGTTCGAGCCACATTAAAGTCTAACCATTTGCTGGTGTCAAAACAAAGGCAGTACCTCCTCACTTATTTTGGGATCCAGAGTGATGTTCCCGCCCTTTGTTTGTTTGTTTTTTCTTTTTTTTTCCTGTCATTTAAGGAGTACATGAATATTCCAGTAGCACAGAAACTTACAACAAAACAGGTACGTCCAGACATGCACGTTATTGGATAAACGCCGATTTTGGAAAGCGTATGACGAAGTGCCCCCTTGCTCTAAGTTGATTTTGAGTCTCTAGTATCACCCATTAACAAATAAACAAAAAAACGAGAGTGTACCTCCTGTGTGCTGGTCAAAGTATCAATCTGTTTGGCATCTCTTAGGAACACATGCAAGTCGTAAGCCTGATCCAGTTCTGTTTTGTGGTCTTCCCAAGTGGCGTACAAGCCTTCGCGTTCTGTTAAAAGAAGCTCTAATTTCTCTGCAATCTGAAATCGTAATAGAAACGATATAACGAGTATAGCTTGCTGAATCCATAGCTTGCACATAAAGATAGTTTTAATCAGTTTTACTTGCCCGACTGAGGTATTTCTTACCTCATCCTCTGCGAAATGTCCATTATCGATCATCTTTTCCCCAGCCTCCATGACCTTGTTGAAACCTTCTTCTCTGGCGTCCATCTCTGATCGGTATTCATCAATCCGATTCAACAGTGTTTCAGCATCTGTGACGTCATGTACAGGCTCTCCAGACGAGATTGTGCGACTCATATCAATACACCATGAAACTAGGTCCCGGATCTAATGCCGAAAAGCCAAGAGATAAGAAAATTTGGGATTGCATACAAATGACTTAAAGTTTATCAAAACGAAAGATATATTTCCAGTGCACGGTCCTGGGCGAAATTTAGGCAATCAACGCATAGTTTCACCCGCAACCCATATTCAACTTTCATGAACAAAAGTTACTTGTTACTCGTGCGCCAAAATCGTTAAAACGGATTGCTTAGATAAGCTGCCGAGTCTCAGTGAACGATTCTTGTCAATTCGGAACAGTTAAATTATTGTCAGATCATGCTCAACAAAACCTACTGTGCGCGCGGTAGCTGGTCATGAATATCAAGACTGCTAATGAATACTTTCAGCTTTTGACCCTGTATCCAAAAAATAATTGAGTCGCCGACTTTAAGAAACGAATAATTTACCTCGCTGTTGAGCTTGTGAAAGTCACTTGAATCCTTTAACTTGCATTTTTTTCTTGAAGTTTTCCGATTAAGCTCATCCCACAAACTCAACACAAACTCTTCGTGCTTCTTGATGGAATCTGCAGTGTGACCTGGCAAAGAAATCGATCAACAATTTAATTCTATTGATACCAATACAAAGTACGGCACGCGGAGCATGCCAAGAATAAAAAGGGTTCAACACTTCAACTATAGAGTGAGTTTCCGGGAAAGCCTGTGCAAGAAATAGGCTTTACCGAATAATAACACTACAAAAAGATCCTAGTAAGTGGGCAAACTACATCTGGTTTTTGTTCATAACGCAAGCGCATGGGTAAAACTGCTCTTTAACGTTCCCGACGTGAACGTGTTCGCGTCACTTTCGCGTCGGTCATAACAAAAGATCAACGACTTTTTTGCAAACTTGATAAATGATTTGATAAGAACGTGTCGACAGGCCAACCTTTCAGTTCCTCCTTATCTGTTCCGCATTCTTCTGAAGCGGTAAAACTGCTTTCCTCCTCATTTACAAGACAAAAACTCCATCTTAGCAAAAACAGTTCTGAAGCGAGTGACTGTCAGTTGGAAACTAAAACCCTTACTTTGTGACATCACAAAGAGGGAGCGTGTTCGTGCAAAAACGAACCAATCAGATTCGCGTATAGGTAATCTTTTGCGCGCGCTCAATTCCAGGGTTCGCGCTCAATGACATTGATCGGTTCAAGCAACATTGTAGCCAATTTTTCCTCGATCCGGCTAGTCAAGAAACTCCTTCAAAATGTTCAATAATTGCAAAGGTTTGCCGCCACGGGGTGATACCTAGCTCCGGAAGGGGCTAAAGTGAAGTGAAGAGGGAAGTTGGGGGAGGGGGGGGATACTGACAGAGCAAAAACTAGCTTTGATGTAGGCGTGGTTAGCGCTGGGTTCTCGTTACATCTTAAGCGTTTATCGGATTGTTTGAGTACTGAATGGCAAGCGCTTAAGATGTAACACGAATGGTAGCGTTTACAGCCGTTTAGCGCAGGCTCGTGTTTATTACCTTGATAAGCGGCCTGTAGTTTTCCTGACTCAGCACTCAGTGTTTCAACCTGCTGCTTCACCGCCAACAAATCCCTTTCGTGCCCTTCGTGTTTTCTCTGAAGGCCTTGGACACTAGCCATGTCTCTCCCCAGGTCCTCCATCGACAGCGATGCATCCTTCTCCTGTATGCGAGTGATCAGCTCGTTCAAATCTCTGTTGAACCCGTGAATTTCTGCAGCGCTGGCGAGTCTCTTAGTCCGGATTCTGATTTGATCCTGTAGCTGAGCCCACATGGATCTGAGAAACAACAACGACAAGACAAATTACAGACATTTTTTCCAATACGTTGGTGGCCAACCTCGTTCCCAGGGCCTTCATCTGAAAGACCCTGGGAACAAGGCTAGGAGTGCAGCCTGGCCTTTATTTTCAAAAGAAACTATGGCACTGATTACCTTGATTAGAAACTTTCCCTGTTCATAGAGAATTGCTAGAGTACTTTCAGGAATTGTGGGTTAATTAAGATGTAGGGAATACTAAGGCAATATCCATTGTAAAAGTATTGCTTAAGATTGTCAGAAAACACACCTCAGTATGTCCTGCTGTTCCTTGATGACCACGGTGTCCGTGTGTCCCTCAGCAACCAAACGCTTGGCAAAGTTGTCCACCTCACTAAACTGCTCTGCTTTAGCCAGCGCACTCAGCTTGAAATCCTCAAATTTGCCCTGAATCGTCTGTTTAAAAAAACACGGATTCGTTTAACCAATTACTATTTAATGAGTACCACAACACAAAGCGTTTCCAAGAAACAAATAAAAACGAACACCTGAAAATTAAAAAAAAAAAAAAGCGAGTAAAGCACATTGACTCTGGAGATAACTTCCACTCAGTTTATCAAAACGTCAATGTCATCAACAGCAGTCCTTCGCAGGACAACACACGCGCGGAGAATGTTATACGACTTTTGTGAGTTTCTCGAAAGCCCTGTAACTTTTTAGGACGTTTGCAGGCATAGAACTTTGCCAAATCTTTGCTTTTACTTATCTTGAAAACATACTAAAAGGGCCAGATTTTCAGCATAAGCAATGTCATCAAAAAATTCCCGTTTTCTCGTGCTTGGCATCAGGTGTCCTTGCTTGCTTTGCATTGTGATTGACTGGTAAAATTACCGAAATGATATATGAAATGAATCATATGTTGAACTGCGGATGAGAAATCAAGTGAAGCTATGATCCTCGCAGTTTTGAACGCAAATTTAGCAATTGCGTAGAGAAGCCTTTAAAAAATTCAGGACTTCCATGGGGTTTGAACCCGTGATCTCGCGATGCCGGTGCGACGCTCTAACCAACTGAGCTATGTTCCCGTGATGAATGAATCAACGAAATAGCTCAGTTGGTTAGAGCGTCGCACCGGCATCGCGACGTCACTGACGGGTTCAAACCCCGCTGAAGTCCAGAATTTTTTTAGGCTTCTCTACGCAATTGCTAAAATTGCGTGCAAAACTGCGAGGATCATAGCTTCACTTTATTAGTAAAATCAAGTCATGAATTACGTTGATTTGTGGTCGCCTGAAGGGTGTATTTACATCACCACGCGATTGACTCCGTAGTGACTGGTTTTGATTTTACGACAATTGAAAACCGTTCTAAAAAGCAATTTAGCATTTCTGCGAACTGGCCACTAGACACAGGTTTGACTGAAAAAAAAAATTAATTAATAATAATAATAATAATAATAATAATGATAATAAAGTAATGCCGAGTCTTTCCTACCTCCAAATGCTCAAAATCTTTGCCGTAATCTTCTGCAGATGCCACATGAAGTTGTTCATTGATCCACTCAGCGGTCTCATTCACTTCACGTAGAAACTGATGCAGCTTCTTGGATTCTTGCAGTCTGTGAAGCCGCACATTGGTCAGCGTCTGCAACCCTACGAATTGTTCTTCGATATCACGCTACAATAAAAAGAACAAGAAAGTTGGTTCCACAAACAATGATACAGGATACTAGCAGAGTCTGACCCAATATTCAAACCTCTCGAGGGAAGACATCTCTCTTTGAACAGTACTGAAGTTAAAGAACAACACCAACATTTCTTTTCATTGAATGGCCCGTTGCTTTCATCCACAGAAGCAATCCCAAGACCCTCAGAGCAGTTTCCACTTGAGTGTCGAAAGCAATTGCACAATTGCTTCCGTTTTGCTTTGGTTTGCTCAATGATTATATCAAAAAACTTGCGTGAACTTATCAACCAATTAGATTCAAAACTAAAAGCAATTGCGACTTAGTCAATCTCGTTTTCCTTAATTACGTTGGTTTTGTTTCACGACAGTCAATTGAAAACCTCTTTAAACAACATAATATAAGACACTCAAGTAAAGTAAGGCTGACTAGCAATTATTTCAGTGATAAAGCTAGGCTTTCATTCACGGAACACCATTGTATAGCGTAACGTACAGCACTGCTCAGGAGCTTTCGCATGAATCGTCACACGTTAGGCCAAGTTTCAGTTTGTCCATAAATCAAGTATTCCACATTGTTAAGGTTTAATGCAGGGACTGCGGAGGGGGAGGGGATGGTAGGGCCGCGGCCCCACCACTTTTTGCTGGACGGAATGAAAATCGTATGAAGAATTTCGGTATCTTCACTAATGCCGACCTATAAAGAGCAACAAATACTGGATAAAGTATGCAAAGTCACGCGACAGAAACAAATCAAATACTATGATTTTATTCCTTTTTTCGATTTTCAATATGAAAAAAATATTTCCAATTGTCAGCCCTTCCACTTTTCACCTTGCTCCGCGGTCCCTGTAATGGACGATCATGACAGCCTTATTTTAATCAATTGATGTTACAAAAGCACCTTACGATCCATCCCATTTACCTGTCTTGTGGCGATCTTTGAGGCCGCAAAATGGCCACTTTGTACCAGTTTCCTCGCCTGCTCAGCAAGTCCTTGAATTATAGGACTGTATGCATCAACAGCAGTCTGCAGTGCAGTATGCCTTGTCAGCAGCTTCTCAGCGGATGATTCATCTTTTCCGTATTCCTGACTGGCTGCTAGACCAGCTTTGTCATTCATCCAAGAATCTGCTTCATTAGCTTCGGTGAAGTACTGGGAAGAAAAATACGCCACTGTGATTAACAAATCTAAGAAACGAGTAAATGAAACCACTGTACACACATTACACGCTCAAGGAACGATTCTCTACCTTTTTCAACTAAGAATCTGAGGATTATTAAATCTCATTTTTGTCTACAATTACACCAGTTATCGGTATTTTATGATCACTAACCTTCTGTGACTCTAACGCATCGCTAAGTTTTTGTTTCCGTTCCGCAGCAGCTCCCATGAGTAGTTCCCAGCTCCCACTCAGTTCAACGCAGCGCTCCTCAACTTCGTCAGTGGCGTAATGATTGCTGTCAATCAAATCCTGACCGGAAGCTAACACAGTGTCGATTCGAAACTGATGATTGGTAAGTTCGTTTTCCAAGGCCTAAAAGCAAAGACATACAGCTATCATTAGAAGTTAATGGTGCATATGAATGTATCTCGTGATATTTACAAATGAATCAAGGGAAGGGATGAGTTTTCCCAAGCAACTGTAGTATTGCGTCCGTTGGCATTGAACGACTAAAAATGATATCAACCGAGCTGCAAGTCTAGGACCAACTCTCCATCAGGGTGGGAGACTGGAACCCCACCTTTTTAGTATCTCACTTTTAAAGCCGATATCAGTGAACAACACTTACATCCCCAAGTCTCAATGGTTACAAGTATTGAAAGCCAGTTCCTCCGACAAAACAGTTCGCTTTTTTTTTTTTTTTTCATTTTTTTAATTAATCAAGAGGGGAGTCTGAACCTTGTAGGGGACTTTGTGTCCTACTGTTCTTACACCAATACAAATTGTGCAAATCTTTAAAGTGCTACTATGACGAAAACATCACTTCTCGTTTTTCTTCACATTTCGAAAATAATTGTGTTGAACGCTCAGCAGGTGAATTTTTTTGCAGTAATTTCGAGAGGAAGACTTTATTTTAACTGCATTTTTTGATTTAACGGTCCGCCATTACTTGGTGCGGTTCCGACCGATAAGCCCTAAGAGAGCTGGATCGAGGAGAGAGTGACGTCATTTACTCACCAGCTTAAAAGTGGAGTGTGTGATTGCGGCTTATTTAGTATGCAGCACGGGAGTTTTTTGCTTTCAGATTTTCAAATCCGTGTTCTGCATACTAATTAAGCCGCATTCACACACTGCATTTCTAAGCTAGTGAGTAAATGGCGTCACTTTCTCCTCGATCCAGCTCTCTGAGGGCTTATCGGTCGGAACCGCCCCAAGTAATGGCGGACCGTTAATTCAAAAAATTCCTGTCAAAATAAATAGTCTTCCTCTTGAAATAATTGCATAAAATCTCGCACACCGAGTTTTCGGCACAAGTACTTTCGAAATGTGAAGAAAAACGAAAAGTGGTTTTTGATCGTAGTGCACTTTAAATAAATAATAAGCTATTTCCGAATTCACTTCAGCCTCTTTTTCAAAGCGAGTCTAAATGCGAAGTCTTTCTTATGAAAATAAGTTTTTATTCATATGCAAAGTAAAACTTACAGACAACACTGAATAGCTTCACTTGAGTAAGATAGGATTATTATAGCCATTGGCAATTAAAATAAAGTTTTTTTTTTTCTGGCTCTCAACTAATGGAAAGACCTTTATTTTTAGTCGTTAAGAGAAACGCTAAAATAGGGTGGCACTACCCCTTTTTGACTGACCGCATGGTGTGTTATGACACCAATCGTGTTCATGTGGACAATGCGTCCTCTGTAGCAGAGGCTTTGCAGATTCAAATGGCGCAGCAGTTTAACTACACTGTCAGCTTACCTGTGCCTTTTTTTTTTTAGAATTAAAGGGTTCATGATATGGCTATGAATAATGATGATTAATTTTACTGTTGACCTCTTCAATCATTATTCGCTTTATTAGAGCGGTTTTTTACGACAGTGTCGTAAATCATTACAAAGTCAATCACGTTCTGAGTGACATACACCCTTCAGCCAGCAAATCGAAGTCATCCACGACTTGGTTTGACTAGCCAATCAGAACGCAAAGAAAGTAAAGCCGGCTAACGCCAAGGCTGGGAAAACCAGAGCGACTACGTGGCGATTGGAGGTAGTTTTTTTTTCTCATAAGAGAAGTAAAATTTTGAGAACAGTCCCCTATATCAACCTGGGGTGCTCTTGGTTGGGGTTCAACTGTGTATTAGTGTTTCAAACTAATTTTCTTCCCCTTACCCCTTCTTTAAATCTCTTTAAATTTCATTTGAATTCGGGTGTACCCCTGCACTAAGTAAAATGACTTATACTTTCCCGAGGGTGGCCTTCCTTTCCTCCCCCCCCCCCCCCCCC
>BLFK01000991.1:508934-529080 GCA_014634185.1 Astreopora myriophthalma | reverse complement strand
CTCCCCCATCCCCCTTTGCAGCTGTCGGCACTCAGTTTCCCACTCTTTGTGAAGGTGACTAAAAGAAAAAGTCTAGCTACGCCCTCGTAACTGTTTCAGTCCGCGTTTTGAAATTAACAGATGAAAGAGAAGCCTTTAAGTCACCCAACGTACTTGTTCAAATATGTCATTCGCATTGTACGAACGGATCTTTGCAGAATGATCATTTCGTGATCGAAGCGAAGCTTTACTATCAGCAACGCCAACTTCCATGACCTCTTTTTATCGCTTTTGACAATCGTATTATACCTAAGGTGCATTCCTGGGAATCACAAAACCAAAACGAAACAATCAATAGGCTCTTCAAACAGGGAACTTTGATTGGTCAACCGCGTCTATGATTATTAGAAAGGCTAAAAATAGAAAATCACGAGACTCTATCGTTTGTTTAAAGGAATATGCGCTAAAGTCGCCAAGTTTCGAAGGCGTGAATACTGACAACATGGATATCCAGAAATTGCTTTACAATCTCCGCGAAGAAGTCTCGTGTCCGGTGTGTCAAGACATATTTACAGATCCAAGATATCTTCCATGTTTGCACAGTTTCTGTCTACGCTGTTTGAGAAACTGGCATCGATCTAGTGGCGGTCAAAACACGCTGAGGTGTCCGAAGTGCCAAATTCTTGCTAACCTTCCTGCAAGCGGCGATTTAAAGGATCTTCCAACCAGTTTTTATCTGAACGGGCTGATCGATGCCCTGGTCATTAAAGAGTGCAACGAAATTCAAGTAACATGCGGGAACTGTGATAGCAAAAGCTCCGAAGCTTCGTATTGTTTCCGGTGTTGTAGGTTTTATTGCGAACGGTGCTTAATTGGACACAACATGATGAGAGAACACAAGGATCACCGTGTTCTGGCCGTGAAGGAGTTTCAAGACGCGGACTACGAGGATGTATTGAAGAGACCCGTGTTTTGCCCCACAGAGGAACATGACAAGGAAGAGCTAAAGTTCTTCTGCAAGAATTGCGAAGCAGCAGTTTGTCAAACTTGTGTCACCTTAGATCACCCCGGACATAAAGTTATATTAATCAAAAAAGCAGCTGAAGCGCAAAAGATGAAGATGGCAGTTCTTATGCAAAGGCAAAGAGACAAGTTACAAGCAAAGATGAACATAATCACGCAACTTGACGAAAACTACGCTCAGGTGGTTGAACGGAGCGAAGACGTGAAACGAGGTGTTCAAAGGTTTACCGAAAACTTGATCAAGACAATTGAAGCGAAGAAACAACATGTTATGGCTGCGGTGGAAAACGAAATGAAGAAGTCGCTTAGGAGCGTAGCAACCAAAAAGACTGCAATTCAACAGCAAATAAAAGCGATCGAATTAGCGTTGGAAAACGGTGATAAACTTTTATCGCGAAGCACGAACGCTGAGGTGGTTCAACTAGAGAAGCAACTGGAAACAATTCTGGATGGAGTCGATCAATCTGAGCCAAATACATGTGACCCTGAAGGCCTGTTTGATTTAGTTTTCGTGGAAAATCACAAGATGCTGGACGCTTTCAACCGGGAGGAAATTGGCTTCTTGGAATCTCGCCACCAAACAAACGCAAGCGAATCTTTTGCCGAGGGTCAGGGACTACATGAAGGAACTGTCGCGCGTGAAGCCCAGTTAAATTTAACCACAAGGAACACTGAAGGAAGACAATGTTACCATAAGCTTGACAATGTAACAGTAGACATGAGAGACGAGCGAGGGCAAGAATGCCTGACAAATTATCACATAGATCATAAGAAAGACGGGATCTACAATGTTAGCTATTTTCCCAGGGTCCAAGGTAAATGCAATTTGTCAGTAAGGGTAAACGGGGAACATGTTCGCGGGAGCCCCTTTAGTGTTGTAGTTAAATCTTTCAACGTCAAACCTGTTTTGGCTTTTGGAAAAGAAGGCACGGGTGATGGGATGTTTGAGTATCCTCGGGGGGTAGCAGTGAGTAGCAGGGATGAAATCGCAGTTACGTCCCGCCACAAGGTTCAAATCTTCAACAGTAAGGGCAATTTTGTGAGATCCTTTGGTAGTGAGGGTACAAATCAGGGAGAATTCAGATATCCTCTTGGAATAGTCTTCGATAAAGACGAAAACGTCTTAGTAGCAGACTCCAGGAACCATCGCATCCAAGTTTTAAGCAGGGAAGGGAGGTACGTCAGGATGTTTGGTGGGGAAGGAAACCTTGATAGCCAGCTCTACTGTCCTAAGGGTTTATCATTGGATTCCAATGGTAATATTATTGTTGCTGATGCGGGTAACAAATTCATTAAGATCTTTTCCCCTGACGGCAATTTTCTAATGAAGATAGGTGGGCCTGGTTCTCTTACTTATCCTGTTCACTGTGTTCAGTGCGGCGAATATCTCATTGTGTCAGACTCTTTGGATCATAGTATAAAAGTGTTTACTAAGGAGGGGGAGTATAAGTATAAGTTTGGCAAGCAAGGGGGAGCGGACGGGGAGTTTAATTACCCCCTTCTTTTGTCGCTGACTAAATCAGGACATGTAATTGTCTGTGATTTTTATAATCACAGAGTGCAAGTCTTTGAACTGAATGGTAACTTTGTTGGTAAGTTTGGTAAAAAGGGCAACGACATGAGGGACTTCGTTTATCCAACCTCTGTAGCGGTTCTCAGTAATGGCCAGATTGTTGTGTCTGAGAAAGAGAATCATCGAATTCACATATTTCAGTAAATTTTATCCGATACTTTAATTCAAATGTCAAATATGTGAAGCAGACTTGATTTCCCAGCTTAGATTAAACCCTTCGTAGACTGAGTGACGCCAAGTCATATTGAAACGTTACCGCTGTATAATTTGCCAATTGTTGCGGATTAGTGAATTCGTTTATTTTTCAGTTTTTCACGAATTAATTAAGCTAAGCCTGACAATAATGTTCCACTGAAGCGAATAGTTATCTTAAAAGCTATTTTGGTGTCAAGCAACCGTTAATAGAAAACAATACGATAGTCGGTTTTCAAACTACTGTCCCCTGTGTACGCGGTCGAATGTAGCAACAGGGTGTCATCAAGTTTAAAATATTAACTGCAGTTCAAAAACTCATTAATAATTCATGAGCCTAACAGCCTATCAAGTCAGTGATAAAACGTCACGTGCATGAGCTTTACACCCGATAAAACACTCCTGATTAGTATTCTTTATCTAAAGAATACTAATAAGCATTGCTTGTTTTTCTTGTATGCTAATAATTTTCCTTGCAAAGTTTGAACCATTGTTCAGACTCCAGAGGGGCACGCTTTTTGTGGAATGTTTTTGAAGCTGTTCAAAAAACTCGCAGCACGTGTATGCATTTACATATGTATTTACACGCACTCTGAATCCTCTCTGCCATGTTAATGCTTTCTGTTTTCCAGTGCCATGATTCAAGGAATGGCAAAGAGGATATTCGTTGCGCCCACTCTTACGCATCCACCACATTTGTTGTTGTTGTTTTTCTTTTCCGTTCGCCTTTCGCATCTTTCCATGCAAGGACCCCTTACTCTCCTTTAGTTTCATCAGATGCCAGACAACCAAATTAAATGAAGTGAAGCCAGAAACAAATGAATCCAGTAAAAAGTAATTAAAATAAGGCGACTCTGCTTGTAAAACGCGACAGCAACAGTGGTCTGAATATTTTTTGGAGCGGGAACATTGATGAAATTGGAAGATTCTTTTTTCGGGCATTATCCCGATTCCCGATAACGTCCGATCAAGTCCTTAGGAAGTCCAACAAAATCCGCAGATCTTACAAAACCAAAAAAATTCGAAGCTTTATTCATGCGCCACAAAACTGCGTCAACTGAAATTAACAATGAAATTAACCAATGCGCGCGCTCGTTTGAAATTAAACCAATGAAACTAAAGCAGTCTGTTTTCGCGCGTGCTCACAAAATCTCTTAGGGCTGGTTCACACTAGCGACGGAAGCGACGGAAGCGGAGTCGTAAGCGGAGTCGGAATCGGAAGAAAGTTCTGATCTTGTGTGAATCGGCACGACGGAAGCGGAATCGTAAGCCTCGCTTTCAGCGTAAGCCTCGCCTTCATTTGTAAACATTCAAGACGGCGGACCCGGGAGATGACGAGAGATTGCTGCTTTTGCTTTTTATCTTCATACGACGAAGACGTCTGCAACGGAACCAAGGAAGGGGAAGGTTGTGGGTACGTGGAGTATTTTTAGAAAGGAAAAGTCAAGGCGAATTTGGAAACCTTGTGAGAGAAATTCGTGCGTCAGACAGAGAGCTCTACTTTCGGTATGTTGCCAGTTTTGTATTTTGGTCTTCAAAGCGATTGCGAGTGTTTAGCGACATCCTCCCACGCTGGCCTTTTTTTGCTGTTGTCTTTGAAGTCCCTGCAGGACTTGTCATAAAGAACGGGGAACTGTCTCACAGCCTCTGCCAGTTTTCCTCTAGAGCCGCCATTTTTTTTTTCTTGCTCTAAGTTTGAAAGGGACTGGTAATGAGTTTTTTGATTGGCTGATAATTCCTCTTCCACATCCGATTCCGTTCACCTTGTTCTCACTGGATCGGAAGCGACGGAAGCGGAAGCGGAATCGGAAGAAAAAGAAACTCTTCTGATCCTTCTGACTCCGATTCCGTCGACGTTCCGACTCCGCTTCCGATTCCGCTTTTTGATTTACACTGGATCGTAACGCTCCTTGCGCTTCCGATTCCGACTCCGCTTCCGATTCCGTCGCTAGTGTGAACCAGCCCTTAAGTTTCAAAATGTCACAACATCCGGTCAGTGCCCCAAGCAAGAGTGCAAACCAACCTCAAGCTTAAACCACCTAGCGCGCCAGGGTTAAGGCAGCGGGACGTCAGCCTGGGGCCGGGCTCGAACCCCCGGTTAGCGCTAACCATTGGTTAAGAGGTATCGAAACCGATAGGTTTCCATGGCATTTAACCCTGGTTAGCGCTAACCATGCTTCGAGCAACCCGGGCCTGGTCTTTATTTCCCGTGTCAGAGCTTTCAGGGGAGAAATGTGTAGGAAGTTAATTTCAGGAGAAAATCACTTCGAAGTATAATACGCTCAGTCAATATAACAAATTCACGCGCCGTATGTGGTAGACCTAAACTAAAAAATGTCGAACGATTTCGGGACTGCTCGGGCGTCGATCCGCCTACTTAATTGAAGATTGAGGAGACTTGCGGGCATCTATGGTCTTTCTCTCAAATGGTATATACTTGTTCCGTTCCATTTGATGTGTGGACACTTTTTACTGTTCCATCTGGCGAAAAATTTCCGCCGGTTTTTCCTTCACTTTTCATGACTTGCTTATTTGATCAAGTAAGGAAAATACCGTGAGAAATAGTCATTTTTTGAAAATTACTTCCAACATATTCTTACCAGGTGTCTTTTCTGAAGTCTTTGAACACCAATGAGACTAGTGCCCAGGTCCTCAGAGTTTGCCAGGGTCATGTGTTCTCGAATCCAGGCCATCTCCACTTCAAGGTCATAAAAGAACTGCTGAAGACCGAGAGAGTCCTCAAGCTGTGTTTGGCGGTTGGCGAAAAGCTCTTTTAACTCATCAAACCTGAAAACATCAAAATTGGTAACTCGATCAAATGGGAAGGTCAAGATGAATTTTAACAATAATGGTGCTCTTTTGTGGGATTTCTAAATTTTGAGGCAAATACTTCGCTTTCAGGAAAATACAACTAATGGAAATGAAGAAATAATGCTAGCACTTATCTAGGCAAGTTAAGAAATTGGCATCACAGGGAGCATACCCTAGTGACGGAATTTAATAAAATATTAAGCCTACAATATAAATTTAAGTCTGTCCTTTTTCTATCGAGATTTTATGCTGTAGGACAGACTTAAATTTACATTATAAGCTTAATATTTTATTCAAATCCATCACTAGCGTATGCTCCCTGTGTTCGCATTAAAGCCTAACAAATTCTGGGCTTCTACGAGATTCGAACCAATTACCTCCGCGGTACAGGTGCATGTGCTATACCAACAAAGCGGCTATGAATTTACTGGGCTTATGTGGTATCGTGAAAGAACTAAATGGGCATTATCGCAGCAAGGTAAAGAAAAAGCAAGATTATAGCTTTTTCAAACCGAGTCATTAAAAGTAGGTGAAACAGGCAATTTGAGTGTTGAGGACGTGAATGGATATCGGCTTCAACTTAATGGGATACTAAAATTGCTTTATGTTAATGTTCACGTTCTTTGTATTTCTGTATTTGGCTCTGGGGGGTTAAGTGCTTTACTACAAATTGGAAGAGCATTGTAGGGGGCTTCTGTTTCTCTTCCTCGTACAATAATACCTGTATAAGCAGCTTACTCGCTTATTGCACCAGCTAGATCTGTCAATAAATAACAAGTACGTACCTATGTAAAAGGTTCTCTGTTCCGTGTTCAATTCTTTCAGCATCAAAATGCCCTCCATCAATCAAACTCTGCGCTTGGTCGCAGAGAGCCTGGATCGCAGAGTCATGAAGCTCGATATCGGTCTCCACTCCTTGGTGTTTCTTGAGAAGAAACTTGACACTAGACAGATCGTGGCCCAGATCTTCAACGGACATTAACGTCTCCACCTCATTCATCCACACCTGTAGATCGAAATATCAGTCAAACGATACACCCATATTTACACACTGTGATAATTAATAAAGCTTTAAGCTTGTGGAGCCGTGTATAGCAAACAACAATCCAAATAAGCAGAACAACGTTAAGAATCCCAACTGGGAGGAGGCAACCAGATAGCTTTTTACAAAGCGTGGTAGATTTGAATTCGGAACATCCGCCTGCAAACCCAGCGCCCAAACCACTGGGCAACGTCACCACCTCTCAGTTAGCTTGTTAGCGACTAAACTCATATACCACTGCACAAGTATTAGCGACCTTGAGATTGAAGTGCGAGTACTGAGCACGCGCATTACGTTTGGAGGTCGAATTTATTCGAAGTGCGCATGCTCGGAACGAAAAACTCGTACCCGTAGTAGTACTCGTAGTAGTACTCGTATTCCAGTACGAGTATGACTACAAGTACCAGTTCCCAGTACTGAGCATGCGAATTTGGAAAAATTATGCGAATTTGGAAAAACTAATGCGCGTGCTCAGTACTCGTACTCCGATCTAAAGGTCGCTATTATAGAGACGACGGGTTCGACAAATCTAATGATAGTTTACAGTGATAATTAAAACACAAACTTTGATATCTTCCATGGCCCGATTGAACTGATGTTGTTCCTGAGCCTGCTGTAATCGGGAGCTTTTATCAGAAGACTTGGTAACCAGCTCATTCCAGCCTTCATTAAATCCCCTCAAAAGCTCTTCGATTTCACTGGCTCCATAATGACCTTCACGGATCAGCTTATTTCCACTCTAAAAAGCAACGAAAAAGGTTGCATATTGAACACCACCAGTGTAACCGTTCGAGGTGCGGTGCGGTGTCTCTCTCTCTGCAGCCGTGTTATTTCCTCACAGAAAAAAAACCTTGCCTCACATGTTGTGTTTACATCGAAGTTTCATAATGTTATTGCAATCACTTCCAACTTGCTCCGCCTGTAAATTGTTTACCAACTGTCCTATTTTCTTTTTTTAAGCTTCAAAGGGCTGGGTTGACAGATGAGGGCATGCACGCCGGCGGTAAAAACCGTCGGGTCAACACTAAATTCGTGATTTCAAACTCTGCTTTAAATTCAGCAATCCATGGCTTTGACTAGATGCATTGACACTTAAATAAAGCTTATGATGACAATTTCTATTAAATTAAGGTAAGTTCAGTTACCGCATTGATGCTATCAAAGCCATCTTTGTTAGCTGCGATTTCAGCTTCAAATGCTTGATGTCTTTTAAGTTTTCGTTCGATATTTGTCAAGTCTCTGTAAGACTCATCCGTCGCAATCTGAAGTTTTTCTTGAATCCATGCCTCAAACTAAACAACGGGAAGGAAGACAAAAAGAATGGAATTGTCATTTATGGATACTTTTACCATGTAACTGATAACCTTGCTCCAGACTTTTTCACGGCTAACTAAGGCCACACCGGACTACCGCAATTGACCAATGTTTCACACAGTGACCTTTTAAAGAAACCGCCGGTGGTGTTGCACTGGTGCACATGGGTCACTCCAAAGGTTAATGGCTATCGCCCAGGACCCGGTTGTTCGAAAGCCGATTAACGCTAACCCTTGATTAAAAAGTAACTGACGTCTTAATTTCTCCCTCTGAAAACACTCTCAAAAAGTGGTTTTAGACTAAAGCGAAAGAAAAGTGTAAGTCACAAGTGACAAGCAAAAATCTTGCGGGAAAATCTTTGTGAATTGCTAAATAAACTGGAATCAAAATTGACTCTAACCCAGGGTTAGCTTAATCGGCCTTTGAACAACTGGGCCCAGAAGACTAGCATTTTGATCTTTGTATAGTGGCTGATCTACCTTAGCCCAAGTGATACCAAATTTCAGTGTACCACAAAATTGACCTTTACGGGGTGATTAGGCCCTTGAGCATTTGCGCACCATATCAATTCAAGGTTTTTTGGGGCCTTTCAATTTCACCTGTGTTATAATGTGTGAAATCTTTGTCATAGGCAGTTCCCACCGCTCCTTTACGTGCATATTTAAGCGTCTCCGTTTCTCTTAAAATCTCCTTTCCTTCTGGCTTTCGTGGATCTTTGCCTTTTATTTCAGAACCTGTGGTCAAAAGGCTTTTCCAAGGGAACAGAATCAAGTCCGTCTCAAACAATCGAGTTTTGCTCGTGATGAATTCAGAGTGGAACAGTACCATCTACTGTAAATGTAATTCTGCGTAGACTATCACTCCAAATCACTAAGTCATTCGATTAAATCACATTGTCAGTTGTTTATAAGCAATTTATCAACTACATTTACCTCTTGAGTATCTCGCTTGAAGTCTTGGAGCAGTTGAGACTGAAACAGTTCTTGCCTTCTCCTTGCAGCTAACTGTTTAACATTTTGTCTTCTTTTGATGACTTCGTCTTTGCGTTTTAAAATCCTAATAAAACAAACCAATTTATTGAATGTTGCATTTAGTACTTGGTTTACCGCAAACGACAAACATTCAAACGAACTTTCCAGTGCCTTTGCAAACAGTTTCTCCTTGTACAGTTTCCAAACATAGACGACTAAGAATACCGAAAATACCATGTTATGTTACAATGCAAACTCATATTCTCCGTGTTAAATTCTGCCGTGCTTGTTGAGTTTAAAAAAAGGAAAGAAAGAAAGAAAGAAAAGAAAACAGCGCAATTCTAAGTTTATCACAGAATGACATATTATGGTATTTTCGTAAAGACCTATTGTCATCTCCTTTTTTAACATCGAGGGGCTGGTACAGTGCGAGACTATTTTTCGATGGAAGCAGTGGTCTCACCATTGTCGATCGGGGTGACCAGCCTTGAGCAGACTGTTAGCCATATCAGATAACGCATTAAGTTTCTCTTCCTGGGCTGTCAAGGTCTTCTCAAAATTTTCTTGTTGTTTGAGCAGCATTACGACATCGTCAACAGATGTCTGAGGAGAAATGATACAGATTGATTAGCTTCATTAGCAAAAAAGAAGGTTCTTATGCTTTGGCCAATCAGAAGACGCTGACAATCAAATGAACCAATCAGAATGCAAAGAGCAGGAAAACGTGTCCCACAATTTAATTGGTTGAGTAAGTGTGATTTTGCTTTGTTTTGGCCAATCACAGAGTAAACTGAAGGAACAACAAACCAGTCGCGAGATTACTTTTACTTTGAAAATGAAAAGCGTTTTATTGACTGATCATTTAATTACCCATACCCCAAGATCATCGTTAGAAAGAAAGGCTTCGTGCGAAGCTGTCAAAGAGTCAACATGCTCTGCATCACGGATAAACGCCTGTAAAATAAAAACAGATTTTTTTCATGACGTGAACCTCAAGATAGAATCCTTGCCAGACCCTCCAGCCGATTAATAGTTACAGTCCTTGGTTCAAAAGGTCCTTCAAATCAAGCAAGGAACTATGCATTAGACGTAGCCGGTGTTGTGGTCTGGTCAGTGAGTTATGTCATGCTCGGGTGGGTGAAAATTCGGAGACATATTTTTTTTATAAAATCCTACTTAAATCCAGTGTTAAAAACAAGATGATTATGACGATTATGATTGGAGAACAGACCTGCAAATCCTGGCCTTCAAGAAGTACATCATTTCTTTCACACCAGGTATCCTTCAGTGCTGCCTTCTCCTTTTTAAGTGCTGTTAATCTGTCCTTGACTTGGCTGATGCCGGGATAAGACGCTACCATCTTTTCTCCATATTCTATTAACCGGTCAAACCTACAATAATAATAATACAGGGAGTTTTCGTGTAAAAATTCTTTTCTGCTGTTACATATATATATTTTTTCTTTTCTTTTCTTTTCTTTTTCCACAAGGGTCTGGGTTTGCGCTAAAGTGTCAGAGATTTGGTGATGCGAGATTGTTCCCGGGGAGGGATGTGTAGGTGTATTTGGGGGACTTGAATATTTTTGGTAAGGGTTACACTTGGAAATCTCTTACCTGGAAGATTTTATTTCAGGCGATTTTTACTTAGGGAGGGGAGTGAAGGGGAGGGGAGGGGGTAAAAAGATAATATGTAGGGGGACTTCAAAATGAGTAATAAATTCAATATTTAGTTCCTTTTTCACTAGAATTGTCAAGAGAGATTTAATGATTTGGAAGCCGTACCTATCACTATGGGTTTGAATGTCTTCCCACTTTTCTTCATGTTCTTGAATGAGATGTTTTGCACTGTTAACATCTGTTGGTTTTTCTGCTATCCTGAGTGACTCGCGCATATCAGAGGCCCAAGATAACTGCCAAGCAAATCAGAAACAGGTATCAGTCAAAATCCCAACATCTTTTACACAAATTTAAGCAACCTTAAACAAAGAGAAACAAAAGGCATGTAAGGACCTTCAGGCCTTCAGTTCAGAATCTTTAAGTTACAACACATTTGGGTATATTGTACAATATTGACAAAGAAAAGGTTTACCAAGTCTCGTGAATCTGCCAAAAAGCCTTGTTGACCATAAGCTTCGTCCAAGATATGTTTCCTTTTACTTGCTTTTCCCTGTGAATGGGGACGTACAAAAATTGTTTCGAGGCTGTTTTAAACAAAACAATTTACTCTCAGCTGTCTCTGTATAAATTTCAAGCTTAGTCATATTTTGTATAAATGGAAAAACACTGGAAGTCCTCCTTGGCCAAGCAGTAATTATTCTAATGGTGAGAGTTTGAAGCGATACCACCATGTAATTTCTATTCATCCACTGAATCCAAATCAAACCAGATTTTTAAGCTCGACTTTATGTGGCTTTGCATGTGCATTACAGATCTTCATTTTGACGGAGAAGGGTGTAAACCATTTTTAGTTTGGATGATAATTAAACACTCACATATCCACAAAGTGCAAGTCGAGAAAATGACATGATCGTAAAAGGAAAAATTAATGATACATAGCGCGGTTTTCAAATGACTGTCGAAAATAATTACGCGATTGCGATTGCTACGCTTTGTGATTGGCTTAAAAATCTCGCGCCAGTTTATTAACCAATGAGAAGGAAAACAAAAACCAATCGTGACTTGCACGCGCGATTTTTCCCGCGCTTTGAGCAGGTAAGGTGGAATTGCTACGAATTTTGATTGGCTCATTGCGCTGTTTACACCTGCTGTGATTGGTCGGAGTAGTTACTTTGGTATTGGTTTTACGACACTCAACTGAAAACAGCTCTATACAACCTCACAATTTATTATTCACCGTAGCTCTTTAAAGGCGAAAGGCAGTAGGACTGATAAGTGCCATATTAAACACCACTCACCAGCATGCCCACAGCAACCACAAAATGTAAAGGTACACAACAATATGATATAAAGACACCCCCCTCCCCTCCCCCGCCAAGAAAGAGTCTAACTAGGGTCATAACAGGCATTTATCCTGCCAACCCCCATATCAGCCATCACAACTTCGCAGTTCCTTGGCACTTCGTTAAAACAGAGCTCCCCTTTTTCTAGCCTTTACGAACGTGGATAAACAGTCCAGTTTGAAGAGAGATGGGGTACAAACCTTAAGGCCATTCCAGAGATTAAGAATTTCTGCTTCTTTAGCTTTAATCTGCCTAGCCTGTCGGGGATGCTGAGACACCAGGCTGACAAGTAATGCAAAAAAGACCCAACATTCTCACCTGTACACTCATTAAGCAAGCAAGAGAAAGCAAATTCTAACAGTAAATCAAATATGGAGGCTCTATGTAAACTAATACACAACATACGACTGAGCCTGCTCCTGAAGCTTCACAAGTTTTTCCTCAACAGCAGCAAGATCCCTTTCAAAACCCTAAAAAATGTTATACCAAATCAACAGTGGTAAGGAATAGTGACACAGACAATGTTTAACTGTAGTTTAGGGTGCAAAGACAACATTTTTGAGCCAAAAGAAAGAATAAATAAATACTTAATTGACCACTCTCCTGGAGGGGCTTTTCAGTGCCAATGAAACAAGCAATACAAGGGAAAATAACAGAGTTGAGGATCTGAAACAGGAAGGGCATGTCCCAGGGTGCGTACACTACTGGACCATCAAAATTCCAGGACTTTTCCAGGACTTCCAGGACCATATCTACAAAAATCCAGGACCAGGAATAGCTTGGAAAACGTTTGGGATTGACGACAGGTACGATTTTGCAATATTTTTCACGTTCATTTGTTGCCCGCAAAAAACTTGAAAAATGTGCGCGAAGAAAATTAAAAGAAAATCGTTCACTGTCCTTGGAAAAGTCTAATTTTCCAGGACTTTCAAGGACCAACACATGATTTCCAGGTTTTCCAGGCCCGGATTTTGAAATTTTAAATTCTCATGACTTTCCAGGTTTTCCAGGACCCGTACGAACCCTGATGTCCCCACCTCTAGAAAGAAATGAACCACTTCTTCAACAGACTTAAGTACATACACAGAAATGCCGCACATAAATTAAGTGCCTGTATGTAGTGTCTCTGTCTGTCTATCCAGCCATCCAACCTTCAGTCAAACATTCTATTCCTGGGTATATACTCGTGTGAAGGTTTTAAGTTCGATAACAGCATTCTTTTTAAAAACAGCAGTTTAAATTACCGAGTTGGTCTTTTTAACTCGAAATCGGCCTGAGTAAAGGCTGCCTGAAGCCTCTTGTTTCTTCAAGTTTGCGCACTCGTAGATTTTTTGCACCGGCCAGTTTCCTATTGTCAAAGCTCGCAACCTGTGGCCATTTTGAAAACCGAGATGTCTTTCATATTGGCGACGAGATATCGCTTGCATTGCGCTTTCTTTCTTTCTCTTTCTTTCTTTCTTTCTTTCTTTCTTTCTTTCTTTCTTTCTTTCTTTCTTTCTTTCTCTTTCTTTCTTTCTCTCTTTCTTTCTTTCTCTCTTTCTTTCTTTCTTTCTTTCTCATTCATTCATTCATTCATTCATTCATTCATTCATTCATTCATTCATTCATTCATTCATTCATTCATTCATTCATTCATTCATTCATTCATTCATTCATTCATTCATTCATTCATTCATTCATTCATTCATTCATTCACAGGTATATTGTTACCTGATGCCGCCTCTGTAGAGCTCTAACAGTCTCCAAGTCTCTCCCAACATCCACATCTGCCAACACAGCATCCTTCTCCTCTATCCAGTCCTTCATCTCCTCACACAAGTCAAAGAAAAGCTCAACACTGGAAGAAAAAGAACCATAAATAACAGGCTTTGCTTGAATAAAACCATTGTTTGAATCTTCCACATCAGGCCTCGTTTGTTCACAAGGTGCTTAACACTGTCCACTGGATAAATCGCCATCCAGCGGATAAGCACTAGCAAAGCCAATTGACTTATCCAGCGGATAGTGATTTACCCAGTGGATAGCGCTATCCATCCTTTGAACAAATGGGGCCAGAAAAGCAGAAGAATAGTAAACACATTCTAGTGTCCCCAGAGCCTGTGATTCTTTCAGTCAACACTGTGAATAACAACCACTGGCCAGTTCCAAAAAACACACAGTCAAAGTGGGGGTTCATTTTTGTAACCTTTGGCAACCACGATTGTTTCAAATTTCTGAGAATGTGCAGAA
This sequence comes from Astreopora myriophthalma, assembly GCA_014634185.1. Taxonomy (NCBI): domain Eukaryota; kingdom Metazoa; phylum Cnidaria; class Anthozoa; order Scleractinia; family Acroporidae; genus Astreopora; species Astreopora myriophthalma. The sequence continues at coordinate 514,987 of BLFK01000991.1, read as the reverse complement.
GAGCCAGAGGTTCATGAATTACAGACTTCCTGGTTTGGAATCCACCAGAGGTCATTATTATTGGTGCTAACCAAAAGAATTGTGGCCTCTGGGAACAACAATTCCTTAGTAACCTTTACATTCCTAATTAGAGTACTGTCAAAGCTTCCATAAACAGAGACACTCGGGAAGCGAGAAAAGAAACTGTTACTAGAAAGTGGCAGCTTCCATGAATGTGACACAACAGCGTTTCTATTGAAGTTTACACACGTACCCATGCTTTTCTTTAAGCTCCTCTTCCTTAGCTTGCTTTAAACATTGGAGATTTTCCCACCTACAAAATCATACAGTGGTAAGCCCCTCGATCCTCTTTTATAAAACTGTGTGGAAGATTAGTGGCTGACCTGAAGTGACATAGTGGTGCACAATTGCACAGCAAAGGCTCAGAGCACAAGCTCTTGCCTGAAGGTTTTTTCGGCCACATTTCTTAGTAAAATATTCTAAACTCAAGCTGAAATCTGTGACCTTTTTTATTCATTCTCTAATGACCAGAAATCCTGAAGAACAAGAACACTTTTTGTCCTCTGATGCTTCTATCCAACATAACAAAACTGCTGAATTGCAGGGATGGCAACTTTTAACAATTAAGTCTGCAAAAGAAATTACAACAATCTTGCCCAAGATTGTAGAATCTCACATGTCATTGATTTCTTTGCACCTCCTTTTCACCACTGATGCATGCCTGTGATCTGTTTTCACAAGCTGATCAGCTAGAGTGTTTATTTCGGCAATACGACCACTGTTTGCTGTTAGCTCCACGGTAAGGCCCTGTTAAATGGAAAGATTGGTCTTAATAATCAAGACAACTTTTATCAATCACTGACTTTTAAAACTCAGCTAATTCTCCAAAAGATGCCTTTTTTCCCTTCTACTGATGACCACAACCGAGCATCCCAGCTTTGCATGCTATTGTCAAAAATAGAGCTGGATATTAACAACACATACATCCTGCTTTGTATACCTAGTGGTTTGAGAAAAGTAAGCTTCCCTGAGGCTTCTGTCCATAACAACCCTACATGCATAACAGTGTGTTAACAAGTTCGGTAAAAGTAGGTGGGAGAAAAGGAGTTATAGCCAACGAGGGCCTGGAAAATAACATCTTGAGTTTCTCATTAACAACAATGACTGCTGGCACATTTTAACATGGCTGTTGTAGACTGTAAAAGTAAAACTATAACCCAAAGCCATAAATAACAGTACACTTTGCATTAAAAGCCATGAGTACAAATAAAAGAGCACAAGAATAAGAGCAAATTAGAGAAGGGAAAAAGGTTAAACAGCTGTACTAATACAGATTACCAAGACTCTACCTCAAGATTTTTGCGGACAGCATGAATATCGCTGACTGATTCAGATGCATCAGAAGTGAGCTGATTCTCCTGATTAGCCAGATCAAAATGTTAAAATGTTAATATTAGGTCAGGGTAAAACATTAAGCAAACTATTAGCTCACACAGAACTTTAAAATCACAGAATAACTGCAATATTAGTATTAAGAGTTAAAGTAAAGCCGTGTCAAACATTCCTCCCAGAAGTTTACATTTCAGTGTTCCTTAGCCAAAGTCAGTTGCAATAGAGCACTCTCTGAGTGAACAACGTTAAGTTTAAAAAAAAAAATTCTTGTAGTCAAATATTCAATGAACAAAAAAATTCACAATTATGTACCATACCATGCTGGTCACCTTTCTTCTGGTCTTCATAAATGTAAACAACCAACCAAATCTATTGTTTTATTGACAGTAATCTTTATGGATAAATACTACTTCTAAATATTTGCCTCAAATATTCCACAGAACTTAAAGTAACTGAGGGCAAACCTTGTTCTTTATCCAGGCTTCAATGTCATCACACTCATGACAAAAATGAAAATATTTGATTGAGTTCTCAAGATTCTCACGACGAATCTGTAAGACACACACACAAAAAAAAGGCATGTTGCTTTGCATGACTATCAAATTATCTGTCATTATTTCCAGTAGCATTGATCACTTATGATCTGTCCCCATGGAACAATTCCACTTTATCGTTAACAATGCAAGGAGTCACTTAAATTGAATACTTAAACACTATTTAGAACAATTTAATGTAGTTAAATGCAATTTAACCTAGTTAACAACGAGGAGCAAGCGTTATACCTGTGGGCATTGTTTTGTAGCGTTGTGGTGCATTTTAGTGTTGCAGTGCGTTTTAGCTTTGCGGTGCGTTTTTAGCGTTGCAGTGCGTTTTTAGCATTGCGGTGTGTTTTAGCGTTGCGGTGCGTTTTTAGCGTTGTGGTGCATCGTTAGTGTTGCTAAGGTCGTGCCTTTAGCAACGGTCAGCGGTCTGCCCATTACGTGTCCAGCTCAGCTGTAGTTTTTACTGTGTGCTTAGCGGAGGGTTGAGTGTTCTGGTTGGTGTGGGATTGTGTTCCCCCTCCCACCCCTTCCTTTATATATCTGGGTAGTTTGGGGTTGTTATAGTCTTGCATGTAGGCAGTCGTGTTGATTCATTTTATTTGCCAGTTGTTTCCTTTCATTCATTTGTTTTAATGGTTTTCATTATTATCATTATCATTATCATTATCATTATCAGTGCTATTTTTATTTTACTTTAGTCTACTTTGATCAGCTTCCATTGAATGTTTTCAGTGTGACTGGTGCCCATGTTTTGTGTTGTCTTAATTTATTGGTTTATCCCTTCGTTGGGGCGGGGGCTCGTGGCTGGGTTGTGGATACTGCTGGCCACAGGGGTGGTTCCATCCGGCAGGGGTTGGGTTGCTGGCCAACCACAGGGTTGTTTTGGGCACCTGACCTCCACTTGCGACGAATGTTGTTAATTACTAATGAAAGATGCATGTGTACGAGTAACATGCATTTGCGAAATGAAAATCGTAGACCTCTAAGTAGTTAATTAATTAATTTTTTTTTTCTTTTTGTGGCTTAAAGTTGCTAGGCTTTGAGTACACGGCACCACTGCATTCCTTTAGTTATCTACAACTAAAATATTAGGTTAAATTTCATGAAGAGCCTCTGAAGGTTGGGTAGTATATCGTTTAACTGACAGTACCTCTGCCATCTCCACCAGCCTGGAGTACATGTTCTGCAGTGAAATCTGCCGCGTTGCCACATTATCACGGTCAAAGTGAGCAGTGAAATGGCGTCTGACAGGACGACGGGACTTTTCTATGGCATAAAAGTACAATGTATATTATAAGGATATGCCCTCTCCTTTTTCCAAAATCAGAGTGAAGGGAAATTAAGAGAAAGAGGTCTTCTCAACAAGGCAAAAAATATACACACTTTGAAATACAAAGTAGTGGGTATGATTTTCATCACAATCCAACCTGTAACATTGACATGAACAGACAGTAAAAAAAAACAAACAAACAAACAAGCTATTAGTCCTCAACAAAAACCCTGCCTACCTTTTTTTTCTGGAGTTTTCAGTTTCACTTCTCGTTGCCTCTGAACTTTAACCTTCTTCTTTACTTTGCGCTTTACCATTACTTTCTCCGGGACAACAACTTTCTGCTTAGTAACCTTCTTTACTGTTCTGGGCTGAATCTCCTTTACGTAGTTTGCTGGAACATAGCCAGCTTCTTTAGATGTCAACCGTCTGAAAGGAAATGAAGTTGTTCATGAATTAAGTCTACAAAATGCCACAAGGTATTCAGCAGTATTATTACTAAGATCCAACTTTAATGTTATTGAGGCCAAATTTGGGAAAGAAATCAAGACACTAAGGAAACATAACAGAAATATACAGAAACGTAACTGTTTTGAGTACAAAATACAATTTGCCAAAGAAAACATTTAAAAGGGTTCTTCGAACATCGCTGCTCGATATTTTGCAAAATGAAGATGACTATATTCAAATCCCTGTGATAATTAAGAAAGTTGGAGAAGTTGACTAATAATATGTTTTTTTTTGTCTCTAATCTTACAACCTTATTGTTACCTTCATTAGCTTACAGATTTTGTAAATAGCCAATTTTCATGTAAACTGTGTTTCAAATTAGTTAGCGTAATATAGTTGCGAGTAAACCTGCTGGCCTTTAATTATTAGTTCATAGATATTCGTCAATAATGAATCCTCTTGTAATCTGTATCGTTAATTTGTTAAACTGTTGTTGTGTTAATTTGTTAAACTGTTGTTGTGTTAAAGTGTTGTTGTGTAAACTTACTGTCTTTTAATAGGTGTGTTCTTGTATTTGGCTTACCCCACCTCGAATAGCTTTTTCTAGCTATTTGCTGGGTAAACCATTCACTAATTACTATATTTGGCTAAATAAAGTTGTTGTTGTTGTTGTTGTTGTTGTTATTGTACAAAATCCTTCAGGACCCTTTGCTCTGCTGTCAACTGTTATTTGCCTAACAACATACTAACCCATGTAGCCCTTTAAGTTAGAATGTAAGTGCCAATTTTTTTTGGATGAGAGTGCAATTCACAGTACTGCCAAACTGACCTGAGGCAAGGAAAACTCCAAGGTAAAGTTGCTATTATTATTATTATTATTATTATTATTATTATTATTATTATTATTATTATTATTATTATTATTATTATTATTATTATTATTAAAGCAACAACAACGTACCTTACACTCCACCAATCTTTGTTTGTCTTAGCTATCAAGAAAAAGACCTAGAAAAAAAAGAGACTTCTAGGAAAGTGCTTCATATGAAGTACAGTATTTAGATTTGGACATTCAACCCTATGCACTTCTGTAGTGCACTTCTCAATGTCTTTCCCCCGCACATGGAGGCAACACCAAGGGATTTGGACATTTTTTGTGGCTTGTAATCAAATTCCCCTTCCTGAGGAAACTCCAAATCCTTGTAAAGATCTCAGGCAGACAAAACTATCAGGAATATGGCCAAAGCAGCTAGCACTGCACTTCAAAATCCCCTGACAGTGACCAAGGCAGGTTGTCACAATCTCCTTGGTACCCCCACCTTTCCCCACCAGGGGGGAGACATTGCTAAGTGCATAAGTCAGCCAACCTGCACAAAATAATAGAACATCCGTCTACTTATTGTTAGAAGGTATTAATATTTATTCTTTTTGTTGCCTCATTCCTCTGTTCTTTTTGTAAGAGTTATTGTAATTTTCCCATCGTATTAATAACAAAGTTGTTGTTGTTTTTTTTTTTTGAGGGGGGGGGGGGAGGACTTTAATGACCTTTCCAATTCCAGAGTACATGCAAGTACAACTTCACTTCGAAGAATACAGCTGTTTTCAAAGTTGAATGTTGTTTGGTTAGTCCATGCTTCAATGTATGTTGTTTTGGACACGCACGAAACACAAGTCACAGGTCACAAGTCATTATTTTACCAATACTGAAACAATCCTAAACATTCATTAAAGCTAACATAAAGCCTCAATAAATTTTTTAGGCCTAAGGCTAGCACTTGTATGGGGTTAGGGTTGTTTCAGTATTGGTAGAACAATGATCTATGACCTGTGACCTGTGTTTCGTACCTTCTCATTTTGTACACTGTTTCCTGTCACCCACCCACCCACCTCTCCCTTGGCCATTCCAAGTCCCTGTCCAGTGAAGGGGTGCAAGGCTTTCACTTGTGGAACTTTGATTTCTTGTGCAACATCTTTTATGACTTCTTTCTCCACAATCTCCTCCACTTCCTCATCTGTCTCAACCTCTGCTTCCTCTTCATACACTTCAAATTTTCTCTAAAGCAAACCAATACAATAATCACTGAACTGATAATGAAACAATAAATTCTGTTCATGACATGCATAAGAATAACAGAAAAACTTTTGGATTGTGGGCATTGTTCCGCGGAAGATTGTATTTTTGCTTGCGCATGTGCGCGAGAGGCAGATGGCACAAGGTCCAAAAAAAAAAAAACAGTCAGCCATTTTTTGTTTTGTATCTGTGTGTAAAGATTGTGTGTTTGCCAATTGAGCGCAGCTCTTAAGTCTAAGCTGCTGAGGAGCATCCCGAACAGGCATTCCTCTCTGTCAGGAGCATTATTGCTCTCAGACAAAATTATGCATCTTTCACAATACAGTCA
>BLFK01000991.1:485098-497318 GCA_014634185.1 Astreopora myriophthalma | reverse complement strand
CTTTAATGACCTTTCCAATTCCAGAGTACATGCAAGTACAACTTCACTTCAAAGAATACAGCTGTTTTCAAAGTTGAATGTTGTTTGGTTAGTCCATGCTTCAATGTATGTTGTTTTGGACAGGCAGGCACGAAACACAAGTCACAGGTCACAAGTCATTATTTTACCAATACTGAAACAATCCTAAACATTCATTAAAGCTAACATAAAGCCTCAATAAAATTTTTAGGCCTAAGGCTAGCATTTGTATGGGGTTAGGGTTGTTTCAGTATTGGTAGAACAATGATCTGTGACCTGTGTTTCATACCTTCTCATTTTGTACACTGTTTCCTGTCACCCACCCACCCACCTCTCCCTTGGCCATTCCAAGTCCCTGTCCAGTGAAGGGGTGCAAGGCTTTCACTTGTGGAACTTTGATTTCTTGCGCAACATCTTTTATGACTTCTTTCTCCACAATCTCCTCCACTTCCTCATCTGTCTCAACCTCTGCTTCCTCTTCATAAACTTCAAATTTTCTCTAAAGCAACCCAATACAATAATCACTGAACTGATAATGAAACAATAAATTCTACTCATGACATACATAAGAATAACAGAAAAACTTTTGGATTGTGGGCATTGTTCCGCAGAAGATTGTATTTTTCCTTGCGCATGTGCGTGAGAGGCAGATGGCACGAGGTCCAAAAAAAAAAAAAAGTCGGCCATTTTTTGTTTTGTATCTGTGTGAATAGATTGTGTGTTTGCCAATTGAGCGCAGCTCTTAAGTCTAAGCTGCTGAGGAGCATCCCGAACAGGCATTCCTCTCTGTCAGGAGCATTATTGCTCTCAGACAAAATTATGCATTTTTCACGATACAGTCAAAGGGGTGCAACTAGTCATTGTGGGATTACCCCAGTTGCACAAGAACATAAAAATCAATGGGCCTTTGTGGCAACAATGTCATAATACAGAGAGAAAATTACATTCTCAGTTACCTGAGCTGCAGCCTCACTGGTTTCCATCAGTTTGCTTTGTTCCCTCAAACGATTCACATCATCAGCAAATCCCTTTATCTCATCTATGACATTTGTGTGCCTCTGAAGAAGCGACTGAAAGTACAACGGGAGCAAGAACATTCAGTAAAACTTGCCCTTTAATTGAACTCTTTAATTTTCTTTTCATTGATTTTTTCTCTTTTTTTTTTGTCTCAAGATCTGCATTTGCCCACACTTAAATGCACCAATGCCTGCATACCTACTAATACTAGTTACTACATGTATACTGTACCTACCAGCATACCTACCTGACAACAGGGAAAGAATTACTTCATACTACTGCGGCATGTGCATTTTGACCAAACAATAAACTCAATTTAATCAATCAGTAACCAATCACAGCTTGATTATTTGGCATGGAACATTCTCTTCAACATAGAAGCAATGTACAGTCCCTACCATTGCACTCTGTTCGTCCCTGCCATAATCCTCACTACTGGCAACATACATCTTCTCTGCCATCCAAGATTCTGCATCATTTGAATCTGAATAATACTTCAAAAGAGAACAACAGGCCTAAATATACAAGACAACATGGTTTTTCAATTCAACCAGGGGCATCAAACAGGGTTTGTACATTTTCGGCACCATAAATCCTATGATTTTAACAGACAAACTCCAGCAACTGGAAACACCCTGAAAAACTACACACGTGACCAGTTTGGTGGGGAAAAAACTCAGCTCCTAAAGATTTCTATTGGTGTCACTGTCAACTGTTTCATCAGGTAGATGCATTGATGCCATATGCAATAAATTAAGAGAGAACTTTGTTCATGCAAAGGCCTAATCTCACAGGAATTTCCAAAAATTCTTATTATTTTCCAGCTTTTACAGACCCCGGTCTGCAGGTGGGATTCTACAACTTTCCAAGATTTCAGTGACTTGTAATAATCATGAACAAAAAAGAAAGAGAGGGCAAGGAGGTTAGGGGCTTAACACTTCCCCCCAAATACTTTAACATAACTAGAGTAACATCACAAATTCACTGAATTCCCCAGCTACTTCTTTCATTTCAATGCCAAATTTGTGACAACATTGAGTACTTGTACACATATACTTACCTGCAAGGACTGTGCAGCATCCTTGAGTCTGTCTGATCTTGTAATCAAAAGTTCTTTAAGCTTCATCCAGTTGTTTTGCAGCTGCTTGATTTTTGCTCTAATCTCTTTAGAAGCATAGTGTCCTCTGTCAATCAGAGACTGTCCCTTGGCACACACTGTCTCACAATGAGCAAAACGACCACTCAGTTCTGCCTCCAGAGCCTGCAAGTCAAATGATGTTAAGAGTCAGTGTTTTCAAAAAAGTCTGAATCAGAATGGTCAAAGAACTGGAGCATGTTTCTCTCCTAGAAATGACTCTACACCATGTTCACGCACAGGACATTCACAAAAACTCAGGGATATTGCCCAACCTTTTAACTTCTAGCAAGGGATGGGATTACCCTGCTTTGTCTCAGGACATCTAATCAAATTTCACCTGGGTGAGTTCCTTGCAGGTTGGGGTTGCTTATTTCTCTTCCACGGGTAAACTAACCTTGTGCTTTTGTTGCAGTCTTGTTAAACTAATTAGATCTTTCCCAACTTCCTTTGATGCCAAAACATTTTCAGTTTCCTTGACAAACATCTCTTCTTCCTCCATATCACCAAAGAACTTGTAGAGTTTCAAAGAGTCCTCTAGTCTTGCTCTTCGCTCCTTTGCCAGTCGAACCAATGCCTACAATAATGAGTAAAAGAAAGTGATTTATTGGGAGTATCACATTCCCCTACATGTGAAGATACCATTCAGTATTCAGGTTTGTGTAAACCCTCTCAACGTCAAACTAGACCTTTTGAGAAGTACCAATACTACTGCACGTATCCCCTGTCAATTATCTTCATTCTCACTGACCAACGAATGTGAGATCATTTAAGACATACAGCCTGTAGAGGTGTTTTTACATTACTTCAACTTTGATTGCCGACAAGATTTGGTATGTATGCAGAGAGATCTCAGAGTTAATCATCAACAAGATTTTCCACTGGGGGTTATGTCCCTTAAGGGATGGCAAGGAAAGGAGTACGATGCCTTCCAGCCGTAACCACAAAGCAAAGTTAAGTCCATTATCAACTTCACAATGTTATGGTACCTCAAATGCCTGGGTGACAAGTAACTGCCGTTCCTTGATGACCCTGGACTCAGGGTGCTTTGCTTTGATAAATTTTTGCGCAATGTTGTTGATTCGCTGAACACTTTCCCCTTGAGACTGAATCTGTGACTCCACTAAACTGTGCTTGTGAAGCAGGTTTTCAACATCAAGCAGATGCTTGCCATAATCTTCAGATCTCACCACAGACTAAAGCAAAAAGCAAAGTCACACAGGTCCAACAATGCAGCAACATGCATCAAAACACTTCTATCATCCCAAGCCCTCCCCAAACAAAGCTTTGTAACAAAATTGCCATAAAATTAAGTTAAGATCAATTGCAGATATTTTCTTTTTAGTTTCTTAAAACCATGAAAAAGAAGCTCTACAGAGTGTATGCACAGGACATTACTGTGCCCATGTTGGTGTCTACCAAAACAATCCTCTAACCTTTATTTTTATGAAAATAATTTCTTTTATTCTGCTTAAGCTACATGTCCTCCGGTTAAGTTAATGTAAATGCTCTATTTTATAACAAAACTGCAAACAGGATCTTTTTAATAATAATTTGGGTGCCTTGCCCTCACTTTGCATGCAAACATTTACACTATGAGTTATCTGGATTTATTTCAAACTTTATGTGATTCCCAGGGGTTTGCTATTTGTACCTCAATATCCTGCATGTCACCGTGGGCACCATCCATCTCTCTGAATAAGCCAACAAGATCTCTAAAGCCAACAAGGGTTGAGCGGCGAGCCTCTAATTTGCCAATCAGTTTATCCCACTTGGTCATAATGACTTCCTCTCTATAAAATGCAAGTTAATTTTTGCATCGCCATGGGGTATATATGTAAATAACAGCTGAAAGGTATACATGTAGGAAAGTAATAAAAATTACCCGCACTTTCATTGTCCTATCAATATTGTCTAATTCCAAGATCAGTTCTTTCTGATTGCTCTATTAAAATGGAACTCAAAATTATACCTTGACTTTCACTTTTAGGTTATCTGCCTGTGTGATTGCAAAATTCAATGCTGAAACTCATCACAATAATTAAGGATCATAATTAGATTTGACGCAAAATAATTATTCCTTTCAAATACTCCTCTTCCTGTTGCAGAAGTATGTGCCTAGTTCTTGTTTGTTTTTGCTGTTCTTTTTTTTGGAAGAAAGGCTATATGACGGTCCCTTAAGATGAAAAATTTAAAGATACTTACAGCATCAACAGTGATAGCATCAAATTAATTTCATGCACTAGTGACATGAAGAGTTTTACATATGCCTTTACCTTGCACTTATCACATCAGATCTATGATAATCCTCATCAATCAGTTCTTGAGCCAAGTCAAAAACCATCTGAAAACGCTCCTCCTGTAAAAAACACAAAAGCCACTTGTTTTTTCATGAACAACCACCACAACTATTTGATACAGAGACCCACCACAAACACCGATACTGCACAAAAATGGTTAACAGTACAGCCTCTTTCAGGCTTTCTTTTTACACAGTTATTAAGTTTCATAGATAACTGAAATGGTCTTCCATATTCATTCAAAAAAACAAACAGCATAAAGCAACTCTGTAGAAACTCTCTCTTATCAACCACAAGAGTTAGGATGCATCTGTCTTATACAGTATAATCAATTTGGACTTCTGAGTTTGTTGAAATGAACTATGAAGTGATAGAACAAATGAAGTGCACTTTGAAAGAAATGATTATGAAGTGCAGGTTAGAAATATATAAGGGACAATTGCTTAAATTGTCCAGAAAGTGCGAGGATCATTTCTTCAGCTCGAAGTGCACTTTGTTGTGTGGGCTAGTCTTCATAAAGATCTTCACTATTGTAGATCAAGTAAGTCCTTTTTAGAAGACCATGAACAAGATATCCTCTATATCCGGAACTTGAGAATATGGAACTACACTGTATGGATGGTTCCACAAGAACTCAATCAATTGGCTAGCTTCCTCTGAAGAGATCCAACACTAACCCTGGCTTTCACATCAGTACTGATGGCCTCATGACGCTTGAATGCTGCTTCCACAGTGGCTGCATCCTGGCCAAGTGCCTCACCTTCAAGTACATGCATCATGTCATCCAGCCATGACTCACGCAGGGAAGCCTGCAAAAAAGGTGGTGTACTCGCATCAGCATGTCTTGTCATCGTAATGTCCTCCAACCTTAGTGGTCAATGCTAACAGAATTTATGCCTGCCAGGACTGTATATAAATATGACCATGAGTCAACAGGCTTCACACTATAAGCCAGCAATTTGCAAATTCCACTGCCCATCAAGATGAAAGTAGCTGCTGGTCCTACAGGTGTATACCCCACATGGTCTGGATACAGCCCTTGAATTTTTAGAGACGGTTTTATTACAAGAAACCAGCAACACAGACTTGTGAAACACAACAACAAAATATATTACAAGATGGCGGACTCTCTTCACAAGATGAAGAACTACCCAGCCCCCCGCACATCTGACACAAGCGCCACTTCTGATACACATCACTTCCACTACACTACACTTACAAATACATGTCTGTTATTTTAAACACAAAAGTGCAGCGCAAGTACCTTTCTCTCAAACTTTTCAGCCAGTTTTTCCAGCATCTCCTGTCTGCAAAAGCAGTAAAACATAAGAATACAACACTGTAAATAGAGGTCAAAAAGTTCACCAGGGCATCTTCACTAAGGTTGTACTGAAAGCTGAATGTGTATTTTCATCAACCCTGTCAGTGATGTTTTTGCTTGCTTCTATGACAGAGAAGTAACTAGAAGCATTAATGCCCCACCAAAATGAAATTAACAACTGCATCACCGAGCGGAGGATAGGTGCCATTAAACTATGGAGTATTACTTTTTTACACTCCATGCGATCCTCCTGAGGTAGCATCCTGGTCATCAACAAGCCCAGAATTACCTTATTAACTCCTCTCGCAGTGCCATTTCTCTGTCATGCTCAGCACTCTCCATAATCTGCCACGCTTTGTTGACATCAAGCACAAGTCGCCCCTCAGGAGGAACATATGGTTGCTGATTGTTGCCTTTTCTCTTTGTTTGTAAACTGAAGAGATGAGCTTCAATATTCACACGCTCTGAGTATCTAAGAAAAAAAAGTAATTCACAGCATTATTCTGTTATATTTTATTTCAGTGTCAGTGCTTCAAAGGGTTATTTACAACTATAGCACATGATACTTCTGGGGTTAAGCATTAAATATAACAAACAAAGTAACAATTAAAAAAATCCCTAACTTGTAAACTGAGTTCCAAGAACAAGGTGACCAGAACTTTACTGGTAACACTTAAAATTAAGATTAAATTGCATTACTAAACAACTTACTGCCACATACAATGGACCACCAAATTTTAGTAAGATCTCTCCCACTGGAGTGAGCTTGAGGTCATTAATTTTATTTGGAAACTCAACAAGTTAAGAAAGGTTTTAAGTGTAATCCCCTGGACAGGTATTTTAAGAAAATATATTCTGTGTGTCGGAGATCCACTTAAATAATATTGGTGTTTTGAATTCAAATCCCAAACTTGAGTTGGTATGGAAACTTGTGTCACTTGAGCCCTGCATGTTTGAGCCCATGTTTCTTTATTAATTATTATACAAGTGAAGGTGCTAATACAATCATTATTCAGTTCTACCAATTATTGGGACAAATAAAATAATTTATTGCATCATTAATTTAGAAAAAATAAACAGCTTAAAATCCCACTCACTTTGGAGGCTTTTCAACAGTGCGGAAATGTTTGAATGCTGCCATCTCTCTCTGAACTGCTATCATCGACTTCTGAAATGGCCGACCCAGCTCAAGAATTTTAGAATTGAGCCAGTTCAACAAATCAGAGACCATCCTTTCATATGTTTTTTCCATCTGCTCCACCTCCATCAAGATTCCAAGGATCTGATGATCAGAAACAGCATACATACAAAGCTTAAAGACATATTTAGCAGCCAATGTTACCACCTGCCTGAGACATCTAAGGACTTCAATTGTGGCCAGCCAGCTACTTGAGAGAATACTATGATATGTTCATTTAACTGTACAATGTTATTATTGTTCACTCAGTTGGTGACGGTGTGGTTGCCTCTCACAGTCATGCCATGGAAACCTTCTGCACCCAGGAGAATTTTAAATGGTGCCAACATCCTTTATACAGGCACCTCCTACACACTCATCTGTCACCAGTGAGTGAACTTAGCTTAACCATGAATACAATGGTCTAATAATTAATTTGGACAAACCATTATACCTTGGCTACACGCCTTCCCCCAGTTTCCTCACTCTTCATCTTGGCAAAATACTGATAATACATTGAAACATATGTCATGATGGACTTCTCATCAGGTCGTGGACAATCAACATCTTTTGAGAGAAAAGTTATTGTATACTCAATGAGTAACACAATACGATCAATCACAATAATGCAAATTGAGTTAGTTGAATAATGCATAATAAAAAGAGCAAGTTGAAGAATATATAATAAAGTTTATGATAACTATGTTAAGTCTTTGAATCTGATTAGCGCTTCAAACCAAGTTGGTGCCAACTCGCCATTGATACAGCACAACAGTGTATCCCAGTGCGCAGTGTGTGTACTGAACAATACATTTGTACTTTTCTGCGCTGCTGTTTATTAATGCTTTTCAAAGTGACTACAGTGTGACTACCCACCATTCAAATGAAAGCTACTGTTAAGAATAAAAAAACTGTAATAATTAGTCATTTAATGATTAACTCGTTGCCCTGGTGATTTTACGAAGTTACCCCTTAGTTGTATCGTGGGCACATTTGACACGTGTAACACGACAGAAGAGATGTTGTTTGTGAGACCTTGTGGTTCATTCTAACTCGAAATTAAAAGGTAAAATCTATTCCTGTGTGTGACAACCCATTTGGATATTGACCATTCTACCGTTTGAGAACAGCTACTGAGCAGTAAGTTCTTCTGATGTTTATTTAATGCTGTAAGGATTAGATATGTGAATTATTACCCTCTGCATCCAAGAGTTTGGTGATCCCTAGGCTCTCCTCAGCAACATTAAAAGCATTGTTCAGGTTTGCTTCATGTTGATTTGGTCTCAGCATACCATAGTTAATAATATCAGGTCTGCAGACAGATACAAAAATTAAATAATTTAACACAGCTTATTAACAACACTGTGGAATGAAAACGTCTATTCAAGAGGTTCAGTATTCTAAATATTGCCATATCTGAGAAACAATGTCAGCTTGGAAGATGGGAAACCTAGCAAGCCCTGGGGCTGGGGCCTCCAGTGTGACTACCTACAATAACACACTTCCACGGCTGACAATCCCCACAACCCAACCATGAACCCACGTATAGTCATCCAGGCACCAGTCACCAGTCACACCCTGTTAGCAGTGGATGGAAAGCGACAAACCAAACTCCTTAGAAATTCTTCAGACATTTTCCACACTCCACTTGCAGGCTCTAACATGCTACTATCATGAGGTGCTCCATGAAAGCAATGACGTACAAGAACCACTAACCACCCAAACCGACGACAGCTTTTCTTTGCTGTCAACTAAGTTAAATTGCATCTGATCAAAGAGAACACTAATTCTACCATTATCCATTCTCAGCTAATAAATAAATGCCTGGCATGTGAAGATGGCTGCAATAAAAAAAACAGTATTCAAAAGCTCTCATGTACCTGTGCTTGTGGATGAGAGCATTAAAGGCCAATCCATTTCTCCAGCTTGTTGTAAAATTTTGAACATCAACTCCAGGATACCTATCAACATACTCATAAGGGTAAATATGGACAGACAAACAAATAAATGAATCTGTGACTAACTGCATGGGAAGTGCAAAATGAAAACTGTAAGCCATTGCCTTGACGGTGCAAATGAGCAAGTGACAAAAAAAAGTCCAAGTATTTCACTTCTCGCTGACAAATTGGTTTTCAAATGACTGACATAAAATCAAAACCAATGTAATTACCTTTCAGCCAACCACGAAACAAAATAACTTGGGTTATTTGAATTAATTGATTTTACTAGCCAATCAGAATGCAAAGTAAGTTTTCGGAAGAAAGATCTTGTAACAACATGATTACTAGAGGATTGCATGAGGTCGAAACAACGTTCTGGATTTGCAATATTTATACATGTAGAACATGATTGACTTGGAATGTTCTGGAGAATGACAAAAATGCAGAAAGTCCTAAGAAAAAAAGGGGACTTGCTGGATCAATAGTTTTCAAGGTTAAAGCAGTATTTTTCTTCGGTTGCGCTCTCATTCATTCCTTCACAAGTTGTTAGATGATCTGTTGTATGGTCAGTTCGAAGTTCACGTTCAGTTTCATTACTCAGACGTGATTTGGTGTAAAATGCCACAAAAACAGTAAGTACTGGAAAAGGCAGCTGGTGCCAGGAATGGGAAAACGAGAGTGACAATGTCGCAATTGTTTTAGTTTTGTATCTGATCGCTTGAAAGTTAATGCAAGTTCCTTGATCCAATCTCAAAGCAAACCAAGACCAAAGTAATCATGCAATTACTTTTGACAGTCAATTGACAGCCTCTCTAACAGGCAAATAACGATTGAAAGAGACTTACAAAAACCCCTAGAAACCCAACACACTGGCTACCATGCTAACATGCCAGGGTCATTTCCAGAAGAAACAACATTGCCAAGGGATGAATTGGGTGTATAACCAGAGACTTGATTTCTAGAGCTAAGATAAGTCCCAGTTCCAATGAGCACTGTATGTTTTTGTGGCGTTTTCCACTAAATCACTGAGAAATGACACCGAACTTGAACTTCGAACCGAACATACAACAGATCACTTAACAACTTGCGAAGGAACCAAGGAAAGCGCGACCGAAGAAAAAATACTGCTTTAACCTTGAAAACTTTTGATCAGCAAGAGCCCTTTTTCCCAGGACTTTCTGCGTTTTTGTCATTCCCCCGAACATTTCAAGTCAATCATGTTCTATAAATATCGCAAATCCAGAATGTTCTTTTTGATGTCACGCAATCTTCTAGTCATCGTGTCGTTACAAGAACTTTCTTCCGAGCACTGTAGGTCTTACCCTCTTGTCATCCTCTGGCACCAAAGAAGCAATGCTTCCTTCGCTGACTTTTTCTCCTTTGACATTTCATCCTAAAATGAAATCAAAACTCAATGTTATATTAGAAAGAGACACCAGTTGCAACTGTTGACAGCCAGAAAGTTGACTGATCCTTTCCATACAGTACTTCCCATCATTCAAATTAAAGTCACATGAAAATTACTATACCTGATAAGAGATGTCTGCAATTTGGAACCGCAGTATAATCATCCAAATCACAGCAAGAATCAAGCGTTCATTGCCATCAACTATGTCCTCTGCCCCAATACTCTCCAATTTTACCTAAAAGAAAGAGCAAACACAATGCCAATAGTTGAGGTTTCATTCCTAGCAGCACTCGTACATGTACATAGGATGGTTATCCCTTGAACCTAGCTTGATGTCCTTGCTCCTATCAGTCTCCTGAACTTCAGTGAATTACCACAAGGTCTTAGCTTTGACTCGCATTTGGAGAACTCTTTTACTACCAATGGAAAATCACAGCCTGGATGGAATGATCTAAACCCACAAAGGGATCCACTGTTGTGGCATTCAGGAAGTAGGTTGTATCTTGAACAAAGATGGATACTTTAACCCTAGTCTACCAGAAGGACACCCAACTAGAAAAATATCACTACATTCAATTTTTCTCTCTTCTCTACTCTGTTCCAAGAGTACAATCATTATATGCATGTCAAACATCAAGAGGTAAACTATTGTTTTAAAAAAAACTAAGTCAATAGTTTTGGAGGGTATATGCCATAAAGGTAGCAACAGAAGAGAGTAGCAATGTCCTCAGCATCAATGAGTCACCATAGCAACTGAGCCACAGCTAACCATCAGGCACCTGCACATACTTACAATTATTGTGGGAGAAGGGAAAGGGGGGGGGGGGGGCAAAGCAAGCAAGCAAAGCAAGAAGGTTGAGCCAAAGCACATGGCAACACCCTTGGAAACCTCCCTGGAAATCCCCACATGACCGTGACGAAACCATTACATTGACTTGGTTTTAACTTAGCCTAAATTATAATTTATTTAGCCTAATAATAATAATAAGCCTGAATAAAACGACACACAGATTTGATCTTTTTTAATACCGTATATGGCTTTTAAAAATCAACTAGTAAATTTAACTCTTGAAAACATTCAACTAAACAGTCAAGATCATCTCTGTATTACGTTTCACAAACTCACTGAGCGCTGAAGAAATTCAAGTGCCTTGTTAACATTTTCAATCTTGTGTACCCTTAATTTTCCCCGAGCTGAAAAGAAATAAAAATTAATTACAAAGCACTCAGTGACACATCCAGGTACAAAATGCACTACATAAATTAAAATCGACTATAAGAATAGGACAATAATTATGTTATTAAGTTCTGACTGGTTCATCACTGACAAGTGATATTACAGCTGTACCTTGATTTTGGTTTTAGAAAACAGTCTCTAATGGAGGAACATCAAAGTTTCTTTTAACTCAATGACTTGTTGTCTCACACACTTTCCTAACAGAGAACAGTCAAAATTATAACACTACAATACTGACCAACTTTTCCAAGCTTTTCTCCTGAAATTATCTCAAGGAGGCATATGAGCAGTCTTCCATCACATAAATCAGTGAACAAGTCATCTACATGTTGGTTATTCTGCAAAAGCATTATAGGCATTTCTTGAGCACAAAGCACTCTGGGGTTTGGGAAAGCAAGCGAGGAGAGAAGTGGGAGCTCATTTTCCCCATCCCTGAAAAAGGAGGTTGTAATGTAACCTGTATACACTGTAAATTGAAGGACTCAGAGCAAAAACAACCGAGCTGACTTTTTAGTGTGTCTGGTCATTTTTGCAAAATTGTGGCCAAATTTCGCACAATACACATCACTTAAGTTATGGAATTACCTATCCTAAGTGATGTGAACAAAATAATGAAGAAAAAGAAAAACAAATCTGGGCCTTGGGGAAGGGGGGGGGGGGGGGGGGG